>OU343219.1:50541453-50638782 GCA_910596185.1 Chrysanthemum makinoi | reverse complement strand
GGAAATATGATGTCTTTGTAAGTTTTAGAGGTGAAGATATCAAGTAAAGGTTTCATTGATCATCGTTTAATGATTTCAAGCAAAAGGAATTTATGCTTTTAGAGGCGATAATGAATTGCCAAAAGGAAGATATCTCCTCACATCTCTACAAAGCCATTGAAGAATCAAGGTTTCGATATTATCTTCTCCAAAATTGCAGCTTCTTCATCATGAAGACGGGGAACTTGTCAAAATACTTGAGTGCAAGCAAATGGGAAAGCCTAAACATGAGGTTCAAATAATCTTTTATGATGTTAAACCTGATGTAGTGAGGAAACAAACTAGGAGCTATGCTGAAGCATTTGACAAACATGATGTTTCAAATAGAACAGAGGTGGATAAATGGAGGGAGGCTCTATCCATGGCGGCTAACTTATCTGGATGGGATCTCCAGGACATGACAAATGGGTAAATTTCTTGTTTTTGTGTAATTAGTCTTCTAGCTGTACTAAAGCTTAACACTATGTAGTTTCTCTTACTTATTGTGTCTTTATGGTTAACAGGTATGAGTATAAGTTCATCGATTGCATCTCCAAAGACATACTCAAAAAATTATGTGATGGGCCCTTGCATGTTGGTGAAAACCTTGTTGGCATAGATTTCCATTTTGACAAATTAAACTTGTCACGCTTCGTTGGGTCACATAAGGTTAATATGCTTGGTATTTGTGGTGTAAGTGGAATAGGAAAGACAACCCTTGCCAAAGCTATTTATAACTTGATGTATGTCCACTTTGAAGGAAGTTGCTTTTGTGAAGATGTCAAAGAAGTCACAAAACGACAAGGCCTGATTCAAGTCCAACTACATATGGTTGAAAAGATCATGAAAATAGAAGATTTGAAAATACCAAGTGTTGGTGAAGGAATTATGATAATAAAGAAGATGATGTCATCAAGGCCGATCCTGCTTGTTTTGGATGATGTGGATGATCATGAGCAGTTAGAAGCACTAGCAGGTTCGCCTACGTGGTTTTTCTTGAGGAAGTTTGATTATTTTCACTGGTAAAGATAAACAGCTGCTAAGATCTCATAGAGTGGATGAAATCCATGACATCGACTTTCTAGATGAGGATCAATCTCTTGAGCTCTTCCGTTCCTATGCCTTTAAAGAAAAAGATTCTTGTATAGAATTTGAAGAAGTTTCTGAGAAAGTTGTGAAATATGTGCAAGGTCACCCTCTTGCCCTCAAAGTTTTAGGTCGTTTCTTATACGGCAAAAGTGTGCGTCATTGGGAAAGTGAACTGGAAAGGCTCAAAGTACATCCGAATGAAAAGATACAAAGAGTGCTTCGTTTAAGTTACGATGGGCTAAACCTCCAACAACAAAATATCTTTCTTGATATCGCATGTTTATTCATTGGAGAAAACAGTGAATCTGTAGCAAGCATACTAGATGGTTGTAACTTTTTTGCCGATACAAATATGAAAGTTCTGGTTGATAAGTCATTAATTACGATCTGTAATGACATGTCACTTCAAATGCATGACTTGATTCGAGCAATGGCAAGGGCGATTGTTTGTGAAGAATCTAGAAGATTGTTGATTTCATCTAATGTTTACAATAAGGTAAAAAGTGGCACATCATTATTGTCCTTTATGTTAATATAAAAGTATAAGCAATTGACTATGTTACTGTTTATAATTGAAGTCACATGTTTTTGTTTTTCCAGGTGGCAATAACTGAAGCAGTTGAAGTTCTAGTCCTTTCGTTAGAGAAATTTAGTCAGAAGGTTCACATAGATGCTAATGATTTTGTACGTATGAAAAGGTTACGGATCCTGAAAATCTATCAAGAGGAAAAACCATATGAGCAGAAACTTGAATTGGAGGGCCATAATGTGATCTTCTCAGGAAAAAATTTGTATCATTTGTCCAATGAGCTAAGCTTGTTTTATTGGCATGGATGCCCTTTCGAGTACTTACCTTCAGATTTCTATCCAGAAAACATTGTGGCCATTGACCTGTCTTACAGCAACATAAAAGATTTTTGGACAACACCTAAGGTATTTCCATCTACACATATGTTTTCCTATTTGATACCTAATGATCTGAGAACTCATCTTCTTCTTTTTTTCCATCGATGACAGTCTTTTAGAAGGTTGAAAGTATTGAAGCTAAGGTACTGTTGTAACCTAACAACCACCCCTGACTTCTCAGAGATTACAAATCTCGAAGAACTAGATCTTGAAGGTTGTGTGAATATGGTTACAGTTCATCCATCAATTGGAATGCTCAAGAGAATTGTTGTCCTAAATATGAGAGACTGCAGACGGGCTAGGAGTTTTCCTAGCAAAGTGGAAATGGATTCTCTTCAGGTTTTGAATCTCTCAGGATGCTTGAATGTCAACCAACAGCCTGAAGCCTTTTGGTCTAGATGCTGGACTTCAATCTCTGGTTTCATATGGAACCAACAACATCCCCAAATATCAGTTTCATTGGAAGGTTTACATATGTTAAAGTATCTGAATTTAAGCTACTGCAATTTAGAACAAGTGCCTGAGAGCATTGGAGGCTTATCATGTCTAAAAGAGCTATACTTAGAAGGGAACAATTTTACTAGCTTGCCTGGAAGTTTGAGTCAACTTTTTAATCTTAGTTGGCTTAATGTTGTTGGTTGCAAGAAGCTGGAAGTGTTGCCCGAACTTCCACATAGCGTAGATTATATTTATGCACATGATTGCACCTCCTTATATTCACTTACAGGATCAAACCTAATCAGGAGCAAAAATCTCATGAATTGTCCAAAATTGTTTAAGAATTTTGCCATTGATAGCCAGGTGTCGATATCGGAAACTCAGTGTCTTGACTCATCTGTAACTTCCCAAGGCTCTACAAACCGATTTTCTTCTTTCCTTCGGTACGCTGGTATCGAGAATAACATATGTGAATTCTTTGGTTTGCCAAGAAGTTCCATTGATGGTATGGATATAATATATGATGGAAATAGCATTCCGAATTGGTTTACAAATAAAAGTAAGGGAAATCATGTAAAGGTCAAATTATCATCAGATTGGAGCTTTAGTAAGTTAAGGGGATTTGGAATTTGTGTTGTTTTCAAGAGAAAAAAACAAACATTTCCATATTTTGGATACTTAATAAACAACTTTGATGGAGCTTATTTAGGACAATTCCATCCAGACTACTATTGGAAATATTTTAAGGATAAGCCAATAAGAATCGATGGGTCGGATATGATATGGTTGCATTATACGACAAGTGGAATATGGAAATTGAAAGAAGCAAAGAATTTTGTAACATTTTGTTTTCATGATAAAGAAGGTTATGAAGTGAAGGAGATGGGTGTAAGAGTTGTTTGTGATGAAGGTTTAGATCAAGAAGAAGCAGACTTGAGTAAGTTCCAAGACCTCCCAACTCTATCACAGCATGGTGGGGCCTTGTGCCTGTTTGGGGTTATGAATTATCGTATCAACTGGTCATGGTAGTCTAACTTTACATGTCCCCTGTAGATTTTAAATTTTATTTGGTCTTTTTATTAGCCATTACTCTTCAGCTTGTTTGTATATTTTGTTTTGGATTTCTGACGGATTAAGAATAGATTGCTGTCTTTTGAAGTTGCGATGTGTACAGTAAGATAAGAAACTTGCTACGGTTTATGTCTTCGGAAAATAATATCATAGCAATTAGGTGACACTATCATGTTAAAGCAATCATATCTTTGTCAGAAAAACTTGACATATGTTTTGATTGCCTAAAATGTTCTTGATGTTTACATTATGCATCTCTTCTTTGTTGCACATATAGCTGAAGCTTAGTTCTTTGAGGTACCTACCCGACATGCAAGTATTATTAGATGAATAATAAATAGGCCCAAGCCCGATGTGGGTTTATGGCTTCTAGGGTTTTATGTATTATTCATCTAATAGCAAGATGCTACATGTATTTCAACACATTACATACAGGTCAGATTTCAACCCGTTTACCAGAGATGTGTCTTTTACCATTTACGTGATTTACACACTCAAGAGGGGCACATAAGTGGTATAGACATTGGTTCAAAAGATTACTCATTGCCAATATACTAGCATAGATGAGTATTAATCACCGCTTCTAATCCAAGATTGCCTTTTCCTTATCCTTTGTTGGACCTTAATTATACAAGCAAAAGTTAAGGATAGTTTAGGATATATGTATGGAAGTTGATATGTACACATACAAAAGTGATTTGTACACATAAAATAAAAAACTAAATGACTAATGTACCCTTTCTTTTTCCTTTCATTCACAATTGTTTTTATTAAAACCAACTGTACCTACGGTTTCCACCATCACAAAATTCACCAACCCTCTACTGAAAATCATCCAACACACAACTAAAAATCACTAATTTATTCAAAGTACTAGTGATATTAAATTCATTTCAATTGAGAACCGTAAAGTTGGAAACAGAATTCATAATGATATATTGCATGTTTGGCCTTACAACTCTAATATAAAAAAGTGACTTCTATCTTTCAATTCATTAGCAACTTGTTTACAATTATATATGATAGGGGAAGAATTAGGGGAAACCCAGGAAAATCATACAGTTTTACAATTGTTTTCATCGAGTTCTTTGAGATTTTTGATAGAACATTTTCTGATGTTTAATCCCATCCCAAAAAAAATTAAATGTTTTAAAACCTTTTGCACTTATAGGATTATCTTCGAAAAACATATATTCAGCCGGATGAAGTGGTGGAATAAGTATAAGTGAAAGATGCAAGAAGGGTCTTTGATGACAGAGAAGAAAATACGTAATATGTGTAAAAGGATGTAAGGGTATACTAGTCATTTAACATCTCATCTTATGTGTATACATCACTTTCTTCCGTGTACATATCAACTCCCTATATGTATTATGTATTTTATGTAAAGTATGTAAACCAAAATTGTATATGGGCTAGGTCAAGAATATAACAATTTTAGAATAAAGTTTATAACATTTAGATAAGAAGTATCGTTTAGTTTATAGGAATCAGTACAACCCTTTGTGAAAGCACCAATTCAGTATGTATAAATAGGGTAGGATTCTGTAAACAAAACATGAGTTGTAAGTTATACAATTCAATTCAATCGATTACATATTCATTAGTACTAGACGAGTACCCGTGCATAGCAACGGAATTTTATAGCGAAAGATCATTTAATGATTAAAAAAAGTTTATGGGTTATAAACGAAAAATAATAAAAGTTTGAAGATTTGGAAATTAAACATAATGTTTTGAAACACGGTTTGACTCGGTTGAACCATTCCGGTCAAAAAACGGGTCGATTTAAACCGAGTCAACCCGATGTGTTGGGTCGAAAACGGGTCAAATTAAACCGGGTCAACCCGCCGGGTTTGAAGCGTCCCGGGTCAACCCGGTTTTCGATGTATATTAATAGTTTCATTTTGAAATATATGTTTTCAACATTTCTTTTTTTAGTTTCAACTTTTTATTTTTTACTTTTTGGTTATTCTTTTATATATATTATAGCGAGGAGTAGCAGTAGCGTTTGGCCAGTGTACCACGTGATGATAACCAGAAGAAATAGATCTCGATGAGACCTAATCCCACCAGTTTGTATCGGTTTCAACGGGTCCTCTCTGGTTCGTTTTTGGATGGCTTTTATTGGTTAGCCGAACCGGTGGCGACACCGGTTCCTGATTGAACCATTTGGTCCGGTCCGTTTTCAAAACTATATATACCATCAACTTGTTAGCTTGTATGAAGCTTTGTGTATTTTATCAATTTGTATAATGTGTATAATAAAATGTACTTTTCATTTTAGGGTGTTTTAAAAATAATATTAATTAGTGTGTTTAATTATTTTATATTTTAGATTATGTTGTAGCTTATTTAAATTGTATATTATGAAAATTTTATTGTACTTTTTAATAAGAGGTGTTTTAATTGCTTGTTTTTAATTTGGTAGATATGCTTTTATTTGGTTGTACAATATGAATAAATTATTGTACTTTTAAGTAATGAGGTGTTTTAATAAGAGTATTAATTATACTATGCATTTATCTCACATTTGACTTTCAAGATTTCACTTTTCAATGTTTGACCATACACTCATTATATGTAGTATGGATATTCTGTGTAGCAAATCGCCTTGTCCCAAACCCTTTTCCCCGGAACACCGTTTGAAAGAATATGTGACAGACACCCTTGTTCATCCAGACCCGATTCAAGAACTTGTATAATCAGTGAAACAAGGTTTAAATCGTGGCAATAAAAAAGTGGCATAAGAGCAAGATCGATTCGGGAATCAACCGCAATAACACAAGTAAGAAAGAAAAATGGAGAAAGAATACATCTTCATTCGATTGAAGAATAATCGAAGTCTAATCAGGAGAAGACAAATCACCGATTGTGGTTACCCAAATCAAGAAGTCATCCAATTTGGTATTCTCTGGATTTTTTTTTTTTTACGCTTTCAATCAGAAGCCATTATCTTTGGTTTCGAAATGTCGCACAATTGAAGGATCGAGGGGCCTTGATCGAACATATATACAACAAGTTTTGTAATTTACAGTACTATTTTAGTTTTTAAGCCGCCTATCCGTCTGACCAATGAGCATATTGATTAATTTGTATGTAAAATGGTCACTTTAAGGTCAAAAATTTCAAGCTAAGATTGGAACGTTTATTGATTAAATAGAAGGAAGCTTCCTAGAAGCTACACTTAATTTTAAACTATGTACGTCCAATATTTAATATGATCACATAATAAAGACATATATGTACGTCCAATTTACCAATATATTTAATTGTTTTTGCAATATAATAATATGATCACATATTAGTTGCCATCATAACTTTTTTAGTTATATTGTTTTTGCAAGACTCGTAAAGATGTTTTTATATCATGGCACTGTACAGGTTTAATCCTTGTCCAAAATTTCACATAACTTCTTAGTTCTCATAACATAAAGTCTTTAACTTTGTTGACAAAGAAAAAAAAAGCCAACACTTGTAGCCCATTGCAACACGATCATTTTATCATTTTAAATAAACCTATTAAATTCATTTTAAGCGATCATTTTATCATTTATTTTTAAACCAAGCACCCTTATTGTTCATTTCTACAAATTGAAACATCACTGATACCTTGGGGATTAGAAGTGTAACTGTTGAATTTGCATTAATTAAATTGTTGTTTGAGAGTAGAAATCTAACTTGAGCTTCCATTAGTGATTGCATTCATCATATCCCCTGCTTCTTAATCCACTGAAAATTAGTAAGTCGTCATCATCTACTCTTTGCTTATTTTCTGGTTTTTTACTTAATCATTCTTTCATCTATATATCATATTTCGCTGTATGCTTATCATTTAGAAAGAATAAATCAATGTGTACTAATTGATCATGATCATGGAGAACCAAATCCACTGAAAGGAAAATACAAACTAATTGAACACTTCAGAAAAATAATGATAAAGAGTATCTTACAACTATCAATTTTAAAACACACACTCAGATAAACTTGATTATAGTTTTTCTCTTATGGATTATTTTGGAAAGTCAACATGCATATATTTGTGTAACCAGTTTGGTCTCCAAAACCGGTTTTGGGGTAAAACCCGTGGAATCGGGAATCGGAAACTCGGCCAAGTAAATTAAAAAACCGGTTTGCATAATTCTAGCTTTGTCCAAATTTTGCATAGCATGAACTGAGACGGAACTAGGACCAAATATGATCAGGTGCACAAAAATTTTTGAACCTTAACATAGAAACACATTTCGATGGACCGGGTGCATTTAAGATGCGTTTAGGAAAAAATGATGAATTTTTTCAAAAATTAACACTATATCGTAAAAATCCATAGGGGTCCCGGGAATCCCTTGGTTTCGTCCCTGAGCATGAATAATACAAAATAATGTGATTAGGATTAAATTACACGATCACACATTTTGAGTATTTAGTCTGGGGGAAAACATTTTGAAAATTTAGAAAATGCGTCTAGACTTTAGGCGTTGTTGTTGTCGAGTAACTATAATTCTTTATTTTTGTGTAGTTATCATTTTAAGACACTAAACTCATGATTATTTAAATAGCCAAAATCATTATTCAATTCCGAAATTTCAACAAATTTTTGAAGGTCCAAACTTTTATTGAAAGGAATTGTTGATGAAATGCTATCTTACAAATTTCTTTATAATATTTTGTTCTCAAGTCAGATAGCTGATTTGACTAATAATTATGCCATTTGACTAATAATTTCTTCATCCAGTATTCTTGGTACTAATTATTGATAATGCCTACTCTTTTTGATAATCTTTACTTGTGAACGCAGCCCGATCTCAATTTTGATAATGTCTACTACATCCATTCCTCATCGGTGGAAATATGATGTTTTTGTAAGTTTTAGAGGTGAAGATATCCGCAAAAGCTTCATGGATCATCTCTTAAACGACTTCAAGCAAAAAGGAATTCATGCTTTTAGAGATGATAGAGAATTGCCTAAAGGAGAAGAGATATATCCTCATCTCTACAGAGCCATTGAAGAATCGAGATTTTTGATAGTTATCTTCTCCAAAGATTATGCTTCTTCATCATGGTGTCTGAGGGAACTTGTCAAAATACTCCGGTGCAAGCAAATGGTAAAGCCTAAACAAGAGGTTCAAATAATCTTTTATGATGTTAAACCTGAAGTAGTGAGGAAACAAACTGTGAGCTATGCTGAAGCATTTGCCAAACATGATGTTTCAAATAGAATAGAGGTGGATAAATGGAGGGAAGCTCTATCCATGGCGGCTAACTTATCTGGATGGGATCTCCAGGACATGACAAATGGGTATATTTCTTGTTTTTGTGAAATTAGTCTTGTAGCTCTGCAAAAGATTAACACTAAGCAGTTTTCTCTTACTTATTGTCTCTTTGTGGTTAACAGGTTTGAGTATAAGTTCATCGATTGCATCTCCAAAGACATACTCAAAAAATTATGTGACGGGCCTTTGCATGTTGGTGAAAACCTTTTTGGCATAGATTTCCATTTTGACAAATTAAACTTGTCACGCTTCATTGGTTCACATAAGGTTAATATGCTTGGTATTTGTGGTATAAGTGGAATAGGAAAGACAACCCTTGCCAAAGCTATTTATAACTTGATGCATATCCACTTTGAAGGAAGTTGCTTTTGTGAAGATGTCCGAAAACAGCAAGACCTAACTCACGTCCAAATGCAACTTATTGATAACATCATGAAAACAAGAGCTTTGAAGATATCGAGTGTCGGTCAAGCGATTATGCTGATAAAGAAGATGATGTCATCTATCCTGCTTGTTTTGGATGATGTAGATGATCATGAGCAGTTAGAGGCATTAGCAGGTTCAGCTAGTTGGTTTTGCCCAGGAAGTTTGATTATTTTCACAAGTAAAGATAAACAGTTGCTAAGATCTCATGGAGTGGATGAAATCCATGACATGAAATTTCTAGATGAAGATCTATCTCTTGAGCTCTTCCGTTCCTACGCCTTTAAAGAAAACGATTTTTCTATTGAATTCAAAGAAGTTTCTCAGAAAGTTGTGAACTATGTGCAAGGTCACCCTCTGGCCCTCAAACATTTGGGTCGTTTTTTATACGGCAAAACTGTGGATCAGTGGGTTAATGAACTGGACAAGCTCAAAGTGCATCCTAATGAAAAGATACAACGAGTGCTTCGTTTAAGTTACGATGTGCTAGACCTCCATCAGAAAAATATCTTACTTGATATTGCATGTTTATTCGTTGGAGAAAACAGGGATTTTGTAGCAAGCGTACTAGATGGCTGTAACTTTTTTGCAGTTACAAACATGCAAGTTCTAGTTGATAAGTCATTAATTACGATCCGTAGTGACATGTCACTTCAAATGCATGACTTGATTAAAGCAATGGCAAGGGAAATCATTCATGAGGAATCTATCATGACTGGGAAACAGAGGAGATTGTGGAATTCATCCGAAGTTTACAATGTATTGAGTGAAAAGAAGGTAAGTAGTGGTCTATGATTCTTTTTTCTCTACATTAATACATTAAAGTATTAGCAAAATATCCTGAGGAAGCTACATGTTCTTGCTTTTCAAGGTGTCAATAACTGAAGCAGTTGAAGTTCTAGTCCTTTCGTCAGAGAAATTTAGTCAAAAGGTTCACATAGATGCTAATGATTTTGCGCTTATGAAAAAATTGCGGATCCTGAAAATCTATCAAGAGGAAAAGGTATCTAAGCGGAAACTTGAATTGAAGGGCCACAACGTGATCTTCTCAGGAAATTTGCATTTTTTGTCCAATGAGCTAAGCTTGTTTTATTGGCATGGATGCCCTTTCAAGTACTTACCTTCCGATTTCTATCCGGAAAACATTGTGAGCGTTGATCTATCTTACAGCCACATAAAATATTTTTGGACAATACCAAAGGTATTTTCTTGTTCTTACATTTTTTCTGCTCGACACTTTATGAGTCAATAACTCACTTCTTTCCACATGTCAGTGTTTTAGAAGGTTGAAAGTAATGAAGCTTAGGTACTGTTGTAGCCTAACAACCACCCCTGACTTCTCAGAGATTACAAGTCTTGAAGAGCTAGATCTTGAAGGTTGTGTGAATTTGGCTACAGTGCACCCATCTATTGGAATGCTTAAGAAGCTTGTTGTCTTAAATTTGAAAGACTGCACACGGGTTAGCAGTTTTCCTAGCAAAGTGGAAATGGATTCTCTTCAGGTTTTGAATCTCTCGGGATGCTCAAATGTCAACCAACATCCCCAAAGATCAGTGTCATTGGCAGGTTTACATATGTTGAAGTCCCTGAATTTCAGCTACTGCAATTTAGTACAAGTGCCTGAGAGCATTGGAGGCTTATCATGTTTAGAACATCTAAACTTAAGAGGGAACAATTTTACTAGCTTGCCTGGAAGTTTGAATCAACTTTCTCATCTTCGAAGACTTTATGTTGATGGTTGCAAGAAGCTGGAAGTGTTGCTGGAACTTCCCGATAGTGTATTTGATCTTAGTGCATGTGATTGCACCTCGTTAATAAAAGTGTTGGGAGCACGCAATCACTCTCTAGATATTAATTTTAGAAATTGTCCAAAATTGTTTAAGAATCATGCCATTGATAGCCAGGTGTCGATATCGGAGACTGAGTGTCTCAACTCATCGGTTACTTCTCAAGCCTCTACAAACCAATTTTCTTGTTTCCTTCGTTATGCGGGTATCCAGAATAACATATGTGGATTGTTCCGTTTGCCAGGAAGGTTGTATAAGAATATGGATATAATATATGATGGAAATAGCATTCCAAATTGGTTTACAAATCAAAGTATGGGAAATCATGTAAAGGTCGAATTACCATTAGATTGGAGCTTCAGTAAGTTAAGAGGATATGGAATTTGTGTTGTTTTTAAAAGAAAAAAACCTTCCACAGATTTTGGATACGATGTAAAAAACTTTGATGGAGCTAATTTGGGAGGATGCTGGCCATTTTACTATGCAGAATATTTTGAGGGTAAGCCAATAAGAATCGATGAGTCATATATGATATGGTTGCATTATACGACAAGTGAAATACGGAAACTGAAGGAAGCAAAGAATTCTGTAACATTTTGTTTTTATGAGGATGAAGGAATTGAAGTGAAGGAGATGGGTGTAAGAGTTGTTTGTGATGAAGATTTAGATCAAGAAGCAGGAGACTTGAGTATGTTCCAAGACCTCCCAACTGTATCACAGCATGGTGGGGCCTTGTGCCTGTTTGGGGATTATCGTATCGACTGGTCATGGTAGTCCAATAAAAAACTTCTATTATAATAATTTATATGTCAAACTACATGTCCCCTATAACTCCATTGTAGATTTTTTTTTGATTTTACAACGGATTAAGAATAGATTGTTGT
Source organism: Chrysanthemum makinoi (assembly GCA_910596185.1). Taxonomy (NCBI): domain Eukaryota; kingdom Viridiplantae; phylum Streptophyta; class Magnoliopsida; order Asterales; family Asteraceae; genus Chrysanthemum; species Chrysanthemum makinoi. The sequence continues at coordinate 50,626,893 of OU343219.1, read as the reverse complement.
GTTTTAAAGTGGTGATGTGTACACTAAGATAATAAACCTTGCTGCAGTTGCTTGATAATTGTGTGAGTTGGTGAGATGAGAGGATGATAAAGTTAACTCATTGTTTTCTATTCTCAAAAAGTAAATACTCTTTAGCTATATATAGCCATTTCATATACAGAGTATACTTTCTTAGTACACTAGTTGACTATAAACCTTGGTTCACTTGAATTCAACCATGAGTCTCACTGACTTTGTTTTCAACCTTTTCCCTATTCCTAATTCAGTCACACTTTGAGGTTGTGGATCAACCAAGTGATTTGTTGTTGCCACCTCAGTTTGATCATTAGTCAACAACTCATTACCTTCATTAGGTTAATTCAACTTTCTCGTGCATTACATTACTGTCCTCCCCAACATTGACCTTGTCGACAAGGTTGCATTGAGGATAAGTGGTATGAAACACATCAGCTTGTACCCAGGTGGCTTCTTCAGGAGCTTTGCCTTGCCAATGAACTAAATATTGCTTTGGTACATCTAGTAATGTGTCTGCCTCTCTTATTTGTACAATAGCTTGTGGTGTCATTTGGGATATCCTTCCCTTGCCACATGGTCATTGGGGATGTCGCAGTAGTCGTGCCATGAAAACATTTAAGAAGAGAGGCATGATAGAGATCATAGATTTTAGCATCGACATGTAACAAAAGTTGGTAACCAACCTTGCCTACTGCATGAACCACCTTAAAGGGTTCAAATATTTTGGAGAAAACTTGTTTGAGAGACGGTTGGCCAGTGTGTTTTTGAAGCTTCACAAGTACTAAGTCACCTGGTTCAAATTCTTCTGGCCGCCTTTTAGTATCAGCCACTTTTTCATTTTGAGTTGAGCACGCTCCAAGTGAGATTTGAGGTTTGTCAAAATTCTTCTGGTGACAAGTATCATGTTAAAGCAAGCTCGTCTTTGGAAAGTGTGCTCTTGCCAATGACATTTCGACCAACAATAGAGACATGTTCATTATTTGTTGTACAAACTTGACATATGGTTTGATTGCTTAAAACACTGTTCTCTGATACCTACCTTCTGCATCTGTTCTTCGTTGCACTACTGATCAGTTCCTTGAGGTAGCTGCCCGGACTTGCTACATGTGTTTTTACCATTTATGTGATTACACATCGCCAATAAGCGGTATTGACTTTGATTCAAAAGATTACCAATCGCCAATATATACTACCATATATAGACGAGTATTGACTACCACTTCTATTCCAAGATTGCCTTCCCTTTATCCGTGTTCTCCACCTTTTTTGTACCTGGGACAATCACCCTTAATACAAATACCTTTTGCAAAATGTTATGTTTTCACAGGTAAACCGTTCCAGATATTGTTATATTGTAGAAAACATTTCAGAAATGAAGACGGTTTCTTTACACTTTATGGATATATGGGAAGATTATAATACAATCCACTTATATATTGACATACATAGTTATAATTAAAGTACCAATTAAGTTACAAACTTTGACTTGTGCACCAAATGCTAGCTACACATCCTTCATACAAACTTTACTCGCAATGACTTGTCAACAACTATTTTTATATAATATACGGGGAAATTGATCTATTTTCTTCGTTTTGTTTTTCTTTGTTACCATGTTGTCTGTTTTCATGGTTTCTAGTTTTTTAGACGCTTTGTCTATTGCGGTTTTGAGGTATTTGTAGGACATGCGACGGTAGATCAAGAGCCATGAGATTGCTTCATAGACGACTGCGGTTAGGAAGGATGTTGCGACGATGAATAGGATGTCTGAGTACTTGAAGGTTGTGAGAAATTGTGATGACATTGTTGAGGATGTTATGATGTTTTGTGTTTGCATGGGAGTATATATGGGATGTTAGCTGTGAATAGTTTGTGTTGTAATGGGAGTGTCATTGGTTTGTTTATTGTTAACGTCAAAGTCGAGATTGTTTTGATTTAATCGACGAAAAGTTGAAAATGAGAATTATAGTGTTTAGATAATAGAAAAATAAGTTAATGTTTAGGAAAGTATTTAATCATATGAAAAAGTGCCTCACATTAATTACAATCACAAATCACTCTTATCTTGAGGCACTTTATTTTGCTTACCCAAAAATTCATGCTTACCAAGAGACAAATCCTCACCATTCATCTAGTTTGATCTAATGGTGGGGATTAACCTAAGATTTAGTAGATAAACCTAAGTCCATGTTTTTTTTCTTGTCTTTTTGTCTTTCTTTTTTATTCATTTTTTTTTTCTTATTCACGTTTTTTCTTAATTAAAGCTTTGTTTTTTTGTTTGTTTTTTTTTTTTTTAATTCGCGTTTTTTTTATTCGTGTTTTTTTTCTTCGATTTTGATACGTTTTCATCTGTTTTCATACGTTCTTATCGGTTTTCTTACGTTTTCATCATTTTTCTTTCATTTTCGTCCATTTTTCATACGTGTTTTTACTCTTTCATACGTTTTCGTCTGTTTACATACGAATTCGTCCGTATTCTTACGTTTTCGTCCATTTTCTTAAGTTTTCGTTCATTTTCATACGTTTCTGACTATCACAAGTGATTTCTGTGATATTCAGAATATCACTTGTGATTATCTGAATATCACTTTGTGATATTCTAAAAAACACAAGCGATATTTTGTTAATATCACTTTATGATTTTCTGAATATCACGTTGTGATATTCTGAATATCACTTGTGATTTTGTGAATATCACTCTGTGATATTTTGAATATCACTCTGTGATATTATGAATATCATTTTGTGATATTCTGAATATGAGTTTGCGATATTCTGAATATCACTTTGCGATAGTATGAATATCACTTTGCGATATTATCAATATCACTTGTGATTTTCTTGATATCACTGTGTGATATATTGAATATCACGTATGATTTTCATGTTACAAAACATTAGTTGAAAATCACTTGTTATATTCAAAAACTCACTTGTGGCATTCAGAATATCACAAGTGATATTCGAATATCACGAGAATATCACTTGTGATATTCAGAAATATCACATAACATCACTTGCGATATTCACAGTATCATTTGTGATATTCAGAATATCACTTGTGCTATTCAGAATATCACTTGTGATATTCAGAAACGTATGAAAACGTTTAAAAACGGTCGAAAACATTTAATAATGGATGAAAACGTATGAAAACGGACGAAAACGAACGAATATGTATGAAAACGTAAAAACACGTATGAAAACGGAAGAAAACGGACAAAAATGTATAAAAACGGACAAAAACGTATGAAATCGGGCGAAAACGTATGAAAACGGACGAAAAATAGATGAAAACGTATTGAAACGGACGAAAACGTATGAAAGGGAAGAGAAAAAAAACGCGAATTAAAAAAAACAAACAAATAAAAGAAAACGTGAATATAAAAAAAATGCGAATTTTGAAAAAATTAAACGTGAATATTATAAATAAATAAAAAAAAAATATATATATATATATATATTATTATAACAAAAAACGTGAATAATTAAAAAAAAAAAAAGTACCAAAAAGTGCCAAAATCTTTTTGGTAGTCCCCTTTGTGGTCAAATTTTCCCTCAATCTTCAAAATGGTAAATGCAACCACTTCACTCCGCAGCTCCACCAAAAATGCGACACGTGTCCCAACTACCAACACACCTTATATCTTATCTCTTTCCCAAGATAACTTCTATGATTGAGCAACCGGCGGCTTGCGCAACTGGCGGCCAGGATGTGACATAAAGGTGCGTTGACTTTTTTACTTTCCTTGATATCCGATTAACTTTCTGGAAATCCGTTCTAGATTTTGAATTACTATCCGATCTATGTTTTGAATTACTTTCCGATTACTTTTTCACATACACACTCAATAATCACACACTCAATTTATTGTTTCATTCCACCATTATACCGATGGTAATCTTCTAACTTTTTTTTTTTTTTTGATTCATTGTTAGATCTAACTGGGTGTTTGCCTTTTGGGTATTTCTGAAAATGGGTTACTTGCTTTTATTGTTGTTAATCAGTTTCTATTTATTATTTGGCCGTTTTTAAGAAGAAGCAGACTTGAGTAAGTTCCAAGACCTCCCAACTCTATCACAGCATGGTGGGGCCTTGTGCCTGTTTGGGGTTATGAATTATCGTATCAACTGGTCATGGTAGTCTAACTTTACATGTCCCCTGTAGATTTTAATTTTTATTTGGTCTTTTTATTAGCCATTACTCTTCAGCTTGTTTGTATATTTTGTTTTGGATTTCTGACGGATTAAGAATAGATTGCTGTCTTTTGAAGTTGCGATGTGTACAGTAAGATAAGAAACTTGCTACGGTTTATGTCTTCGGAAAATAATATCATAGCAATTAGGTGACACTATCATGTTAAAGCAATCATATTTTTGTCAGAAAAACTTGACATATGTTTTGATTGCCTAAAATGTTCTTGATGTTTACATTATGCATCTCTTCTTTGTTGCACATATAGCTGAAGCTTAGTTCTTTGAGGTACCTACCCGACATGCAAGTATTATTAGATGAATAATAAATAGGCCCAAGCCCGATGTGGGTTTATGGCTTCTAGGGTTTTATGTATTATTCATCTAATAGCAAGATGCTACATGAATTTCAACACATTACATACAGGTCAGATTTCAACCCGTTTACCAGAGATGTGTCTTTTACCATTTACGTGATTTACACACTCAAGAGGGGCACATAAGTGGTATAGACATTGGTTCAAAAGATTACTAATTGCCAATATACTAGCATAGATGAGTATTAATCACCGCTTCTAATCCAAGATTGCCTTTTCCTTATCCTTTGTTGGACCTTAATTATAGAAGCAAAAGTTAAGGATAGTTTAGGATATATGTATTATGTATTTTATGTAAAGTATGTAAACCAAAATTGTATATGGGCTAGGTCAAGAATATAACAATTTTAGAATAAAGTTTATAACATTTAGATAAGAAGTATCGTTTAGTTTATAGGAATCAGTACAACCCTTTGTGAAAGCACCAATTCAGTATGTATAAATAGGGTAGGATTCTGTAAACAAAACATGAGTTGTAAGTTATACAATTCAATTCAATCGATTACATATTCATTAGTACTAGACGAGTACCCGTGCATAGCAACGGAATTTTATAGAGAAAGATCATTTAATGATTAAAAAAAGTTTATGGGTTATAAACGAAAAATAATAAAAGTTTGAAGATTTGGAAATTAAACATAATGTTTTGAAACACGGTTTGACTCGGTTGAACCATTCCGGTCAAAAAACGGGTCGATTTAAACCGAGTCAACCCGATGTGTTGGGTCGAAAAATGGTCAAATTAAACCGGGTCAACCCGCCGGGTTTGAAGCGTCCCGGGTCAACCCGGTTTTCGATGTATATTAATAGTTTCATTTTGAAATATATGTTTTCAACATTTCTTTTTTTAGTTTCAACTTTTTATTTTTTACTTTTTGGTTATTCTTTTATATATATTATAGCAGGGTAACAGCGCGTTTCGGCGGCGGGTACCCTGTGATGATTAACCGAAGAAATAGATCTCGATGAGACCTAATCCCACCAGTTTGTATCGGTTTCAACGGGTCCTCTCTGGTTCGTTTTTGGATGGCTTTTATTGGTTAGCCGAACCGGTGGCGACACCGGTTCCTGGTTGAAACATTTGGTCCGGTCTGTTTTCAAAACTATATATACCATCAACTTGTTAGCTTGTATGAAGTTTTGTGTATTTTATCAATTTGTATAATGTGTATAATAAAATGTACTTTTCATTTTAGGGTGTTTTAAAAATAATATTAATTAGTGTGTTTAATTATTTTATATTTTAGATTATGTTGTAGCTTATTTAAATTGTATATTATGAAAATTTTATTGTACTTTTTAATAAGAGGTGTTTTAATTGCTTGTTTTTAATTTGGTATATATGCTTTTATTTGGTTGTACAATATGAATAAATTATTGTACTTTTAAGTAATGGGGTGTTTTAATAAGAGTATTAATTATACTATGCATCTATCTCACATTTGACTTTCAAGATTTCACTTTTCAAGGTTTGACCATACACTCATTATATGTAGTATGGATATTCTGTGTAGCAAATCGCCTTGTCCCAAACCCTTTTCCCCGGAACACCGTTTGAAAGAATATGTGACAGACACCCTTGTTCATCCAGACCCGATTCAAGAACTTGTATAATCAGTGAAACAAGGTTTAAATCGTGGCAATAAAAAAGTGGCATCAGAGCAAGATCGATTTGGGAATCAACCGCAATAACACAAGTAAGAAAGAAAAATGGAGAAAGAATACATGTTCATTCGATTGAAGAATAATCGAAGTCTAATCAGGAGAAGACAAATCACCGATTGTGGTTACCCAAATCAAGAAGTCGTCCAATTTGGTATTCTCTGGATTTTTTTTTTTTTTTTTCTGCTTTCAATCAAGAAGCCATTATACTGGTTTCAGAAATGTCGCACAATTGAAGGATCAGGGACGCGATCTGAACAAATCGCCACAACAAGTTTTGTAATTTACAGTACTATTTTAGTTTTTAAGCCGCCTATCCGTCTGACCAATGAGCATATTGATTAATTTGTATGTAAAATGGTCACTTTAAGGTCAAAAATTTCAAGCTAAGATTGGAACGTTTATTGATTAAATAGAAGGAAGCTTCCTAGAAGCTACACTTAATTTTAAACTATGTACGTCCAATATTTAATATGATCACATAATAAAGACATATATGTACGTCCAATTTACCAATATATTTAATTGTTTTTGCAATATAATAATATGATCACATATTAGTTGCCATCATAACTTTTTTAGTTACAGTATATTGTTTTTGCAAGACTCGTAAAGATGTTTTTATATCATGGCACTGTACAGGTTTAATCCTTGTCCAAAATTTCACATAACTTCTTAGTTCTCATAACATAAAGTCTTTAACTTTGTTGACAAAGAAAAAAAAAGCCAACACTTGTAGCCCATTGCAACACGATCATTTTATCATTTTAAATAAACCTATTAAATTCATTTTAAGCGATCATTTTATCATTTATTGTTAAACCAAACACCCTTATTGTTCATTTCTACAAATTGAAACATCACTGATACCTTGGGGATTAGAAGTGTAACTGTTGAATTTGCATTAATTAAATTGTTGTTTGAGAGTAGAAATCTAACTTGAGCTTCCATTAGTGATTGCATTCATCATATCCCCTGCTTCTTAATCCACTGAAAATTAGTAAGTCGTCATCATCTACTCTTTGCTTATTTTCTGGTTTTTTACTTAATCATTCTTTCATCTATATATCATATTTCGTTGTATGCTTATCATTTAGAAAGAATAAATCAATGTGTACTAATTGATCATGATCATGGAGAACCAAATCCACTGAAAGGAAAATACAAACTAATTGAACACTTCAGAAAAATAATGATAAAGAGTATCTTACAACTATCAATTTTAAAACACACACTCAGATAAACTTGATTATAGTTTTTCTCTTATGGATTATTTTGGAAAGTCAACATGCATATATTTGTGTAACCAGTTTGGTCTCCAAAACCGGTTTTGGGGTAAAACCCGTGGAATCGGGAATCGGAAACTCGGCCAAGTAAATTAAAAAACCGGTTTGCATAATTCTAGCTTTGTCCAAATTTTGCATAGCATGAACTGGGAAGGAACTAGGACCAAATATGATCAGGTGCACAAAATTTTTTGAACCTTAACATAGAAACACATTTCGATGGACCGGGTGCATTTAAGATGCGTTTAGGAAAAAATGATGAATTTTTTCAAAAATTAACACTATATCGTAAAAATCCATAGGGGTCCCGGGAATCCCTTGGTTTCGTCCCTGAGCATGAATAATACAAAATAATGTGATTAGGATTAAATTACACGATCACACATTTTGAGTATTTAGTCTGGGGGAAAACATTTTGAAAATTTAGAAAATGCGTCTAGACTTTAGGCGTTGTTGTTATCATTTTAAGACACTAAACTCATGATTATTTAAATAGCCAGCTTTAAATAATTTATTAGGTACCCAAATCATTATTCAATTCCGAAATTTCAACAAATCTTTGAAGGTCCAAACTTTTATTGAAAGGAATTGTTGATGAAATGCTATCTTACAAATTTCTTTATAATATTTTGTTCTCAAGTCAGATAGCTGATTTGACTAATAATTATGCCATTTGACTAATAATTTCTTCATCCAGTATTCTTGGTACTAATTATTGATAATGCCTACTCTTTTTGATAATCTTTACTTGTGAATGCAGCCCGATCTCAATTTTGATAATGTCTACTACATCCATTCCTCATCGGTGGAAATATGATGTTTTTGTAAGTTTTAGAGGTGAAGATATCCGCAAAAGCTTCATGGATCATCTCTTCAACGACTTCAAGCAAAAAGGAATTCATGCTTTTAGAGATGATAGAGAATTGCCTAAAGGAGAAGAGATATATCCTCATCTCTACAGAGCCATTGAAGAATCAAGATTTTTGATAGTTATCTTCTCCAAAGATTATGCTTCTTCATCATGGTGTCTGAGGGAACTTGTCAAAATACTCCGGTGCAAGCAAATGGGAAAGCCTAAACAAGAGGTTCAAATAATCTTTTATGATGTTAAACCTGACGTAGTGAGGAAACAAACTGTGAGCTATGCTGAAGCATTTGCCAAACATGATGTTTCAAATAGAATAGAGGTGGATAAATGGAGGGAAGCTCTATCCATGGCGGCTAACTTATCTGGATGGGATCTCCAGGACATGACAAATGGGTATATTTCTTGTTTTTGTGAAATTAGTCTTGTAGCTCTGCAAAAGATTAACACTAAGCAGTTTTCTTTTACTTATTGTCTCTTTGTGGTTAACAGGTTTGAGTATAAGTTCATCGATTGCATCTCCAAAGACATACTCAAAAAATTATGTGACGGGCCTTTGCATGTTGGTGAAAACCTTGTTGGCATAGATTTCCATTTTGACAAATTAAACTTGTCACGCTTCGTTGGTTCACATAAGGTTAATATGCTTGGTATTTGTGGTATAAGTGGAATAGGAAAGACAACCCTTGCCAAAGCTATTTATAACTTGATGCATATACACTTTGAAGGAAGTTGCTTTTGTGAAGATGTCGAAAGCAGCAAGACCTAACTCACGTCCAAATGCAACTTATTGATAACATCATGAAAACAAGAGCTTTGAAGATATCGAGTGTCGGTCAAGCGATTATGCTGATAAAGAAGATGATGTCATCGATCACGCTTGTTTTGGATGATGTAGATGATCATGAGCAGTTAGAGGCATTAGCAGGTTCAGCTAGTTGGTTTTGCCAGGGAAGTTTGATTGTTTTCACAAGTAAAGATAAACAGTTGCTAAGATCGCATGGAGTGGATGAAATCCATGACATGAAATTTTTAGATGAGGATCTATCTCTTGAGCTCTTCCGTTCCTCGCCTTTAAAAGCGATTTTTCTATAGAATTCAAAGAAGTTTCTCAGAAAGTTGTGAACTATGTGCAAGGTCACCCTCTGGCCCTCAAACATTTGGGTCGTTTTTATACGGCAACTGTGGATCAGTGGGTTAATGAACTGGACAAGCTCAAAGTGCATCCTAATGAAAAGATACAACGAGTGCTTCGTTTAAGTTACGATGGGCTAGACCTCCATCAGAAAAATATCTTACTTGATATTGCATGTTTATTCGTTGGAGAAAGCAGGGATTTTGTAAAGCGTACTAGATGGTGTAACTTTTTCGATTACAAACATGCAAGTTCTAGTTGATAAGTCATTAATTACTATCTGTAGTGACATGTCACTTCAAATGCACGACTTGATTCAAGCAATGGCAAGGGAAATCATTCATGAAGAATCTATCATCATTGGGATTCAGAGGAGATTGTGGAATTCATCTGAAGTTTACAATGTATTGAGTGAAAAGAAGGTAAGTAGTGGTGTATGATTCTTTTTTCTCTTCATTATTAATACATTAAAGTATTAGCAAAATATCCTGATGAAGCTACGTGTTCTTGCTTTTCAAGGTGTCAATAACTGAAGCAGTTGAAGTTCTAGTCCTTTCGTTAGAGATATATAGTCAAAAGGTTCACATAGATGCTAACGATTTTGCACTTATGAAAAATTTGCGGATCCTGAAAATCTACCAAGAGGAAAAGGTATCTAAGCGGAAACTTGAATTGAAGGGCCACAACGTGATCTTCTCAAGAAATTTGCATTATTTGTCCAATAGGCTAAGCTTGTTTTATTGGCATGGATGCCCTTTCAAGTACTTACCTTCCGATTTCTATCCGGAAAACATTGTGACCGTTGATCTATCTTACAGCCACATAAAACATTTTTGGACAATACCAAAGGTATTTTCTTGTTCTTACATTTTTTTCTGCTCGACACTTTATGAGTCAATAACTCATCTTCTTTCCACATGTCAGTGTTTTAGAAGGTTGAAAGTAATGAAGCTTAGGTACTGTTGTAGCCTAACAACCACCCTGACTTCTCGAGATTACAAGTCTTGAAGAGCTAGATCTTGAAGGTTGTGTGAATTTGGCTACAGTGCACCCATCAATTGGAATGCTTAAGAAGCTTGTTGTCTTAAATTTGAAAGACTGCACACGGGTTAGGAGTTTTCCTAGCAAAGTGGAAATGGATTCTCTTCAGGTTTTGAATCTCTCGGGATGCTCAAATGTCAACCAACTGCCTGAAGCCTTTTGGTCTAGATGCTGGACTTCAATCTCTGGTTTCATATGGAACCTGTTGGTCTAATGTTCTACTCGAGCTAATGAGTAGTTCAAAAGTCACGAGCTTAATGTGCAGTCCAGAGATCCGAGCAGATGGAAGACAAAACAGTTTCCAAGCATATGGAAGTTTACAATTCTAGTCTTATTAGGACTCCTTATTTGTTAAGGACTATCTAGCTTTATTAGAATTGTAGTAGGATTAGGAAAGCATGTTCTATTCCCTATATATACAAACCGAGCTGTGGTTTGTCATTGTGCATTCAATATCAGTTTTTGTAAGCAAATACTTTTCTGATTAATTGGAGAGCTTATTCCAAGAAACATTGTGTGTTCCAGTTTTATTTGTTTTAGTGTTTCTGTTGTGAACATCAATCAGACGTGTGGACTTGAATTGGTATCTAGAGCAAGGTTTCAAGTAGTAGTCGATCACCAGGTTTCAACCAGTAGTCGATCACCAGGTTTCAAGAAGTAGTCGATCACCAGGTTTCAAGCAGTAGTCGATCACCAGGTTTAAAGTTAGTCGATCACTAAAAGTGTTCAAACTTAGTCGATCACTGAAGGGTAGTCAAGCGGTCGCCAGGGTTACAAGATCATAGCAAGCGGTAAGCAGGGTTACAAAACGATAGCAAGCAGTCGACAAAGGGTTACAAGATCAGTAGCAAGCAGTCGACAAAGGGTTAATCAAGCGTCGACTATCACGAAGGGTTCCAAGGTCGATCACAGTAGGTTTCCAAGCAGTCGACTATCACAGAAGGGTTTCCAAAGTGTTGATCACAGGAGGTTTCCAAGCAGTCGATTATTACAGAAGGGTTTTCCACAGTCGATCACAAAGTTTTTTTTACAAGGTTTCGACTTAAGCAAGAAGTCGATAAAGTTTAAAACTTTACACTTGGTTTACTTAGGCAAGAAGTAAAACAAGCGTGTTCTAGAATGGAAGATAATCCAACTACACCGGTAACTTACAAAAAGCGTTCAAGAAGGATGGTGCAAGGCGAGTCGAGTCAACCACCTATTGAACATACTAAAACGGCTCTTCAATGTCCAATGTTAACAAGCACGAACTATAAAATATGGGCAATAAGAGTTAAAGCGGTATTCCGAGTCCATGGAATACTCGATGCACTGGAACCAGGGGAAGGAACACAAGTAGTTGCTAAGCAAGATCACATGGCATTTGCATTACTTTTCCGAGGCGATTCCGGAAGAACTTGTTTTCAAGTTTCACAATTCAACCGACCAAAGAAATGCAGGGGAGCTTTGAAGACCGGTATGTGGGTGTTGAAAGGGTTCTAGGCAAGGTTGCAAACCTTGGAGACTGAATTCGAATCTTTAAAGATGAAAGTCAACGAATCAATCGATGACTTTGCGGCTAGGTTGGGCAAAATTGTAACTGAAGTCAATAGCTTGGGAACAATTTATGAAGACAAGAAACTTGTTAAGAAGCTACTTGCATCCGTTCCGGATAGGTATGTTGCAATTGTTGCCTCAATAGAACAATTTGTTGACTTGAATACTATGTCTTTTCAAGAAGCAATTGGAAGGTTGAAAGCTTTTGAAGGAAGAATGAAGTGTGTTGACACCACTTACGAAGATCAAGGCATGTTGATGTTTGGAAGGGTTTGAAAGATATGATAAGAAAGGTCGAGGAAGGAATTCCTCTGGTGGCAACAATAAAGGTCAAAACTTTTCTTCTCAAAACAAATCTCGAGGTAGTGGTCAAGCTAATAACCGCAACCGTGGAAACCAAAACAACTCCGGGAGCAATACGGATCAAAAGAAGAACAAAAGTCGAGACCTTTCAAAGATTCAATGCTTTAGATGTGATGAATATGGTCACTTTGCTTCTAGCGCCCGACGGCGTGAGCGAAGCAAAAGCATGAATCAAACCTTTTGAAAGCGGAGGATGATGATGACCCAACACTTTTATGATGAAAGCGTTCAAGAAGTAGTTTTCTTGAATGAAGAAAAGATTATCCCAAACCAATTGAATACTAAGCCAAACGAAGAAGACACTTGGTATTTGGATAATGGAGCAAGTAATCACATGACGGGGATCCGAGAATACTTTTCGGAGTTGAATGAGAATATCTTCGGCAGAGTGAAGTTTGGTGATAACTCCTACATCGAGATAAAAGGGAAGGGTTCGATAATCATTGAAGGGAAAGCGGAGAGCAGCGGTTAATCACTTTGGAGTCTATTACCTACCCGAGCTAAAAGCAACATAATTAGTCTTGGGCAAGCTACCGAAGCGGATGTGACATTAGTATGAAAGGTAACCTTCTTACTATGCGCATTGACTCGGATGGCAAGCTTTTGATGAAGGTTCCTAGAACAAGTAATAGACTTTACAAGATTAAGCTCCAAGTTGGAAGTTCGGTGTGTCTCAAAGCAAAGATGGAAGATGATGCTTGGTTATGGCATGCTAGGATGGGTCACATTAATTTCGAGGCGATGGAATTAATGGCAAGGAAGGGCATGGTTGAAAAGTTGCCAATAATTCATCAAGAGAACAAGTTGTGTGAATCTTGTTTGGTAGGAAAACAACCCAAGAAGGCGTTTCCTAAAAAAATTTAAGGCAACACATCCTCTTCAACTGATACATGCCGACCTATGTGGACCAATTTCTCCACCATCCATAGCGAACGCGGTACATATTTGTTCTTATTGATGACTTCTCACGCTTTATGTGGACTTTTACCTTGAAGGAAAAAGGAGAGGCATTTGAATACTTCAAAAAGTTCAAAGCTTTAGTTGAGAAGAAGTCGGGAAAGAAGATTATAAACCTAAGGACCGATAGAGGAGGTGAGTTCACTTCAAAAGAATTTACCAACTTTTGTGAAAACGAGGGTATAACAAGACATCTAACCGCTCCCTACACACCGCAACAAAATGGAGTCGTGGAAAGGAGAAACCGTACTCTTATGGGAATGACTAGAAGCATTTTGAAAGCACGAGACGTACCAAACTACATGTGGGCTGAAGGAGTTAGACACGCTACATTCTTGATTAATAGAGTTTCAACTCGAGCTCTAGTTAATCAAACTCCATACGAGGCTTTCAAAGAAAAAAAAGCCTAACTTGAAGGGTTTGCGGGTATTTGGATGTGTGGCTTATGCAACGGGAACAATGCCATATTTACATAAGTTAGACGACAGGTCAACACGACTCATTTACATCGGAAGCGAGCGGTACAAAAGGTTTTATTTGTTTAATCCAAGACTAAAGAAGATAGTGGTATGTGATGAGGAGTTTAATGAGGAACTTGGTTGGAAGTATGTTCTTTGAAGCGAAACACCGAGCTAAACCAGTATGTTTATCATAGAATGGCACGGTTCTATTGATACGGGTTGTGGATTTGTTAACCCAGGTGTAACCGATGAAGTTGAGGCTTTGAAGATCAAGAGGTGAAAATCATCATGATGTTGATGAAAATCAACCGGTCAATACCGAACAAGAAGATCAAATCGAGGCGGGTAATGACCCTAATCTTGTGACGGAAACTCAACCAATTATGAGGCGTTCTTCAAGGGTTTCAACTAAGCCAACTAGATTTAATGACTTTATTATGGGGTCTAGTTCAAGAACCTCGATTGCTAATGAAGATCAAAATCTACTTTTGATTGAAGATGATGAACCAAGAATGTTCCAAGAAGCAAAAGTCTCAAGCAAGTGGATGGTTGCTATGAAACAAGAGATTGAGTCTATCGAGAAGAATGATTCATGGGAATTAGTTGAAGCTCCGGTTAATGTTAATCCCATTGGATTAAAGTGGGTGTTCAAAATTAAGAGAAATCCGGATGGTTCAATTAATAAGTTCAAAGCTCGATTAGTAGCAAAGGGTTATGCTCAAAAAGAAGGAATTGACTATGACGAAGTTTTTGCGCGTAGCACTGATTGAAGCAGTGCGTTTATTGATCTCATTGGCCGCAAAAGAAGCATGGGAGCTACATCATCTGGATGTAAAGTCAGCCTTTTTACATGGAGAACTAAAAGAGCAAGTGTTTGTTACACAACCGGAGGGGTTCGTGAAGAAAGGAGAAGAAAGGAAGATCTACAAGTTGAAAAAGGAGCTTTATGGACTTAAACAAGCACCAAGGGCGTGGAATACAAAACTTGATAGAGAACTCAAGCAAATGTCTTTCAAAAGATGCCAACACGAACAAGCGGTGTATGTGAAGAAGACAAACAAGTCAATCTTGATTATTGCGGTCTATGTAGATGATCTCTTAGTAAAGGTTCGAAGCTTAGCGAAATTGGTGAATTTAAGAGACAAATGCAAGAAAGGTTCGATATGAGTAATTTGGGAAAATTGAGCTATTATCTTGGCATTGAAGTAAAGCAAGAGGATTCGAGTATCTCAATAAGTCAAGAAAGCTATGCAAGGAAGATCTTGAAAGATCTTTGGGATGCATGAAGCGAATTCTACTCAATGTCCATTAGAACACGGAATGAAGTTAAGCGTGGATAAGGAAGGAAAACCATTGATGCAACTTTGTATAGGCGACGAGTTGGTTGTTTAAGGTATTTACTACACACTTTCGACTGATTTATCTTATTCGGTTGGATTGGTTAGTCGTTATATGCAAGAACCAAAAGAATCACATATGGCAGTTGTGAAACAAATACTAAGGTATATCCAAGGTAGTTTGAATTTTGGAATACGATACAACCAAGAGAAAACCAAGGAGTTAGTGGGGTTTAGTGATAGTAGTTATGCTATGGACCAAGATGATGGTCGAAGCACAACTGGGCACGTATTTTATCTAGGGAAATCACCCATCACTTGGTGCTCACAAAAGCAAAACACGGTGGCTCTATCGTCTTATGAAGCCGAGTTCATGGCGCAACTTCATTGCGTGTCAAGGGATATGGTTACGTGGATTGTTGAGTGAAATAACCGGAATTGAAGAAAGAGTGGTGGTCTTATTTGTTGACAACAAATCGGCTATTGCACTTATGAAAATCCGTCTTTCACGGGAGAAGCAAGCATATAAACACACGTTATCATTTTATCCGAGAATGTGTTGGAAGAGGCCAAGTACAAGTTGAATTTGTAAGAGGTGATTTGCAGCGTCTGATATTACGGCGAAAACTCTCGCAAGGATTAAGTTCAAGGAAATGCAAGAGTTACTCGGAGTTGAAGATCTCTCTATCTCGAGTCAGAAATTAGGGGGGTGATTGTTGGTCTAATGTTCTACTCGAGCTAATGAGTAGTTCAAAAGTCACGAGCTTAATGTGGATCCGAGATCCAAGCAGATGGAAGACAAAACAGTTTCCAAGCATATGGAAGTTTACAATTCTAGTCTTATTAGGACTCCTTATTTGTTAAGGACTATCTAGCTTTATTAGAATTGTAGTAGGATTAGGAAAGCATGTTCTATTCCCTATATATACAAACCGAGCTGTGGTTTGTCATTGTGCATTCAATATCAGTTTTTGTAAGCAAATACTTTTCTGATTAATTGGAGAGCTTATTCCAAGAAACATTGTGTGTTCCAGTTTTATTTGTTTTAGTGTTTCTGTTGTGAACATCAATCAGACGTGTGGACTTGAGAACCAACAACATCCCCAAAGATCAGTTTCATTGGCAGGTTTACATATGTTGAAGTCCCTGAATTTAAGCTACTACAATTTAGTACAAGTGCCTGAGAGCATTGGAGGCTTATCATGTCTACAGGAACTAGACTTGGAAGGGAACAATTTTACTAGCTTGCCTGGAAGTTTGAGTCAACTTTCTCATCTTCGAAAACTTTATGTTGATGGTTGCAAGAAGCTGGAAGTGTTGCTGGAACTTCCCGATAGTGTATTTGATCTTAGTGCACGTGATTGCACCTCGTTAATAAAAGTGTTGGGAGCACGCAATCACTCTCTAGATATTAATTTCAGAAATTGTCCAAAATTGTTTAAGAATCATGCCATTGATAGCCAGGTGTCGATATCGGAGACTGAGTGTCTCGACTCATTGGTTACTTCTCAAGCCTCTACAAACCAATTTTTTTCTTTCCTTCGTTATGCGGGTATCCAGAACATATGTGGATTGTTCCGTTTGCCAGGAAGGTTGTATAAGAATATGGATATAATGTATGATGGAAATAGCATTCCAAATTGGTTTACAAATAAAAGTATGGGAAATCATGTAAAGGTCGAATTGCCATTAGATTGGAGCTTCAGTAAGTTAAGGGGATTTGGAATTTGTGTTGTTTTTAAAAGAAAAAAACCTTCCATAGATTTTGGATACGATGTAAAAAACTTTGATGGAGCTGATTTGGGAGGATGCTGGCCATTCTACTATGAAGAATATTTTGAGGATAAGCCAATAAGAATCGATGAGTCATATATGATATGGTTGCATTATACGACAAGTGAAATACGTAAACTGAAGGAAGCAAAGAATTATGTAACATTTTGTTTTTATGAGGATGAAGGAATTGAAGTGAAGGAGATGGGTGTAAGAGTTGTTTGTGATGAAGATTTAGATCAAGAAGCAGGAGACTTGAGTATGTTCCAAGATCTCCCAACTCTATCACAACATGGTGGGGCCTTGTGCCTGTTTGGGGATTATCGTATCGACTGGTCATGGTAGAGGATAAAAAACTTTTACTAGTATTATATTAATTTGTATGTCAAACTACATGTTTCCTACAACTCTACAGCCTGTTTGTAGATTTTTTTGGATTTTACAACGCATTAAGAATAGATTGCTGCTGTTGCTTGATAATTGTGTGAGTTGGTGAGATGAGAGGATGATAAAGTTAACTCATTGTTTTCTATTCTCAAAAAGTAAATACTCTTTAGCTATATATAGCCATTTCATATACAGAGTATACTTTCTTAGTGCACTAGTTGACTATAAACCTTGGTTCACTTGAATTCAACCATGAAGTCCTTAAAGTCACACTGACTTTGTTTTCAACCTTTTCCCTATTCCTAATTCAGTCACACTTTGAGGTTGTGGATCAACCAAGTGATTTGTTGTTGCCACCTCAGTTTGATCATTAGTCAACAACTCACTACCTTCATCAGGTAATTCAACTTTCTCGTGCATGACATTACTGTCCTCCCCAACATTGACCTTGTCGACAAGGTTGCGTTGAGGATAAGTGGTATGAAACACATCAGCTTGTACCCAGGTGGCTTCTTCAGGAGCTTTGCCTTGCCAATGAACTAACTATTGCTTTGGTACATCTAGTAATAATGTGTCTGCCTATCTTATTTGTACAATAGCTTGTGGTGTAATTTGGGATATCCTGCCCTTGCCACATGGTCATTGGGGTTGTCTCAGTAGTCGTGCCATGAAAACATTTAATAAGATAGACACGATAGAGTCATAGATTTTAGCATCGACATGACTACAAGAAAAGAGGGCTTATAAGACACTTGTGTCCTATAAAAATAGTTTATAGGACCTTTAATCTAATAGGACCAAAACAAAAGTGTCCCGTAAGAAAGGGTTGTAATAGATATTTAGGACACTTATCAGCGTCCTAATAAACTTGAACATTTTAAAACTAATTTGTTGGACCCATAAAAATGTTTATGCGACCAAAATAACGTCCTAATAGACTACATTATAGGATGCTATCCGGTGTTCTAATATATGTGTCACATCCCCAAATTACCTGTTTTGCAGCGGAATGGAATTCACGGGATTGACTGTCATAGCATCACAGTTACAGATATATTGAACGACCTAAAGTTTCGTTTGAAAAGAACATCGTTTGATATAATAAAACATTCATAGTTTACAAAAGATAGGTCCCAAATGAAATTAGACATGTGCGGAATTAAGTTTGTTACAATCCAAACGATGTTTTTAAAGTGTATAAATCCCATGTGAGACGCGTCGTCACAGCGACTCTATGATATGTCCACTTGCATGCCATGAAGTGAATGCCTTAGTTACCTGAAAATACATTGCTAAAAGTGTCAACACAAAGGTTGAGTGAGTTCATAAAGTTTATGTAAATGTTTTATACGACCAACACAAGTATAAGTTATGCATGACAAATATATCACAAAAATGGTACAATTGCTTAAGCACATGACACCGAAGCTAGACTGTTCCTGATGTTAAGCTAACGAGTGTTTTGCCAAACAACTCAATGATGATAAAAATGAAATGCATCCGTTCACCAGTTGGTACCACCAACACGGATGGAGGAGTCACCCTCAATAGATCTATCCACTCACCCTCGCTTCTTCCGAAATTAACGGTTCATGATATGAAATGAGGACATTCAATTGGCAATGAGGTAACTTAAGCAATGTAAATAAATTTGAACATACTTGGGCTCGTATAAAAATGATGTGCAATGTATTCTCCCCCGTAGGTTTGAAATAATGTATAAACTTGAATAAATCGGGGCTATGAAAACTCACATGGTGCAATGTTTATGATGATATAATGGCAATACTGAAATGAGGCGCAACCTCTAACCGCGACCTATTATGAATGATATGTTCTAATGTAAATCATGAAACAATGTCGTGCATGCAAACTCATATGATATCCATACCACTTGTACATTTGAAAATAATGTTTATCGTCGAAATATATATTTATGACATCTCGTCATATTATAAAATACTTTACAAGTATTTACGTAGAAACAACCTCCTACGATAGTCGTTTAGTGATTTATCAAGAATTTATAGCTTTTCTATGCAAAATAATATACTTTGATAATTTTTGAAAGTGACTAAATGACCTCGAAAAGCTGGTCGTAAAATAGTGAATATCGAGTGTTAGGAAACAAACTCAATGGTTTTGGAAAACTTGTAGCATTATCTCAAAGTTTTAGCCTTTAAATTTTCATCATAGAGGTCTCGATCATGGAGAAAAACATGGGTAAAGTAGGGTACTTGTACCCAAAATATTGTTTAAGGGTAGTTTTCGGCAAAGTTTGAGTGACCGTATTTTATTCGTTACAACTCCGTTTGACGAACGGTTGAACATTTTGGAAAATAGGCTAGGTGAACTTACTTTTACTAGAAGACATCGTTTTCTAAAAAGTACTCCATAGATGTTAAAAACGACCCTCAACATGGTCATTCGCGGCCGTAATTTTTGGCTATTAGAAAATATATTAGTTATGCTTATATGAAATAGTTACGACAACGTTGTTTAAACGCGTGTAATTTAGTCGTTACAAGTCCGTTTTCTACGTTTTATATGTCCTTAGCTTCGTGTTAAAGTATACTAATATATTTTTGATAAATCGACTCATTTAGATAACGCTTGAGACTCATTTTTGACCCGTAAAAATCTGGACAACATGCTGAATTTTCCGGAAAAATAGTTTTCGTCGTTAAACTTGAAAATAGCGTAACTTCTTCGTTATAACTCCGTTTTAACCCGTTCAAGCGGCCACGTTTTCGTTTTAAAGTATATTTTCTGAATATCTAGCCCAAAATATTTTGTAAACTTTCGAAATTTCCAGATTTCACAAAAACCAACAGGCCCTATTTTATAGTTGTCGAAAATGATTTTTCTCGCGTAATACTTATTCTAACCACTTCATATCAACGCCAAAGCTATTCTAAACCTACCATGCACCTTATTAGGGTGTCATGGGTTCCTAAATATCATCAACCATGATATGTTTCAAGAGATTAATTATAGGATGATATATGTTAATTATAAGTAGTAAAAACATTAAAAGTGGTATAGATTCATATGTAACATGCATGTTTTCTTGCAAAAATGATGAAATAACGTAAATATGGATATGAAAGAGTTATTAAGATCATGAAATGCTTACTTGAATGATTATGTGAAAGAAAATGATGAAAACCTTATTAATCTATAGGTTTTTATTTCAAAACCTTAACATAGATTACTTCTATGACTTGATAATCACTTGGATCATGAAAAAAAAAAATGGTTTCCTTCTTCTTCTTGCTATGGCCGGTTCTAAGAGAGGAGAGGAGAGAGTGATATTTTTTTTTCTTTACACTTTAGATATGTGCTACTATGTGTAAATACTATGTATATAATTAAAATAAACAAGTGTTAATCTATAATGGCATAGGTGTAATAGCTAGTGAAAGATTTTCATCAATTCCATGTTGAGTCACTATGTTTAGTCGACCAAGGTGTAAAAGAAAGAGAAGTGGTGAAATGTTTCTCATGTAAATGTATTATATAGTAATTGTAGTGTTTATTTGATAAGTAAAATAATTATTTAATGTAGCGTTGGCTAGAAATCGATTTTAACGGAACAAAATAAAATATATTGATGTCATAAAAATTATAAAAATACATTTCTTACAAAAATTTAGTGAAATAATAATTATCGAGTAGTGTTTACGAAAACCGTCGTAATTATATAAATATAACAATTTATATACAAAATAAATTTAAAACACCGGGTAAACTAATAATATTATTTTTATAATCTTAAAATGAGTATAAAAATATATCAGGATAATTTTTGGAAGTGTCGGATCAAATGTTCAAAATAAATGATTACGCGATAGCGTTTATTTAATAGGAAATTATACGTTTAATGTAAATGCAAACCCATGCATAATATTGATATGAAATGATGTTACTAATGATATGTCGACTAATTCTAGTCAATATGAAATGTCCTCGGTGATTTTCCATGAATACGCAGCTTAACCTTCCAGGTTACGCGTATTTGATACTCGTAAACCTAGTTTATGAAAAATGATGAATAGTGACTCATGAATAGTGATTTTCTCCGAGAATGAATAGTGTTTCGTGAATAGTAAAATTTTGAAATACCCTTTCAAAATATCAAATCGACTTCAAAAACGATGAATAGTAAAATGATGAATAGTATCCAGTGAATAGTAAATTCCCGAGATGAATAGTGAAATTTTCAATGTTTGTAAAATGACCTGAAATAACGAGTTGTCACAATATGTTTACCCGTTCATTTTGTTTTGGGACACTTTCACGGGGTCCTAACACACATTTTTATAGGACGAAAACATAATGGATAAAGTCTTATTTAATACCAAGAAAAGGGTCCTAATACATAGGTGCTTTTTACAACCAAATTTAGGTGGTTTTTGTTTGTGACTTAATTGACTTAATATGAAAAAAACTGAATTTATTAAGTCATACTAAAACTGT
Organism: Chrysanthemum makinoi; assembly: GCA_910596185.1. Classification (NCBI taxonomy): domain Eukaryota; kingdom Viridiplantae; phylum Streptophyta; class Magnoliopsida; order Asterales; family Asteraceae; genus Chrysanthemum; species Chrysanthemum makinoi. The sequence continues at coordinate 50,605,025 of OU343219.1, read as the reverse complement.
TTTTTTTTTTGTGACTTAATTGAGAAAGATGACAGAAAATATTAAGCAATAAAACTGAAGGTGTTTGCATTAAGTCATCTCTTAATTAAAAATGACTTAGTAAAAATTTTTAACAAACAAGCCCTTAGTGTTATAAAAGACAGTTTGTCCCATGTTTTGTTAATTCATGTACCTAATGTATTATTGATCAATGTCATTTTGCTCACAATTATATTAAGCTATAATCACTATAAATAAACTAAGAAATCATTATCATTCAAAGTGGTCGCTAACTATACAAAAGTTTCAATATATCTATACAACATATATTATCAATGAGAAGAATTGATCTAGCAATTGTACATGAATCGAGGAATAATAATATGCTAAGTCATTGTACAAAATTCCTATGAAATAACAAGATTATCATTATTTGCCAAGTGAACATCTTTGAAGATATCCTTGCCGTATGATCCAAATCCACCTATGGTAAAAAAAACATATATACATATAGTAATATATAAGTACAGAGTGTTAGTAAAATGATGGTTTCATAAGCAATATCATGTTTAGAAAAATAGTTATATTACCAAAGATAGGATATTACCATGGATTACTCTTGTAGGTGCATCAATAATATCCGACAAGTTGTATAGTCTCACCTAAAGATGTGAATCCACATAGATATATCTCACCAAAGATACAAATGTCACCTAAACAAGAAGAAAAACAAATACTTACACATATACGTAGTACTTTAAGAATACCTTTGTTGGAAATGTATATATTTACAAACATGTGAATGTCCGGATTCGAACTCGTGACCACGAGATTGCACACATTAGAGAATGAGAATTAAAGTTAATAATTAATGTTTATGTTTACGATTAATTATTGCACATTAAGTCCGGTTAACGATCGTTAAGTATTTAACGGAAAAATGACTAACGACCGTTAAATGAAAAGAGAAAGGACTAGAAATGGAAAACTTGGAAAAGTTATGGATTTCCCTTGGGCTTTGCATAGTGGCCGGCCAAGGGGGCTTCCCAAGCCCTAATCTCTAACTTGTTCCCAAAGTTTCCCTACTAGTATATAAAGAGGGTTAGGTTCTAGGGTTTCATACACTTGTGCATTGAATTAACCCTAGATCTCTCCTCTCCTCTCTCTTGTCCCATTTTCGGCCGAGCACCCCATTAGTAAGGGAGTTTGGTTTCGTTTTTCTTAAACGAGGACTTGTGTTAGATCTAGCAATCGCTTGATTCGTTGGTTAATTCGTGTGTACAAGAACGTGGTTGTAAGACATTATTCTTACACCAATTAGTACTTCTTTGTTTTGCTCAAGGGATCTGACATTCGCAAGAGGTACGTTACGCATACTTTCAGTTGATTAATTTATTTGTTATGATCTTTAGTCTTCTGCTGTGTACTCTTGATGTCTTTATGTTTTATTATATTTTATATATCATAAACTCAACAGTGGCATCACGAGCCTTGTATAACAAGTAATTAATTACTGAAACACATAATTAAAATAAACATGAATTTGTTATTATTTGTATGCTTAGATCTAGGGTTTGCAAAACCTAAACCCTAATTTGAGGGGGGGCATTTTATTTGGTGCCCTAATTAGGGTTTTGTAAACTATTGTTTTAATTGGATTAGAAACCCTAAGATGCATGCAACTTTATGTGTATATTCGTAACTTTGATTTAATTGCATTAATTGTTAAGTGTAATTTTATGTCCATGATAATTATCTGCATATTTATCATGGATCTGCTTTTATGTATGTCTTTCTTGTTTAAGTGATATACACTAAATTATGATAGATCTAAAATTGGGTAAGACCTCAATAATTATTAATTTAATCAATTATGTGCTATGTGGTATGTATTTAATTTTGACTTGCGCAATCGATGAATCGATGCATGTGGTTCACCTTGTACATAGATGAAAACAGGTGAAAGTCTTAATTAAATATATGCATATTGACATATCTAGAATTGGTTATTAATAGGATTTATCAAAACGTTTGCATGTGGCTATTTGATATGCATGACTTTTATTTGTTATGCATTCATTGTTTATTTGTTTATTTTTAAAATACTTGCTTGTTTGTTATGTGTAACAAGGGTATTTTTACAAGAAAAATAAACTGACCTAAACAATGGTGAAACATGTATTTTAAGAATAGTAATCATAATCGTTTAATTGATTGATGACTTTGGTACAAATGGTCCGAAAGGCTCACCCATGAGAATGAACTAATAAAAGGGGTTTAAAGAAGTGTGCACAGTCACACTGAAAGGATGTCTAAGGTTGTGCTTTAGCGCGTAGTGGTCCTCGCCCTCTGTAAGTTCGAGTGGAGCTACTTAGTAAGCCATTAAATGTGCAAGCTCATCTTAAGGGCGAATTAGTTTTAATTCCATGCGCCACTTCGGTGGTAATTATCCGAAACACTAAGTGTTTACACTTATGCAAAAGTACGGTATAATGGATGATAATTAACACTAAATTCCTTGATTGGTGAACTCAATACCTCAATTAAAGTTTGATGATGAAAAGCTTATACATTAAAACAAGATATAAATGTTTTAATAAAAACTATGCTACAAAGATGAATGCATAACATCTTTGTACATATTTGATTTAACATCAAAACTATTACCCTTTAAATTAAGTTATATGCCATCCAACGAAACGAAAACACCTAAGATTACTTTTTATTTGCGTGAGATCGTGACTTAAATCGTAATCAAAGGGTAAAATGTCCACGTGTCGTGAGAGCGGGCATGGACGATTTTGCAGTTTCTTAAGTTGGACAACTTAATTGAGTTTTGTAGTGAGAACTGGCAACTCAAGGCATAAGATGAGATAAAACATGTTTACATGGCGATCGAAATTGGCTATATGTAAATCCCATAAATTTAGGAATTGCAATTGATATTGGCAATTGAGCAAAAACTCTACCATTTTGTATAAGGTTCATTACTAGCAGATCAACTAACGTGATGAAATTATGACAATTTGGATCCTAGTTTTCAATGAAAATTAAATGGTTATATATATTTATGAACCGTGGGTATTTAATTTTCTTGAAAAGGTTAATTATCGAAAATACTAAAATTGAATTTTGTAATTCTTTTGAATGTATAAATGCAACATTTAACCGTAAACGTGGTTTAGTCTTTGATGAGTAAATTGATCCATTCTAGCTTTCAAACAAATGTTTGATCGAGAATAATTTACTGAAAAGACAAATGAAGTCTCTTTTCCATGGGAGAAGCATGAGACTCAATCCTATTCCTTTTCATGAATGAGAAAGGTATAATAGGAACATTTGAATTGTCTAAATTCTAATGTAACTCATAGCAATGAATTGCACATCTTATTTTCCATAAAGATTTCATTACCCTCATTTGGTGAATGAATCCTTTGTAACAACATGAATGTTGGTTAACTGGAAAACATGTATATGAGTTACAAAATTAGAAGCTAGAAAAATTACCGCAAAAATTGGTAAAAGAAAAACTAGCATATTTTATCTAGTTGTTTTGCTTTAGCCTTTAAAGGTGCTACATACCAGTATGGGGATGGTAGGCCTGTTGAGGAAGAAATTGCATACCCAATTTTTCGAGTTAATAACATTGATGGATAACCTATCATTCATATAGTAGAATACACCTTTTAGTACCTTAGTAATGATTACGTATGGTTCTTCAACGGTGTAGGACAGTAAAAAGCAAGCAAGTTGTTTTCACTGGTTATGCAACACTTACAATGTTGTCAGATTCAGTGGGAGCATTTGTGTTGCATTACTGAATAAGAAGTTGTTTTAATGATTTCTAATTCAGTGGGAGCTACAAGCCTTATTTCCTCTGTAGTAACCCAGATTATCTTCAAAGATAATTACTTTCCAATTGTAGGCACTTATGTTTTTTTAAGGATTGTCATGTGCGTTTCCTTACAAATCAATATAGCCCTATATCTACTAGTTATATCTATGACACAAATCATATTAATCAAATAAACGAACGTGTATTGTGTTGTTTATATGTTACATGATGTTGTTCCATGCACAAGTGGGAGAAATCTTTATTGTGTGCAAGGTACAACACATATTAATATGATTTAAATGAATTCTCTTGACTGAAAAGTAAGAGAATAACGTTCTAATAGGAGGTATACATTTAAATATGTATGATTGCCCTATTAAGAACATGTGTCAAGATAATAACAAAGACTACTTTATTTTAAATATTTATGTCATTCAATATTTAAGAAACACTTGTAGTTACAATTTATGTTACGTGAGAACGTGAACTAGATTGTAGCCCAAGGTAAAATATCAACGTGTCGTGAGAACGAGCATGGATGATTCTGCAGTTTCTTACATGGAACATTTCATGGAATGACATAATTAAATGAAGTAATCTAATACTACCTTGAATTTGAGTATTCGTTGAATGACTTAAATATATGTAGTAAATATTAACTTGAAATATTAATTGAAACTCGAGGCGGTGTTCATAATTACTTTAATTATAAATCTGTATGATTTGTAAAGTCACAAACATGAAGTCTTTTAATACAAGACTTAGAATATAAAGTAAGACGTTAATTTGCTATGTTTTAAGACATATGCATGAAGTCAATGAATTGATCAAAGACTTATAACGTATAGTGGGATTATAACTGTTATATCTTTTGACTTGGTCAAGAATACTTGTGTTATAATACATGCAATTGACTTGGTAATTCTATTGTACCATTAAGTTTTACTTTGTTGGTAAATATGATAAACCAAAGAGTAGATGGTTATCTTAAATATTGTTAGATTAATCTTACAATATTAATTCTAATGAAATACCATAGTTTTATGGTATGTTCAATTAGAAGAATCAAAATCTATTGGCATTGTTTGATTCAAGATAACTATAGTTTCTTCCAAAAGTTATCAAGGTTAGTAGATTGAGTATAGATTGAATATACTCAATAAGACTCCAACCTAGAAGATTAATAAGACACCATTTGTTTATGGAATGTGATGAATCACATTAAGTCTTATAAATGAAGATCTGAATTTGTTAAACTACTTATAGAGTGAGTTGTAACAAACTAATGTCAGGAACTGTCAATGTTTTTTGTAATATCCCAAAAGAGAACAATGTATTGTTACTCTACTTGCTAAACTGTTTAACGGTAATCTTTGAATTGTTAAAGGCAAGTGAGAGTTTTTGTTTAGATCTTGAAAGATTGAATTACAAAATACATAATCTTCTAAAATGCACTAGCAAATATCATGATGAGGCTAAACATGTATATGATAGACCTCAATATGATGGAATTGTCATTCATAGATCCGCAAGGATATCTCAGATATTTAATATGTTGAGGAATATGAGTTACAGGATCATGGTAAGCCTATTAATCATAATGATAAATTTACCAAATGTTGAATTGTGGTAAATCAATCATACTATGAATGTTGAGATGTTGTCCATAAAGATAATCAACTTTAGATACTTGATTTATCTTAATAATGAAAATGAGTTTCTTCAAAGGGTGGAAACCCTAGTGGTTTAAATCTTTGTGTAGAAATCATATGGACAATATTGTACACATATTTAATGCATGTCTAGTGATAATAATATTAATCATATTTAAGCAATTAACTATGATTGAATATTCTTTCTAGATACATTAAATAGAAGTATAAAGATTATAATTGTCATACTTAGTTTCATTGATATGAAATTTTGACAATGAATGTCAAAACTCTTTGTTGTGGAATTACTTTTGCGAGGACGATGAGTAATACAAAGAAGTTTTATGAATTCAAATAATCCTTGGATATGTACAAACTGCAAGAATCCATGAATGGATACATGCAAGCATCTAAGAGATGTTTCTTATGTTTAATATTAAATCCATGTTTGATTTAATAATTAAAATAAGATAGCTCATAAGTATTCCTAAAGCTAGTGGGAGTATTATTTTTTATTTTTAAAATCTTATATGTTGTATGGGCAACTATATTCCACCTAAATTAAGTTTTAGTTGGGAATGAAACTTCGTTTATAAGATTTGGAAATAAGACATACAACCTTGGAAAATATGTTTATTATTATAAACATATGCGGTAAAATAAATGAGTCTAATAGAACATGATGGATATATAATGAGATCTTAAAGTCTAACTTGAAGATTCATCATGTACATCATGTTGTAAGATTGTTGTGTCATGCTTGATTACAAGATAATTTGACAACATTGAAAGTTGTTAGTGTAATAAATATTTTAAAAGGAAATATGTTTGGATTTAGAATCACATTCCACAGTCTGGAGATGCTCCGAGATTCTATGGACGAAAATATGACAATTTGTTTCATAATTGTCATTGCCAACAAAACTTGAGTTTTAGTAGGCACCAACATTACACTATAACTGTTCAAATGATTACGGATGTTTAAAGAGCATATTGTTGTATACAATGATGCTAGTATAATTGAGATGACACTCAATTCTAGTAATGGTATCCTTGATGATGACCATGTTGACTAATTATGCTCAACTAAGAGCATAGTTGCATTATACATTAAAGAATAAAGAATACTTTAAAACTTTAAGGTTTTGAAAGATAATTGTCATAAAAGGGTGGTTCAGGTTATCACGCACCTTATGGAATGATATGACAATATCAAGATATGTGTAAACATATACAAGAAATTCACTTATTGAATTCTTGAAATAAGCATTCTCAAAATTCCAATAGATCAAAGTTAGTTGAAATTATGCCTTGTCAACAAGTATGAGTTGCATGACTTGTGGCAAAATTCATTAACTAAGAATTATCATGCATTGATCTATTTAGTATTTGGATAAAAGGATATTCTAAACATTATTATTGAAATGAAATAAAGTATTTTGTTATGTTTATTATTTTATTATGATGTTGTCCTATATTTGCATGTTTAAATCCTTGAATAACTTAAGTTATTCTAAATAGTCCGCTGTCGATCAATAACATGGGAATGATATTGAATTAAGACAAATCTGAGTATTAGTTAGAATATACTTGAAAGTATATTGATGCATAGCATGACTAATTTCAGATGATATTCAATGAATTGAATATAGGACTTATCCCACCCACATGATGATACTTTATGGTTCTTTGTCAATAAGTATATCATGGATATTTATCCTCTGACTTGAGATACAAGAGATATGTCATGGATGTAGTGCATTTTTGTGAAGCAATCTAACACTATACGTAACTGGTAGTTATAAGGGTTGTTTTCTGAAGTGTTGCGAAATTTATGAATCCTGCTTGTAGTCAAAATGGGATTTGTTTCCTTCATATTTATTTTGAAGTATAATCTTCTTGGGCCCCTCGTAGGATTGTTAAGATGTTTGTATGGCCATACCCAAGGTCTTCTGTTCAGAAGAATTGGTAATCTTAATAAATCATATAAAGCGAGAAAAAGAATAGTTAATTAAGAAATGAGTGAGATCCATATTCTTATTAACATGGTATTAGAAACAAAAGGATGAATATGATGATGAATCATCAAACTTGGTTTTTATCCAGAAAACCATACACGAGTTGTACCGGGGCATTGGCGTGTTGCTAGACGCTAACCAATGTCATTTCACGTTTTGTAAATATATCCAAGTGGGAGTGTTGGAAATGTATATATTTACAAACATGTGAATGTCCGGATTCGAACTCGTGACCACGGATTGCACACATTAGCGAATGAGAATTAAAGTTAATAATTAATGTTTATGTTTACGATTAATTATTGCACATTAAGTCCGGTTAACGATCGTTAAGTATTTAACAGAAAAATGACTAACGGACCGTTAAATGAAAAGAGAAAGGACTAGAAATGGAAAACTTGGAAAAGTTATGGATTTCCCTTGGGCTTTGCATAGTGGCCGGCCAAAAGGGGCTTCCCAAGCCTAATCCCTAACTTGTTCCCAAAGTTTCCCTACTAGTATATAAAGAGGGTTAGGTTCTAGGGTTTCATACACTTGTGCATTGAATTAACCCTAGATCTCTCCTCTCCTCTCTCTTGTCCCATTTTCGGCCGAGCACCCCATTAGTAAGGGAGTTTGGTTTCGTTTTTCTTAAACGAGGACTTGTGTTAGATCTAGCAATCGCTTGATTCGTTGGTTAATTCGTGTGTACAAGAACGTGGTTGTAAGACATTATTCTTACACCAATTAGTACTTCTTTGTTTTGCTCAAGGGATCTGACATTCGCAAGAGGTACGTTACGCATACTTTCAGTTGATTAATTTATTTGTTATGATCTTTAGTCTTCCGTTGTGTACTCTTGATGTCTTTATGTTTTATTATATTTTATATATCATAAACTCAACAACCTTTACACGATTCAACCTTTTTATTTCAAATACCATGTCAAAATTATGCCATTTTTAGGCCAGCTGGATACTTACCTCTTGCAAAGGGAATATACAGTCCATGAGTAAATGACCAGGCATCGGAAGTAGTAGGGAATATACATACTTGAATTGCTATATGCTATAACTGTGACTAATGAACAGGCATCAGAAGTATGAACTTTGTTCCATGAGTAAATGGGGTCATAAAGGAAACATCAATCTCTATATGGCTCATATTTCTCGTACCTTGTTTTGTTTGTGGGCTGGCAAACAATCATTAGCCATGCTCACTAAACAAAACATGTAAACAATCCTATACTTTTTTGCCAAAATACTCGGAATAAACGTCAACCGGCTGATCCTTTTCCACCATCTTCCACCAAAGGCTACAAATAAAAGCATATAATGGTAAGGCGCACAAAAGCATTAATAAATAAAACGAATTAATTACACTAGTAACTTAAAGATCACACGAGATTAGGGCATTAACATTATACCAAAACAAATGTTAACATGATATCAACATCAGAAGTGAGTGAATTAATATTTTTATTCAGAAGGGGCTATTTTCTTTTTGTATTAACAACCCTCATAACCGCCCCTAATACGTAATTAGAAAAAAATTCATTAACTTTGTGATGTAGGTTATTACAATTTAAAATATTAACCCTTTCTCCGATCAGGAGTTGTGTACAGTTAGAAACTTACGGTTCATAAAAAGGAAGCCTGTATCGACAGTTGAGTGAGACCGAGTGGGCAAAAATTAAGTGTGACAAAGGATATGTAAGAAAAGGAGACGTGATGGACGGTTTCTGATGGAGATGATGATATTAAAAGATTTGTGGATCTCATTTTTGGAGGGACCCAAAAAGTTGGGAGCGAACTAGCGGGAAACAAAACTTTAGGAAGCTGGGCAAGATTAAATTTAAAACTATCACAAACGATAATTGGTATTTTATTGATAGAGAATTAAAAGTTAGAATAAAATCCATAAAGTATAAACAATTTAGTCTTAAGAAATAAAGTATACTAGAAGAATGCTCGCGCAAAACGACGGTATATAGCGGCCAATAATTATACTTGTGATCTTGTAGTTCTAGTGTGACGCTTGATGTAACACTTAGATGTTTAATTTGTAGTTATTGCGTAAAAAAAAAGTTTGTAGGCTAGAAATGAAAAAAGATAAAAGTTTGAGTATCGAACAAAATTAAAACTATTGATTTAGTGATAGATGTTAACTTTTTTAATCAAGGGTATATTGAGTATAACACATTATTCACTTTTAAGTTTTAAGTTTTAAGTTTCAAGTTTCAAGAAATTATCCATGTTTTATATATAGTTCAGATATGTAGAAAAAATAATTAAATAGGTGTATATGTGTGTAGAAGGTTTTCTCGTAAAATTTGGCGATCTTATAATCAACATTATCCAATTCATCGTTTTTTATTATGGTTTTAAATACAAACCATAAATCAAACTGGTTTTTCAAACGGTTGTTGGTTTTTTTCCAGTAAAATCAACCAACTCCGACCAATGGTTTTTGATTCAAACAGTCGAACCAATATTATTTGATTTTCAAATCACTGCTTTTGATATCTACCAATATCAATCGTTTAAAGAGGTTGATTGTTGTAAGCAATATATGTGTTTTTAGTTTATCTTCCAAAAGGCCTAATAATAATACCGCCATGATTGTCTCACAAGAATTTTAGTTTGAATCATGTTGGGTTAACATTTAGGATAGTCATAAACAAATTCAAAAAACGACTACAGAAATAGCGGTTATGTCGCGTACATTAAAGCTAAAAAAAATTCGATATTTCTTAAGTAGCCTGAACAATGATCTCTCTCCATCTACCCATATGTGTGTCTGTATGAGGATGTTGTATGTATCTGGCATATATATTGATGATCAATATGTGTGCATGTTTATGCATACACGGTTACGAACAAGGTAAGCCTTATCGAACAGCTAAATCACTACGTAATATTATGTGTAAGAACGGAAAATTCTTAAAGAACCTACACAAAAACATATGTTATCATTGGGTTAACTAATTTACATACCTAAAAGATATATACTAATTACCTTTAGCTCAATAGTATGTGAATTGCACATTAATCAAGAGGTTGTAATTTCAAGTCTCGTTTAAAAAGTTTACAAGAATAATGTGAGATAGTAGGTGGTGTAAGTGTGATTTGAAAACCATTACCCGTACACGACCCTAATAAGCGTTCAAGTTATTTAGGAACGGGTTAATCGGGATTTGGTTAACCCAATAAGCCCTATTATAGCATTAAAATAGAACAAAGTCGGTAAGTTTTGTACCAAACTAGAGCAAAGTATGGAGAAAATAAATTAAAATCCCCCTTCTTGGGTTATTCCTGAAAATCGAGTAAGGTTAAACTATCACCGAAACCCAACCCAAACAAGAGTTTAGGTTAAACGGCTTAACCCGCATAACCTGAGCCGAATAAGCTTTTTCAGAGTCAGGTCGCGTGATCCGAGTTAATATATTTTGACACCCCTACATGTTGATAGGTCAAAATTTGTTATGTTGTCCACATTTTGGATGAAGGGGTGACGTTATTGTAGTGACCGACCTTAAAGTAAAAACAATAGGGACCATTATGGACCGTTAGATTTATCTATGATGATGTCATTTGATAGATATTAAATTAATGGCATTTTTGTAATAAAGTGAAAAACTAGTGGCAAAGTGCACCATTAAACCAACTTGGCTATGTTTCACTTTCAAACGTCGGGAACCATATATTAATTGTAGATCCGAATTTATTGACGACCATATTAAAACAAATAAATAAAAAATACAACATTCCATGATCCTCAATTTAAGTTATGTCTTGTTATATTTTTTTTAAACTCATTTGTAAGCATAATTATTGACTGCAACTTTAGCTTTGGTCAAGCAAACTTTTATCCATCTTTCCATATAAACTTTAACATTTATTGGATTCTTCTGTTTTTTATTCACAACTTACATAACCCATTGTAGAAGGTGATACATCACCTATAACTGTGATGAAAAATCATTTCTTGAATTGACGTACTAATATTTTTGACACATTTTTAGTGACACATATTATAATTTTTGATACACATAGTTTCTTGACACACATTTTTATTGACATACTATAGTTTTGACACACAATTTTTGTTTACACATTTCGTTGACATACTAATAAATTTTTTGTTTACATGACATACTAATATTGACACGTTTTATTGACATACTAATAAGTTTTTGTTTACACATTTTTATTGATATACTATAATTTCTAATGACATACTATAATTTTGACACACAAAGTTTCTTGACACACATTTTTTTGATATACTATATTTTTTGACACACCTAGTTTTTTTACACATTTTTATTGACATACTAATAAATTTTCGTTTACACATTTTATTGACATACTACAATTTTTGACACACATAATTTCTTGATACATTTCAAGTTACATACTATATTTTTTGACACAAATAATTCCATGATACATTTTTAATGACACGTTGTGATACATTTTGAGTGACACATTTAGTTTTATTAAATACTCCGTAGAACTTGCTAATGCAATAAAATACACCAAAGATCCACATGAATTATATAGGACATGTCTCTAAATCACATTATCCATGGACCAAAAACATACATCAAGATGTAAATAATTGATACATCAAAGACAGTAAAATTCGATATAACGTTAACAAAATCAAAACATATTATGATCAGATCTGAAAAACAAGGATCTCAAAAATAATTGGTTTATCAATCAAAGCCTCGCCTCATAAGCGATGACTCGTCAAAAACTATTCGCCGCTGTGTGTATGGCCAAAATATTGGTCGGAACCACCAGGTGCCAATGGTATCGAAACCACAAATTGGTCGGAAACTACGCAATGTCAAGAAGTATCAAACTTTTGAACACACCAAACAATTTCATAGAGAACCATATGCCAATTACTACTAAGAAACATCCATCGATAAAAAAGATTGTTACTTAAACAAAAAAGAAACCTTTATTCACTAAACCCACATCTTAAACACTACTGAAAAAGTAACAAACTTTAACTAATTAAGTTCACATAACATCCCACAATACTAATTTCCCATATCAATATCAATACCAATATCAATGATCAAACTTTATAACATAACAACCACTTTAATAAACCAAATCCAAACCCACATATCCATTACAAATAAAAAAAAATCCATCAAACAATTTTTTGTAAATTTCATAACTAACCATGAATAATTACACATAATATGCTACGTGTACCACATTTAACATGTTTCACCACGGCAGATTTGTGGTGGTTAGGGTTGTACCCAAATCCATTGACGGCGCCGTCTTCGACGGCTGGTCAGATCTGTTCGGCACACAACTAGCTTCGCATGTGGAATGAAAATTTTGATGCTATCAGCTAGGATTTTACCCTAGAAAATCAAAACCGAAGCTTCTTTATAGTGGGGTTTTTGAGAATCGATCTAAGTGACGGATTTCGTTGCTTTCAAGGGTTAATCAGAGGAATTTTGAAGGGATATAATGAGGATGATGATTGGTTATCATGATCCAAATTTAGAAGTGGCGTTTTTGTTAGTATTTTTATTTTTATTTTGGATGATTTTTAATTAGATCAAGAATGTAGTCAAAGAAAGAAGCATAGATATGTAATGGAGAGATGTTTTTAAAGGAATATATGATATAGGTGGTTAAAACGAGTGATTGATATAGAAATTTAAGATGCATCAAATACCCACAATACCCTTATATTTAAGATTTTCATTTTGATTTAAATTAAATTCTAAAATAACACTTGTCACACTCTAATTGGTTCCTATTGTTTTTATTTTAAAGTTGGTCACCACAAGAACGCAAATCTTGGATGAAGTGTATCCAAGTCTCTTAAATTAAACTTTTTGTGTAACAAGAAAGCGAGACGTATTTTTGTATCCAAAAATAACATGTGGGAATGTCCTGCACACGTTACACCGAGTATTTGATTATCGGTCTTTGTTTTGTGTAACATTTGAATGCTTGACAATGTAACGGGTAATAGGACCATATGTGTACCAAGTGTCTTATAAAACTTAATTTAATAGGACATGTGTATCAAGTGACTTATTAGTTTTTCTCAAAATAGGACCTTTATGGATAAAAGTCCTATAAAACTGAATGTAATAGGACCAACGTATCGAGTGTCCTATTAAGTTTTATTCCAAAAGGACCCCAACAAACAAACGTCCTATAATACTAGATATAATAGGACATACAAGTGAAGTGTCCTATTAAAACCTATTATATAAGACCTTAGCAAATAAGGGTCCTAAAAGTATTCTTTAATAGAACCAATTTATTAAGTGTATTATTAATTTGATCGAAAAAAGACTAAAAAACTAGCCTATCCTAATAAATTAGTTATTAGGACCCTCAAGTAAAAGGGGTCCTATAGAAAGGTCCCAATAGCCCGGTTTTGTTGTAATGATGTAACAAAAGTTGGTAAGCAACCTTGCCTGCTGCATGAACCACCTTAAATATTTTGGAGATAACTTGTTTGAGAGACGGTTGGCCAGAGTTTTTTTGAAGCTTCACAAGTACTAAGTCACCTGGTTCAAATTCTTCTTGTCACCTCTTAGTATCAGCCACTTTTTCATTTTGAGTTGAGCACGCTCCAAGTGAGATTTGAGGTTTGTCAAAATTCTTCTGGTGACAAGTATCATGTTAAAGCAAGCATGTCTTTGGAAAGTGTGCTCTTGCCAATGACAGATCGACCAACAATAGAGACATGTTCATTATTTGTTGTACAAACTTGACATATGGCTTGATTGCTTAAAACACTCACTACAACAAAACTGGCTTTTTAGGACCCCTTTGTGTGGGACGGTATGATAATGGAGTCCTAAAAAACTGTTTAATAGGACATATGAGCGTTTAGGGTCCTTTTTAAATATTTGCTACTGAGGCGATGTCCTAAAAGGTATATAATAGGATGGTCGATGATTTGGGGTCCTATTATCATATAACTTAAAATGACACTTAAAATATGGATCCTAATAAATTACCTTTATAAGACGTTTATTCATTATGGTTGTATTATAATAAACCATAATAGGACACTTGCGTTTTGAGTCATAAGACATCAGTTAGTTAAAACGCTTATTCACAAAAAGTTTTATTATAGCAAAATTTAATAGGACCTTTGACACGTGGGTATTATAACGTTAACCTTTATAGGACGCTTATGTACAATGGTTTTATAACATCATTTTTTTAAAACAATTATTTGCAAAAGTTTTATTATAACAAAACTTAATAGGACCATTTAAGGATGCATATTAATTATGGTTTTATTACAATACACCATAATAGGACACTTGATATATAAGTCATAAAACATTAATTATTTAAAACGCTTATTCGTAAACGTATTATTAAAACATAACTTAATATGATAGTTGACACTTGGGTCCCATAGAATGATACACCATCATAAGACACTTGATATTTGAGTCATAAAACATCGGTTTTATGGAACACTTATTCGCAAACGTTTTTTATAAGAAAAGTGAATAGGACCCTTGACAATAGCGTCTTATAACGTTAACCTTTATAGAACGCTTATTCATAATGGTTTGTTTATGATACACCACAATATGGCACATCTTTTTAGAGTCGTAAAACATCCGCTTTTTATAACGCTTATTCGGTTTTATAGAACGCTTAATTGCAAAAGTTTTATTTGAAAAAAAATTAACAGGACCCTTGACAAGCTGTGTCTTTTAACATTAACCTTTATAGTACGCTTATTTGTTGTGGTTTTATTATCCTACGCCATAATAGAACACTCCTTTATTTGAGTCATAAAACATCAGTTTTTTTGAACGCTTATTTACAAAAGTTTTATTTAAACATTAGTTAATATGACACTTGATACTTGGGTATCAAAACTTGATACACCATAATAGGACACTTGTTATCTGTCTTTGTATTGTTATATGTCTCAATCATATCTTTTGGAAGTTATGTATGGGTTATCTGTCTTTTGTATTGTCCTTATCACATTGGGAATTATGCGAAGTAGGTATTAGCTGTCAATACTGCCAAGGATTGCTGAGTAGAAGCGAATCATCTGAGAAGAGAATCTGTTGAAAGAGATTCTGGCGAAGGAATCTGCTCCAAGATCTGTCAAGGTCGTATGTATTCAACAAGTGGTATCGAACCTCGGGAAAGTCTCTACGATCTTGAGAACCATATTTTTCCTCACCCTCATACAACCAAAACACATTCACCATGCCAGGAATATGATGAATCGAAGTCACCAACAACAACATCAAAAAACACCACCTCTATCAGCAACTTAGTCTTTCCAACAGAATGGGAAGTTTCCTTATCTGAAAAGGAAGAGTATGATCATGGACTATGAAAATGCAAAACTGGATCTCCAATATTGATTGGAATCTTTGGGAAATTGTAAAGAAATCACAGAAGAAGACTATCGGATCTTGATGGTAAGTTTACCATTGCTCCTCCCAAAACTGCTGAAGAGATTTTAGTTGTGCAAAGAGAGCACAAAGTGAGAACCATCCTTCTTCAAGCTATTTCTGAAGATCACTTGGGTGATTTTCACCACATGGATGATGCAAAGGACATATGGATGGCTCTTAAAGCAAGGTTCGGTGGCAATGAAGAGTCCAGGAGAATGAGGAAGTCCATGCTTAGACAACACTTCCAAGAGTTCAATATCTCACGAGAAGAAGGTATCCACAAGGGATACGACAGGTTTCACAACTTGCTAATATTTCTTTAGTTTGTTTGTTCTCTGTTACTGTTTTTGTGTGTATTTGTGTTTGTGTTGCAGTTTATCTATTTCAAGTGCAGTTTGTCTATTCCATGTTCAAGTCCAAGATTCATCAAGTGTGATTCTTTTATAAATGGTCAAGTAAGCTTTGAAGCTTGTTTCTACTGAAACTAAAGTGCTGAAGTAAACAAGTTGATTCTATTGAAGTAAGAGTACATAGAGAAGAAATTGAAGTCAAATTGTTCATTCATTCATTCATTCAAAAACGTTTCTACAGCTTACACTTACAAAATTCAATCAACTTCAAATGCAACTACAAGAACAGAGCTATACATAATCCTAATCTAGTTCATATCATCCATTCCAACATCTAACAGCTGTTGATATGCATGATCGCTCACATCTTTCACACTAGATTCTGGATATGCGTTTGTGAAAACTTGCATAACCACCCATTTCTTCTATCTCGATGGGTGGATATGCATGACCACTAGGACGAGGAAGCTAAGGATCAAAATGGGAAGGATGGATTGATGAAAATAATGATGATGAAGAAAAATAAAGTGTCCTTTATGCTTCATCTGCTGAATTCACCAAAAAGCAATCCTTTCACCTTCCTTATGCTCTTCTCTATCGATGTGTGAAGATGCACCAAAACATGGCGCAGGTAGAGCAAGCACCACCTCCCCTTCGGCACGAGGCCTTTGTTGAGGTTGAGGTGCTGGAGGTTGGGAGTATGAAGGTATCTCAGTAGTGGATTCCTCTGAGTCATCAGGAGACTCACTTGGATCCACTACACCATCATCTTCAGGAAGAAAGAGAAATGGGGATGTCAAAGGGCGAGGGTCGGGTGGATATGACCAAAACGGAGGAAATCATGGATGATGAGGATGATGGAGAAGAGGTTGGATTTACAACCTCTGGTGACGTATTCATGGTTAATTTGGGTGATTGGGTGTATGATGAATCTAGGGTTTGTGATGGTAATTGGGGTAAAAGTATGTGGAGAAGTAGCATTGGGATGATTTATAAACGGGTTCGAGGTTTAATGTAAGTAATGCGAGTTAGTTGGCACAGTAATTCTAGAATCTTACCGAAGATATCCTAGTCTTGGGTTGGTTTCTACTGAATTGTATAACTTCATCAGATTGAGTATCTGTTTCTACTGAAGAGTTAAATTGTCTATGGTCAAAGTAGATGTACACGTAAGCGTAGTCAAACAAAACAGTGCCAATACTTTGACTATTTTGCACAAACCTCTACCAAACCATCACTCTCATTTTTCACTTCAAACAAAACCCTTCCCTCTTCTCCTACAACCAAAACCCTCAATGTTAAGAGAAACATAACCCTAAAATATCAATTCATCAAATGGCTCTTCAATTCAAGAAGGATCACAACAAAGTTGCGTTCTTGGGAAATGAAAAAGGGATGAGCTTTATGTACCTATGGTAGAGTTCTTGAAAAGATCAAAGATTCACTATGCCCTAACGCATTCTCCTAATGCAATTTATGAATCGTTGGTCAAACAATTTTGGGCATCTGCTTTCACACGGAGTGAAACAGAGATTGCGGCCATGATTGACGGACAGAGTATGTAGTAACAAAGGAGCTGATTAGGAGAAAGCTTCACTGGATGATATTATGGGGTATTTCACACTAGCACTGAGGAAATACTCACGGGCTGAGAGCTATTGGTATCAAGGTACCAGGACAGACATATGGTTGAAAAGCATTTTTGCCTAAGTGGAGATTCTTGGTTCACACGTTGCTTCAGTGCATTAGCAACAAATCAGGAGCATGGGATCAATTCTCTTCCCAAATGGCATATGGTATTGTGTGTCTATCTCAAGGGATAACTTATAATTTTTCTAAATTTATTTTTGACAATTTGGGTGAAAATATCAATAGGAAACAACATAAGTTTTTAATGTACCCTAGATTCTTACAAATAATCATAGACACCTCTGCCCAAACCCAAGCCTTTATGCCGTGGGAGCTCTGTCAGCCAAACTTTTTTCCTCTATGAGAACTAACTTTGAGGGGGCACATTATCCGTTGACAGAAGCTATGTTGCCTCAAGGCAATGAGGCTGCTGATGAGGAGAATGTTGCTATTATCCCACCCTCTTCAATTTGCTACTGAGGGCAATCCATCAGTGTAATGTTGCGCAGTGCCTACCTCAGGAGGACCCCAAGCCTCACCACTCATGTTGCTAAAGAGCATCATACCACCAACTACCAACACAGCAACGTCCTAGGCCCAGTCCACACACAACACAAGATCCTCTTGATGAGTTTGAGTCTGATCTGAACAGGATGACCACACCTAGTCCTCAAAGGAAAAAATTTAATGAGGTACCTCTCATTTTGAGCATGACCATGTTTCCACTGAAAGGTCCAATGAAGCTCCCATTACCACAGAGCAATCTGCTGGTGGAGCTGAGGACCCCATTACTCTCACAACTGTGTATGATCTTGTGAACAGGTATGCAGCTGAGGGGTCTAGTCTGAAAAAGGAACTTGCAGAAACCAAGTCTACTCTTGTAGTAAGATTGAAGAAACTACAGAGTAAATAAGGACCTAGGAGACAGACTTGAAAAGGGCACCAAAAGGAAGCTTGTGGTTTCTTCTGAGGAGGAAGAAGAAGAACCTCATTATGGGTCTCTCGATATGTTAGCTGATGTGTCTCTTAATGATCTTCATCAGTAGTGCGGAATCTTCAAAGAAGAAGGAACAGTTCTTTATAAAGGAGAAAGAGACGTAGAATAAAGCATCTACTGAAGTATCCAAGGAACCAGAGTTTGTCAAAGCTGCATCTACTTATACCCAATAGGATGTGCTAATGAACTTGGTCAATCTTCCGTCATACAAAACCATCAGTGTCCATTCCGCGGAAGAACCTCACAAACAGTTTCTTTGAGTTGATTTGGAGTTATACTGAGATTCCTTTAGTTGATATTAATGAAGATGATTGTACTAAGGAGCCGATGATAAAGGGAAAGGTAATGGTAGAAGATGAGCTTGGTCCAGACTTGGTAAGTGAAGAGGAAAGGCGAGACAGAGAGAACAAAGAGAGAATGCTAGTTGAGTGTAATGAGAGAAAGAAAGATGAAGAAATGGCTAAACAGATTGAAGATCAATCTATGTCTGTTTTGCCTCCTGAAAGACAAATGGAACTAGATGATGATATGACGTACTCAAGCATACCGATCTACTGCATGGATGGACCTGCATCTACACCAGCTAAAGTCACGTATGGCTGAGAAGCACGCTTCCCTTCACTGCTCATTAGTGAAGGTGCTTCTCCTTCCTCTAGTCGAGTATCTTAGGTGCACCATCAGACTAAGCTTTGGAAGGAAGAAGAGGATGGCCAAAATCACTACAGTGATGAGTCAACCTTTATTAAAAAGTTTTGTGGAACTGTTGATTGGACTTTGCTGAATGTCATACATGGGAAGACCTTTTGAAGGAAATAAGTAGATAGGGCGGTTTGCTTAGTACACTCTCAAGAATGCACCACAGTTCTAGGAGAATGTCTGTTTAGCTCAGAGGAGAGGTCACATTCTATCCTATGCCTCCAAAAGAATCACAGAAGAGAAAGACCCCCACTGAAGGAGACTTCAAATTGGAAAGATCCTTGGTTAGGATGAAAGATCAACCAGATGGCTCCTAACTCATAGTTGATAAACCTACCTGGGCTAGTCAATGGTAAAGCAAAGCAGGGCCCTGATTCATGGTTTTGAATTTCACAAGTATATACTATCCAAATTCAATAAGAATTGACTACTCTTCATGCCTCATCACCTTAACCTGGCTGGAAAAGAGATTGCGGGAATGAGAATAGTATGCAACACACTAGGCCCAAAAGACATCAGATGAGTCTTGGTTGCTAGATGTTTGAGTGAGGATACTTTGATGATATTATGCAAATCAGAAGGATTCGAAGTCTCTCAACTGATTACTTACTGAGGATCGACAATTATTTTGCTCATCAAGCCACTCCTTCATCTGAGCTAATTGATTCTTCTTCTGGCTCGGAACCATCTATCGGTTTCGTCTGCTGAACCACGCTCGTCATACGATGATGTGCTAGCCATCCTTTGTCCTATCGCAGCGACATGTGCTTGAGACTCCATGAGAACAGTTGCATTTCTTTCGACTAGTCAATACCATACTCCAACTCAATTATATCATTCAAAACCCAGTAAGTTACATCTCCTAAGTAGCACTTCGAGTAGCGTTTGTCATGTACCGCCTGAAGATTAACCCACTCCATCTCTGTTTTTCTATTATGTTCTACATCTTTTGTGTGCAATCGGAAACCATTTATGATAAATCACTTATATTTTTTCACATACTCAGATGGACCACTTGCCAAGAACCTTAGACTTTCTGTGATTCTGTGATCCCCTCTAGCATGTAGCTCCTCAACCTGAAATAAGGCAAGATGTGTTAATTGTTTTGTTATTAGTAGGTCGAAAATGCTATGTCATTATAATTATTTTTCAAAAGTAATAAAACTGTGTATATGCCTTACATGATCTTGAAACCACGACTCAAAAGTCTCACTATGTAAACGTTGAATGTCACGCTTACTTTTTCTCCGATTTTGATGATGAACCAATGCCGGATGTTCACTGCAGTGTTAACAGATGATAATGATGATAACAACGACAACTATTAATCGTATAATATAATTTATGAAACTCACAACTAATATAATTACTTACGTTCGAAATTCATCAACTTCACTACAATTGAACAACACATATGAATGTGCTTTAGCCAAAATGTCAAGTTCCATCATTTCTACCTTTGTAGCACCAATCGGTCGACCAGCCATAGAAAAGATAGGTAAAACATCCTCATAACCATCGTCATCATTATTTCGACTTGTCTTATTATGTACGGTCTCAACATCACTGGATAAGTACAATGAACAAAAAGACACACACTCTTCACTAGATATCCTTCGCAATGGAACCCTCGGGTTTTCTGTTTCGCACGTAAGATTTTAATGTAGCTAAATACTTGAGATATCAAAACCAATAATTTTAGATTCAATAATATTTGTTAATAAAGGTATTTACTATAATAGTAATGTGCACCTCTCGATTGGATACATCCAACGGTAATGAACTGTCCCTTCTAATCTGGCCTCTGAAGCAAGATGAACCGAAAGATGAACCATGACATCAAAGAATGATGGCGAAAAAATCCTTTCTAAATCACAAAGTATTTTTCCAATCTCGGTTTCCATTTGAACCAAATCATTTGGATTAAGAACCTTTGCGCATAATTGTTTATAGTAACGACATAGCTTCATCACAGTATAGCGCACGTGCTTAGGCAACACATTTCTCAAGGCAATGGGAAGCAACTGCTGCATCAAAATATGGCAATCATGACTTTTAAGTCCAAATAGTTTTGGAGGTTTTAACTCTACGCATCTTGATATTTTAGCTGCATAACCATGCGGAACTTTCACCTTCTTAAGCACACGACAAAAAATATCTTTCTCTTTTTATCCATTGAGAAACAAGCAGGTGGCAAATAAACTTTGTTGTTATCTTGAACTATAGGATGAAGTTCAGGTCTAATGCCCATTTCTTGTAAATCTAGGCGTGCTTTTATATGATCCTTGGTCTTCCCATCTAGATTCATTAGCGTTCCAAGGACACTGTCACAAACATTCTTCTCAATATGCATTACATCTAGATTATGGCGTAGCAAGTTATCTTTCCAGTACGGTAACTCAAAAAAATACTTTTCTTCTTCCAATTAAAAGGTAAATTTGGGTTACTCTTCACAAGTTTTCCAAATTTAACTTCAAAACCATCTAACTCATCAACTACTTCTTGTCCTCTTAAGCCACGGGGTTGCCTGTCTAGTTCTTCTGTGCCATCAAAAGAGTTTGTATCTCTTCTAAAAGCATGATCAGTAGGCAAATATCGACGATGTCCCATAAAACATTGTTTTTTGCCATGACTCAAGCGTGTTGATTTTGTATGTTTATGGCAGTTAGGACATGCAAGTTTACCTTTGGTGCTCCATCCGGATAAATTTGCATAAGCAGGAAAGTCACTGATCGTCCACAACAAACAAGCACGCATCCGAAAGTTACTTTTTCTTGATGCATCATAAGTGTCTACTCCTTTACGATCCCACAACTCCTTTAGCTCAGCAACTAACGGTTCCATATAGACATCTATATTTTTCCGGAGCAGATGGGCAGGTATAAGTAACGTTAGAAAGAAATAAGGTTTTTGCATGCACATCCAAGGAGGTAGATTATATGGCGTCAAAACAACAGGCCATGTACTATGAGAAACACTCATTGTTCCAAAAGGGTTAAACCCATCACTCGCTAAACCAAGCCTGACATTACGAGATTCTTTGGCAAACTTATCATACTTAAAATCAAATGTTTTCCATGCCGGGGAATGCAGGGATGTCTCAAGTAACCATCTTTCGTGCGACTCTCTTCATGCCATCTCATGGAGGCGGCTATTTTAGATGACATAAATAACATTTGCAATCGTGGTAAGAGCGGAAAATGATGCAACACCTTTGCTCCAATCTTCTTACGTGTATCAGTTGTGGTTGACTCATCTGCACAATCATCTTCACTTGCTTTATACCTTGACGTATGGCATATATCACATTCTGTTTTATTAATGTTTTCTTTCCAGCATACAATCATTAGGACATGCATCAATTTTATCATAACTAAGTCCCAACTCTCGAATTATCTTCCTTAGTTCATACAATGACTTTGGTATAGAAGCATCGGGGAAGGCTTCCCTCATTGTATCTAGCATCTTGCTGAAACCATTATCACTACATTTCCCAACACACTTACCATGAAATAGTCTAATGATAAAAGAAAGAACTGATAACTTACACCCAGGATATAGTGGTTTCTTTGCCTCTCCCAACACTTTATAAAATTTTTTCGCCTTTAGGTTTGGCATACTCATACTTTCAGTTTGTGTTCCCATGTCATCGGTTAGTGTGTCATCACCAAACCGATGGAAGGCATCATTCACCAACCCTTGCATGTCATCTTCAACATCCAACATTGGAGCATCACTTGATTTGGAACTGAAAGGTGGAATTGTATAACCTTTCATAAACCCGACACATAACAGATGTGTTGTAGCCTCCGTCCGATCTACCCATATCCGATTACCACAATCAATACATGGACATGAAATCTGTCCATTTTTACCCTCATTATAGAATATATGATCAAGAAAGTCGTCAAGACCTTTTTTATATTCAATGGTAAATCTAGGTAAAGACATCCAACTCGTATCCATCTTAAACCTAATTCAATTAACCACAGAAAACCACATATAATTTCAACAAAAAGAAAGGGATCCTAATTCAATTAACCACATATGTTGTTTCATAAAAATTTAGCAAAAACGATTAGGGTTTCATTTATGAGGTATTACCTGGTCTTGATGATGGTGGTGACTGTTGGCAATTTTGGATGGTGGAATGATGTGGATTTGGATCTTAAAATTAGAAATACTTTTACAATTTATTTTTAAGCTATTTCTTAATTAATTGCCTAATTATTACTTCAAAGCTAGATAAACTAATTTATATCTAAAAATTAGAAATTAAAAGTCAAAATTGCAAAAGTAAATTTTACATAAGCTTGCAAAAGTAATTATTACTTCAAAGCTAGATAAACTAATTTATGACTCTACTGTGTTTGAGTGACGTTCCACACCATCCCTTATATGTTACATGTTATGAGCTCAAGTATATGTTTGGCCACTATGTTATCTGCAGGGGAGAATGGATGCATCCTATATTGTTATCTCAGTTAGTGGATTATCTGTTACATGATATGATATGTTATGGTTTAAGGCTCGTGTTGGATTACTTGTCCTATCTCGACTTCATGCGAAGCAATACATTCAATCATAATAGTCGGCACTTTATGATCACCTCGCGTATATTGGCCTCGCAAATGCTTAGGACAATTCCTCCGTTCAATATGTGTAGAATATAGGCTACAAAGCATCCCCGGAATGTGACGTCATGGGAAGTCGACTTACGTAAAAACTCTTGACGATATAAATGAACGACCGCATCCGTTGAGAGTTATTCATATTAGCTTTTTCAAAGTTATTATTTCATAAACTTTACGTTTTTACCAAATCAACCCGAATCCAAAGCAACACCCACCAACCAAACGGGCCCTTATTTGATAACCCGAGCAACGATCGAGTAATTATACATCAAATTATACCCTATCACCGATTCATCCCGCCCATACCGATTACAAGCTACAATGTGGTCGACCGCCCGACTCTTGATTCGCGATTTTGCAACATTGGATATGAACCTTTTATGACACTCGATTATGATATGATATCGACTCCAGTTTCAAACCGAGCCATTTCATTATTCATAGGGTTCCATGCATGTCCGTCTCATTGATGCACGAATGGCATATATGACTAGTGTGGTTTTTGTCCTACATCTCACTTTATCTTTCGGGTCAACTAGATGCGGATACGCTTTAACAAACGTAGACCACGTAGGATAAATCCTGTCTGTAAGAAAATAGCAACATTTTAAACAACGCCCATGCGTAAAACAAATGAACTATCCATTTTGGGCGATAAGATACAATGAGACTGATTACTACATCACATTGATAGCGTCCATTTCGGGCATATATACCCAAAACATGTACTTGCAGATACATTGAAAACAGAGACTGCTTAAAATTTATTACTACATCACATTGATATTGATTTTATTAATGGAAATGTTTGACCGGAAGTCGGAAAACGAATGCCAAATCTACTTCATTTTTAGTTTCACATACAATAAAATACTTATATATTATATATATTCAATAATATAATACATTTGTTAATACAAATATCGTCATTAAACGTTATTTATATTTTTGATCTTTGCCTAAGTTTTGTTAACGACAAAAGTAAATTTAATTTATAAAAGCTTAAAGCTTGTCAAGTTTATTAGATATTAAAACAAGCTTTCTTAAACAATATATTCATCATTCAAGCATTTACATTTATGATTAGTAACATCTTGATATGACTCTAATCATTATGTATGATAATAGTTTGTAGAATGTGTTAGGTTCTTAAAACCAAACACTACTTAAGCATTTGCATATTTCTATTAATAGTAATACAACATTTGACATCATGTATTACATCATGGAGATCATTGGAAGATTCCATTAGATATTTTGTGAAGATTTGTACTCTTCATATCTTGCACAATCTTACTTAGATAGAGTTGACTTTAGACAAGATTTGATATCTTGACTGGCAGACTGGCGGTACCATTTGGTACACGGCGGAACCCTTTTTAGGGGTCCGCGGTCCGTGGACGCTCCTGTCCAATTTGGCTATAAATAGCAATGCCAAGCCAAGTAGTTTCTCATCCCTTTCTAACATACTCTCATACATATCTTCTCTCTAACCCTTCTAACTCAGTTTCATATCATATTAGTGATCTCTTTTGTAGCAAAGAAGATCAAGTCATATTCAAGCTTCAACGAGAAGTTGGAAGTCTTGTTTGTTTAGTGTTGTATGATCTAGTGTTGATTCATACTTCATTGTTGTATCAAACCATCATAATCTTGTGAGTGTGAGTGGTTAGTATTTTAGTCCTCAAAATACATTGTGTGTGGGAGTAGTTGTACCCTTGGAAAGAACTCGACATCTAGCTTAGTGTCGGAAATAGTGTAAGCGAAGTGTAAAGGTTTTCTCCGCCGGTGAAAGGAGCTTGTTGACTAGTGAAGTTAAACACTCGAGTGTGAGACTCGGGGAGTGGAGTAGGGCAAGGAAAAAGAGTCCTTGTAGGCCGAACCACTATAAACAACTTGTTGTGGTTTGATCATTTCTTTCCTTATTTACTCATTACATATTGCTTGCATATTTCATTAACATACTCAAGATCAATATCAATTGATCTTTCAATAAGTTTCAAAACAAAGTTTTTAATCGGTAAACTATTCAACCCCCCTTCTAGTTTTCTACAATTGGTACCCGAGCCTCGTTGCTCAATAATTTCTAAAATAACTTGTATTTTATAAACTTGAAACGATCCATGGATTCTGAAAACTTTAAAGAAGGGCAATCTATGCAAAGACCACCACTCTTTGAAACCAATGGATTTATCTATTGGAAAAACCGTTTTGAAACATATGTAAAATCAAAAGATATAGATCTTTGGTTTATTATTGTTAAAGGAGATTTTAGTTCTACAACAAAGGATATTTCCGTTGATGAACAAAAGAAATTAGTTGCTAAAAATAATGAAGCTAAAATGATGCTTTATAATGCTTTACCTAGAAAAGAATATGAAAGAATTTTTATGTGTGAAACCGCCAAAGATATTTGGGAATCTTTAATTGTTACACATCAAGGTAATTCACAAGTCAAGGATAACAAAATTGATCTTCTTGTTCAACAATATGAACAATTTGTTATCCCTGAAGATGAAACCATTGATTGTGGCTTTGCTCGTTTTAACACTATCATTACATCACTTAAAGCACTTGATGAATCTTTTCGTAGTAAGAACTTTGTCCGGAAATTTCTTAGAGCACTCCATCCCAAATGGAGAGCTAAAGTGACCGCTATTGAAGAATCAAAAGATCTCTCAATAATGTCACTAGACGAGCTAATTGGCAACCTCAAAGTTCACGAAATGGTAATGGAGAAAGATTCGGAGATCATCAAAGGAAGAAAGGAGAAGATCAAATCCGTTGCTCTTAAAGCAAAGGCGGAATCAAGCGATGATGGTGAATCTTGTTCCGATAGTGAAGATGAGGAGTATGCTATGGCCGTTAGAGATTTCAAGAAGTTCTTTAGAAGAAGAGGAAAGTTTGTAAGACAACCTCGAGAAGAAAAGAAGCCATTTCGAAAAGATCGGGATGATAAGAAGATTAAAGGTGAAAGAAAGTGTTTTAGATGTGGTGATGCAAGTCATCTCATAGGAGAATGTCCCAAGCCACCTAAAAACAAAACTCAACGAGCTTTTGTAAGTGGTGCTTGGAGTGATAGTGAAGACGATGAAGAATCAAGCAAGGAAGAGATCGCTCTAATGGCACATGAGTCAAATGAGGTACTTTCCGACTCTTCTTATTCCTCTATAGATGATGACACCTTGCAAAAACAATATAATCAATTGTGTGAGCTAAGTCTAAAAATCATAACTAAAAATAAATTTCTAAAAACCAAAAAGGAGTTTTTGGAAAATGAGGTAGATGAGTTAAAAGAAAACGACTTGAAAAGGAAAAGCAAATGACGATGATTGTAAATCATGTCAAGAGCTTAATATTGAAATAGAAAAACTAAAGCTCACACAAGAAGTTTTAATAGAAAATAATTCTAAGTTTAAAAGGTTTAACAAAAACATCGCTCTTGCCGATGAAATAGTTAAAATTCATAAAACACCAGGAGACATGAATGGGCTAGGTTTTAATGAAGTATTAATTCCAAAGAGTCAAAACAAAACGGCCAAAAAGACGAACATTCTGTCAAAATTGCTGCAGCCACGGACCGACGGAACCAAAATAAGGGTTCCGTCCGTTATGCAAAATGGTACCGTGGTACTTCAAGAACAGAATGTTCGCAATACGGACCGCATCTTGAATTTGTTAAAATAACAAAGAAAACCAATGATAATGTTAAACTAAAACCAGCCATTATATCCGGAGTAGGACTTGTTAAAAATGAATTTAGATCAAAAACTACTCAACAACGATATAAAACTTCTTTTGCCAAACGTCCCTTTCCTAAGAGCAACCACAACGTTCAACCTAACTACCAACACAACGGTTGGAATCAAAACTTTCCTAGACCATATCAAACACCAGATTACATGCCATGGAACCCTTACCCATCATTTCCATACATGAATCAAATAAATGGTATGTTTAACCCAAACGGACCCATGAGATATTGGGGACCAAATGTTTGAGTTATTTGCTTCTTAGGTATGCTTGAAAGTTGGATTGGAACCCGATGAATGGATAAAAGATAGTGGATGCTCACGACACATGACGGGCAACAAAGTCTCTTCTCATCATACCAAGAGTATGACGGAGGTAATGTCACTTTCGGTAGCAATCTCAAAAGCAAAATCATTGGCAAAGGTACGATTGCTCATAACTCTCTAACTATTGAAAATGTTGCTCATGTGGATAGGTTAGGATTTAATCTACTTAGTATTAGCCAACTATGTGATAAAAAGTATAAAGTACTATTTGATGAAAATGGTAGTAAAATACTAAAAGATGGTATCACCATAGCTAAAGGAGTTAGGAAAAATAACATATACGTCATGAAAATAGATAAAACATATAATGACAAACTTTGCCTAACAACATTAGACGATAGCTCATCTCTTTGGCATAGACGCTTAGGTCACGCTAATATGAGACTTATACAAAACCTATCTTCAAAAGAGTTGGTTAGGAATTTACCAAAACTAAAATATGACCAACACTTTTGCGACGCTTGCAAAATTGGTAAACAAACACATAGTAGTCACAAATCTAAAAATATGGTGTCCACATCTAAGTGTCTAGAATTATTACATATGGACTTGTTTGGACCATCCGCTATAAGAAGCTATGGAGGCAACTTATACACTTTGGTCATAGTAGATGATTACTCAAGGTTTACTTGGACATTATTTTTGAAAACCAAAAATGAAGCTTTTGATAAATTTGAAATACTTAGCAAGAAAATTCAAAATCTTCTAGGTGTCAAAATTGTGTCGATCCGAACGTATCATGGTCGTGAATTTGACAACGAAACTCAATTTGGAAACTTTTGTGACACAAATGGTATAACACATAACTTTTCGGCTCCACGAACACCTCAATCAAATGGAGTAGTAGAACGTAAAAATAGAACAATTCAAGAAATGAGTAGAACAATGCTTAATGAACAAAACATTCCTCAAAAGTTTTGGTGTAACGCCGTTGACACTTCTACATATATTTTAAATAGAGTCCTAATACGTCCTTTCCTAAACAAAACACCATATGAACTTTATAAAGGTAAAAAGCCAACATTAGGATATTTTAAAGTCTTTGGTTGTAAATGCTTTATTCTTAATACTAAGGATTATCTCACCAAGTTTGACCCAAAGTCTTATGAAGGTGTATTTCTTGGTTACTCTCAAACTAGTAAAGCTTACATTGTCCTAAATAAAGAAACAATGATAGTCGAGGAATCGTTGAACATAACATTTGACGAAAGTCCACCTCCCTCTAAAACATCACCTTTGGTAGATGATGACTTAGTTGAAAGTCAAATAATAGAAAGTCAAATTAATAATAACAAGGAGGATGAACCATTAAATAAGGAAATTATCAATATAAAAGAATCTAAAAGTCATCCATTAGAAAAGGTCATAGGAAAACTTAATCAAAGAACCTTAAGATCACAAGCTCAAAATCAAAGTAATCATTTTTGTTTTGTATCCACCATTGAACCAAAAACCATAAATGAAGCAATAAAAGATGAATCATGGGTAATTGCCATGCAAGAAGAATTAAACCAATTCGTTAGAAATGATGTTTGGAAACTAGTTCCAAAACCCAAAGATCAAACTATAATTGGAACAAAATGGGTCTTTCGAAACAAAATGGACGAAAATGGTGTAGTATCTAGAAACAAAGCTAGGCTTGTTGCACAAGGTTATAATCAACAAGAAGGAATTGACTATGATGAAACTTATGCACCGGTAGCTAGACTTGAATCTATTAGAATATTACTTGCTTATGCATGTGCTTATGATTTTAAATTATTTCAAATGGATGTTAAAAGTGCTTTCCTTAATGGGTTTATTAACGAAGAAGTGTATGTTGCTCAACCTCCGGTTTTACCGACTTTGAGAAACCACATCATGTCTTCAAACTCAAGAAAGCATTATATGGCCTTAAACAAGCACCTAAAGCTTGGTACGACCGTCTTAAGACTTTTCTTATTGATAACAAATATACTATGGGATTAGTAGATAATACTCCTTTTACTAAGAAAAAGGAATCACAAATTATTATTGTTCAAATATACGTTGATGACATTATATTCGGATCAACTTGTCAAGAACTATGTAATGATTTCTCTAAAATCATGCATGACGAGTTTGAAATGAGTATGATGGGTGAGTTAAACTTCTTTCTAGGACTTCAAATTAAACAACTAGAAGATGGTATTTTCTTTAATCAATCTAAATATATAAAAGACATGCTTAAGAAATTTGGTCTTGAAGATTCCAAACCAACTAAAACACCCATGTCCTCGGACACTAAACTCATCAAGGACGAAGAAGGTGAATCCGTAGATAACACTAAATATAGAGGAATGATTGGTAGCCTACTCTATCTTACGGCTAGTAGACCCGACATTATGTTTAGTGTTTGTCTATGTGCTCGCTTTCAAGAAAACCCAAAGGCATCACACTTAGAAGCATTAAAAAGGATTTTTAGATATATTAAGGGAACAACGTGTTTAGGATTATGGTATCCCAAAGGAACGGGTATAGAAACCATAGTGTATGCCGACTCGGATCATGCCGGTGATTATGTCGATAGAAAAAGTACAAGTGGTATTTGCACTTTTGTTGGACATTGTCTCACCTCATGGTTTGCAAAGAAGCAAACGGCTTTAGCCTATCTCTACTACTGAAGCGAATACGTCTCAGCCGGAAAAGCATGTCAACAAGCTCTTTGGATGAAGCAAGCTCTCGTAGACTACGGAATTCATCTCAACGACATTGTGATACTTTGCGACAACAAAGGAGCCATCGATCTCAGCAAGAATCCCGTTCAACATGCTCGTACAAAGCACATTGAAATCCGTCATCACTTTCTTCGCGACAATGTTCAAAAAGGAAACATTTCAATCGAGAAAGTATCCTCCGAAGACAACATTGCCGACATCTTTACTAAACCTCTTAAACGAGAACCTTTTAATCTTCTTAGACTTGGTTTAGGATTAATGGAACCAAACATGTAGGATAAACATAGCCTAAAACATTAGAATAGTCAAACCAAAACAATTTTGTCTTGTATCTGCTACTGTAGCCACGGCACCAAACGACAACACGGACGGAACCAAAAATTTGGTGCCGTCTGGTCCGTGGTGTCTACAGAAGCAAAACAGCTTTATACATAACATCTTCTTCCTCACAACCCACTTTACCAAAACGTGTAAAACTTAAACCAAGCTCATTATTGTCATCCTCCCACTCACTAATCACTGAAGATAACATCATTGTAAGTATCCTAACTACATTTCATCTCTTAAGTCTGAGTCTAGGATTCTTATTTATGCACAAAACTATCATTACATGGGGTTTTATGTATGCTTCTATACCAAATATGAATTCAATTGGCAAATTGCATAACTAGTCATTCAAATTAGGTACTACATTATCATATTGCATAAACAAATCATGTTTCCCACTAATTGATAGATAATAAATATAAGGCCTTATTCAAACAACCAAACACCCCATGTCAAAAGTTTTGAAAAGCTTCTCACTTATAGGAAAACATTCTTTCATTGCTAATACAAATAGAAACGTTAGAATTTTCATCACTTGCATGCTCTTGAATACTAAAGGTATTGCATAACTAATATGCACTCCCGGGTATATTCAAATATAGCCACATTGAATTAGGAGCATTTGGGTTATCTCATGGTATTTGCCAAACACTCCACTAAAACCATTTTGTGCATAAAATGAGTCGAGATAACCGCAACTCCAAATTGTTTTCATATAGGCACACACTAGAATCAAAAACGTTAAAATTTATCTTAATTTTTAACATATTAACTCTTGTCCTTAGGAATAACCATGGTAGCCGCAAGATTCTATGATCACAAAGACACTCTTAACTACATTCCCAAACACCACAAAACCAAAGGACTCACCAAGGAACAAGTAGAAATATTTAGGGGTCTAGAATCAAGGTATTTCCACGAGGGTAGAACCATTCACTCATCCTTCCTTGAGCATACCAATCTTCGTGAAGAACTAGCCGCCATTCAATTCGATTGTCTTCTTGACATTGATGAACCAATTTGTCCTAGGTTTGTGTTAGAATTCTATGCTAGTGTGACCGGTTTTAGTGATGAAGATGATGAGTTTTGTCTTAGCTTTAGAATCAACCAAAATGACTACACCATCACTTTAAGTGAATTTGCTAGAGTACTAGGAATTCCCAACCGAGGAACTTGTGTCTACACGGATAAGTGGTCACTCACCGCCCTTGATGCAATCAATGACCTCTCTCTTCCCTACATAACCCGTTTAGCCGATAAGGATGTCATCCGTGAACACCTTTTTAACCCAAAAACGGATACAACCCGAGTAACCCGAAAGGGAAAAAAAGGTAGACCGAGATCCATATGGAATGGAGCTCAATGAACTTAAGCACGAATTTAAGAAATGGGAGGAGTTACTTAGAGCAAACGTCATTAGCACCATAGGGAATAGGGATCACATAAACGCTTGTCTTTGTCACATGCTTTACAACTTGTCCACCCGACAACCATTCAACTTAGCCTACTACATAGCTAGGAGAATGATTGATATTCCAACTCAAGGATCCGTTGCTCTTCCATACGGGATGCTTCTCACCCGTCTCTATAGAAACTTCGCTCCAATTCCACCAACCCCCAAAGGAATGCACCTTCACTATGAACTCATCCCTCACATCTTTGTACCTTTGAGTGATGATCGAGTTGCTAAGACTAAAGGCAAGAGAGCTAAACCTCCAACTCCTTCATCATCATCATCAAATAGCTCCGAGGATGGTCTTCCAAGCTCTCATCTTCGACCTCATGAGTATTACGCATCTCTTCCCGAGATTGAGAATGAATCAGCAGAATTCAAGCAAACTAAGGGAATGTTCAAGTGCCTTGGTAGGATGATGAACAAGATTTACAAGAAATTGGACAAATAAAGGTACTTTAAGGAGTGTTTGGAACAATGCTTTATCATTAATGTTTGATACAATTTAGTTGTTTTTATTATGTAGGATGATAATATAACTTAAAACAATGGTGTATGCTAACAAACTCATGCAGGGGGATAGCACAAGTATGCTATCAAATTTTACCCATTTTCACTATATTGTGAAAATCAATAAGCCTTGCTCTTAATCTATGCTCCACTATGTTTACATATGTGTTATTTACTTTTCCTAACTAGAAATGTTTAGTATAACAGGTTTTGAGTAAAAATTTCAGGTTTCGAAAATTTCAGGTTTTAAGAAACATTCTGTCCAAATTTCAGCACTCCACGGATCAGACGGCACCATTATCTTGGTACCGTCCTTTATGTAATTTGGTACCGCCATATCTGTACAGGCGGACCAGACGGCACCCTTTTTTGGGTTCCGTCCGTGTATGATTTTGGTGCCGTGGATCCTCCAGGTAATTTTCTGAATTTCGACTCTTTCGTGATTCCAAATTATCTTCCATCACTTAAAAATCAACCTTAACTAGTTTATACTGTTATTAGAACTAGTATTATTCACTAAGGGATGTAAGAAATCCATTTCCCACCAAAATTCAAAAATTTGAAAAATCCACCCAAGGAGCCCTTTGGCATAAAGGAAGGAACCAAATTTTGGTACCTTCAAATCCGTGGGTAATCTGAATATTAGGAAATTCCACTCACTAGAACACATTAATTGCATATCTTTTCTTCTTCACTCCATCTTCTTTGTATGGATTGACTTGGGTGATATGACTAGCATTCAACCCACTTCCAAATCATTAGGAACCTCATCTCTTCAATGGTTCAACATCAAATCAAACCTTTTCTCAACAATTTCTTACCTCTATAAATTGAAAGGCTTTACCATGATCATCCTCACACCTTCTTCATTCTCATTACTATCTAGCAAATCAAAACCCAAGTTAAAATGACTAAATCATCACCAAAACCTTGCAAGAAAACCGCTAGAATGAGCGTAAGGCCTTGTTGTTTTGTCAATCTTAGCTCATCATCCGAATCTTCACCACTCACAATCTCATCTCCCATTAGAGATGATACACACCTTACCTTAGCTACACCTACTTCATCACACATTGTGATCACCACTCCACCACCAATAAAAACACCTACTTCACCTCCACCGGCACCCATCCAAACATCCAAAACACCCTCACCACCTTCACCAAGGTCTCCCACTCTCACTCCCATGGAGTTATTTTCAACTCCACCAACATCACCAAATCCTTTCCTAGAGGACTTGGAAGACTTGCCTCCTAGGCCAAGTCATCCACCACCATTGCCATCCTTTGGCATCATTGAGCGAATCGCTCATGAATCACCTCGGTCATCCATTGACCCAAACGCCCCATTAGGGCCAAGACCTCTCCTTTTCCACCCCATTCACAAGGACATTCATGGTCCTTTATACGGGGATCATCCACTTCCATCATCAATGTTCCCTCATATTGAGGACATTCCGGAGAGCATGTGGGATGACAATCCCACTAGAGAGGAGATTCAAGCCGAACTCCACAACCTCCACCAATTCAAAGGCATGGTGGATTCTCACTTAAGTGAGACAATGCAAATGCAAAGTGCTTTGCTTGCATCCATCATGACCACTCCAAACATCCCCAACACCACCAACACATCCACCATTCCACCACCACAACCTCCACAAACTTTCTACCCTCCAAGGCATGGTTGCTCTACTTGTGAGCAAACGGGTCAAACCGTGGATCGGACCCGGATTATGGTCCATGACTTCCACGAAGAAATGAGGTTCATCCTCAACCACATTCTTGAGCGTCTCAACGCTCTTTCCCATCCACCATCACTTTAGGATGGTTTTAAAATAGTCTTTCTTTTATTTGCTCTTTTAGGATAATTTTCATTTTCTTGTACTAGAAACACATCATTGTGTTCTCTTTTCATGATCTTTACTCATGAAAAATTTTTAACTAATGAATGTTGTTTCTTATATTGTTGGTGTCATTACATAGTGTTTGGAAATGCTTGTGAATGCTCATTATTACTAACAATTTTTTTTTTTTGCTTTATTTTCACAATCCATGTATCTTCCCCCAAAAGCACCCAATTTAGGGGGAGCTTTGAACAAGGGGGAGATAATAGCTCGGGCTCATTACATTTCGCATAGCCTCTTCTTTTTGTTGAGACAAAAAGGGGGAGAAAATATAGAACTTGGAAATTATTTATATTTGACTTTTTTGAAAAAGTCAAACTGCATACTTTGACTTTCTGAAAAAGTCAACATCATGCATCAACTAGTGAATTCTTTGACTTTCATAAAAAGTCAAATTTCATACACTTGCATTATCATTTTCTTTTCAAGCTCTAAAACTAATATTTTTATAACTCTTGTACAAACTTTGTTTCTTTTATAAAAATAAAATTTATATTTTGTCCTCAACAAAAAGGGGGAGATTGTTAATACAAATATCGTCATTAAACGTTATTTATATTTTTGATCTTTGCCTAAGTTTTGTTAACGACAAAAGTAAATTTAATTTATAAAAGCTTAAAGCTTGTCAAGTTTATTAGATATTAAAACAAGCTTTCTTAAACAATATATTCATCATTCAAGCATTTACATTTATGATTAGTAACATCTTGATATGACTCTAATCATTATGTATGATAATAGTTTGTAGAATGTGTTAGGTTCTTAAAACCAAACACTACTTAAGCATTTGCATATTTCTATTAATAGTAATACAACATTTGACATCATGTATTACATCATGGAGATCATTGGAAGATTCCATTAGATATTTTGTGAAGATTTGTACTCTTCATATATTGCACAATCTTACTTAGATAGAGTTGACTTTAGACAAGATTTGATATCTTGACTGTCGAGGCGGTACCATTTTGGTACACGGGCGGAACCCTTTTAGGGGTCCGCGGTCCGTGGACGCTCTGTCCAATTTGGCTATAAATAGCAATGCCAAGCCAAGTAGTTTCTCATCCCTTTCTAACATACTCTCATACATATCTTCTCTCTAACCCTTCTAACTCAGTTTCATATCATATTAGTGATCTCTTTTGTAGCAAAGAAGATCAAGTCATATTCAAGCTTCAACGAGAAGTTGGAAGTCTTGTTTGTTTAGTGTTGTATGATCTAGTGTTGATTCATACTTCATTGTTGTATCAAACCATCATAATCTTGTGAGTGTGAGTGGTTAGTATTTTAGTCCTCAAAATACATTGTGTGTGGGAGTAGTTGTACCCTTGGAAAGAACTCGACATCTAGCTTAGTGTCGGAAATAGTGTAAGCGAAGTGTAAAGGTTTTCTCCGCCGGTGAAAGGAGCTTGTTGACTAGTGAAGTTAAACTCTCGAGTGTGAGACTCGGGGAGTGGAGTAGGGCAAGGAAAAAGAGTCCTTGTAGGCCGAACCACTATAAACAACTTGTTGTGGTTTGATCATTTCTTTCCTTATTTACTCACTACATATTGCTTGCATATTTCATTAACATACTCAAGATCAATATCAATTGATCTTTCAATAAGTTTCAAAACAAAGTTTTTAATCGGTAAACTATTCAACCCCCCTTCTAGTTTTCTACACATTTCATATACTATATACTACTATTAGTTAATTTAATTATAAATCTAATTATAATCTAAAAATTCGGGGAAAACTTACACACCCACGTTCACAACCCGCTTAAAATTTTTGGGGAAAAATTCAGATTCATAAATAACTTTTGGCGCTGCGAAAATCAAGCATATCTTTTCAGAAATCAAGTATTTGATTCGATTTTATTAATGGAAATCGTTTTTCACAGACGGTTAAAATCTCAATTTTGGTTTAGGGTTGTATATGGGCAGCAAAACAAGGATCGTGGGTTTTCACTTTTGAATGAAGATCTGACTCAACAGGTAATGCAAACCTCTCTTGTTGTTATTATTATTGTTGTTATTATTATTATTATTATTATTATTATTATTATTATTATTATTATTATTATTATTATTATTATTATTATTATTATTATTGTTATTGTTATTGTTATTGTTATTATTATTGGTATTATCATTGTTATACATTGTTATTGTTATACATTGTTAGTGTGGGAAATGGTGGGTTCGGGTATGTGTTTGGTTGACCTCTTGTGATGAGTCTCATATGTGATCATAAGTGCTGCTTATTTGTGATGTGGTACAAGTTGTATTTAAGTTGCTCTATTTAATTTAAATGAATGTTGGTATACCTGTGTAAAGTTGGGTCAAAGGATTTAGGTAGTGATAGTGATAGTGATTTGATATCAGTTTCTAGCTAATGTATTTCATTCTGTGACATGTAATTGAAGGATTTGCGTCTATTTTTTGTTTGTAGATAATGTATTTCATTTGTAACATGTACAGAGATAGTGATTTGATTTCAGTTTTGTTGTTCTCAAATGACTATTGTTCTTTGCAATCTCATAATAATTTTATTTGTTTTGTGCACCGGTTATGGAAAATAACAGGATGCAACGCCAAATAACCACGAGAAATACGAATGATTATGAAATGTCCAGAAGAACAAGGATTCAAGAAAACCAACAGAGATTACAAGCTTTGGGAGTGAAAAATCTTGCTAAGTCTTTGACAAGTCTAGTAGAGAGTGACAAAACAAAGAAAAAGAAACCAACGGATACCGGTGAGCAAGATGCAGATTATATGTCCGTTGGACTTCCATCTTAATGCTGAGGAAGATAACCCAGAAGAAGCGGCTACACAAACAAATAAAAAGGTACGAATAATAAATTTGGCTACTATATTTTCTTTATTTTTGTTTTCTAACAATTCTACTTGCATGAAACAAAATCGAAAATACATTGCTCCACAGTCCATGACTAGATATAAAAATTTAGCAAAAAAACGAATGAGTGCTCCGAATGTCTCCAGTGGGCTAACATCTTCAGAATCTCAATCGCAAAAGGGACAACAGATTGATACAGGGAGGGCAATACGTAGTAGGGTACAGGTGTCCGACCAAGTCCAAACGAGAAATGATCAACCAAATTCTCAAGAGAGGAGATTAACTGCAACTGAGAGAAACTTAGTTGCAATTGACAACGATCATGACCACGGGGAGCGTGACTTGAGATCTGATGGTAACTATACATAAATTTCAAATACTATATATATGATATTAAATTACTATTAAGTGTATATTCAATTAACTGTTTTCGGTGCTTACTTGTTTTTTTTTTAATATAGATAACAATGAAGACCTTTATGATGTTGAAAATGATGATATCGAAGACATACCTATGAATGAAGATATTGAACAACAAGCTACTTTAGAAGATGATGTAGATAAAGACATGGATGATTTGGAGAATGAGGATGATTTGGAGAATGTGAACGATTTAACAAATGACGGCGATGATCTACTCGGAGAAGAGATTCAAGCTGAACATTCTGAAAATGAAGAAAACCATGTAGTTACACAAGCTCGAAATGAAACAGGTTAACATGGTCTACTTGATTGCATCGTTTTAAAAATCATATATCATATATTGTGTCATATAAGAAGAATATATAATAAAGTTAAATTAAAACAAGACAAAATACAACGCTAAGATATTGCCTCCATTTCGAATTATTTAGTATTTTAAATGTATACGTATCTATTGTAAATCATGTTCACTTTTTGTAGTTCAGATTGTAAGCAAAAGAAAGAGAGGACCAACACGTATGGCAAAAGTTTGGGCCCAAGAAAAAAGGGATAGAATTCCTATTTTAGTTAATGAACACGGACAACCTATTAACGACAAAAGTAGTCATCTGACTCATTTCATGGGAACACTTTCAAGGAGTGGAAAGTATTGTCCGATTTATAAACCATAGAATAAAGTTGACGCCTTTTAAAAAAAGCTTTGCTTGAACTCTTAAAGGTACACAATGTTAAATTTGTATGTTAATGAATAAAGTATTTGTTTTCTAATGTGAGCTATTATATTTTTTAGACAAAATTTGATATTCGAATTTGGAGAAAAATGGATATTGCAATCATTTGGGCAGAAGGTGAAGAACTGGAGGGCAAGAGTTAAGGAACACTACCATGATCCGTCTTTGTCAGTTAAGCAACAAATAAGATCTAGGCCAAAGCAAGTGCAAAAAAAAACAATGAAAGAAGCTTGTGAAGTATTGGAATAAAGAAAACACTAAGGTGTGAAATACTCTTCCACTTTAAATAACGTTACTTATTTCCCATTATGATATTTTACTTTCCTGCTGCAGAGTTTAAGTGAAAAAAATAAGGCGAATCGGGCAAAAAGAAGATGATCCAAAGAACCGGTAAAAAAAGTTATGCTCGCAAAAAGGAAGAGTTAAAGGTAAGTGTATGGAGAAAGTGGGATTGTTAATGTATCCTGTGGATATCCACTGTTAATATTCATTTTCTTTTTATTCATACAGACATATTTGGGACGAGATCCAACTCGATTGGATCTTTTAGTGCATGCTTCTCCAAAGATGGAAATACCAAAAATGATGACACTGCAAAAGCGATTGTAAGTAATATGCTTTTGTGTTTGCAAAAGTGTATTAATAGCATAAGTTAAACACAATATGCTCTTTTTTGTAATACATGCTTTTACTATATGTTGTTCATGTTTATATAAAATGCAGGATGATATGAAACGACTTAGTGATAATCTGCCCGAGGGTTCGATTGATAATCCTGGACCGGATGATATTTTTTCTACAGTTATGGGTAAAGATCGAAATGGTGATGCAGGCATCTATGGTCTAGGTGTTCGTGTTTGCCTGGCTGTTTGGGGTGTAATACCAAGTCGTTTAGCATGTCATAGAGAAAACAACGAATTGAAGTCTAGATGTGGAGAACTTACTAGTGAAAATGAAAAGTTACGAGCCAGTTATCGAGAGAAGAATGGGTCGACGGATAGTTCCATTGTTCCACCCTCTTACATCACATGATTCTCTGTTGTAACCAATGAACCTCCACGCTTACGGGTATGTTTCTATTATAAATCGTTCCTTTCTAGTTGTTATAGCTTATTTTATCTATGATAGCTAATGAACCTAGGCTACAAGCTTATGTATCAGTATTATGATTTAGATTGCTCATTTGCCTTTTAAATTTGTTAACTCAGTTATTAAGGGGTGTTTGGTTCTGTGTTGTTTCAACTATGGTAGTTGCCTTTTCACTTGTTTATCTGCACACTATGACCTCTAGGTGATATTAGAACTAGTAAAACTATAAAACTAATGTTTGAACTAGAGAAAGTCAAAATCAAATTACCTTCACTCTCACAGTCCATTGTTGGGACATGTGAGGATCAAATCTCACCCACTTGGTCTAAATCTTGTTCATGTATCTTAAATTAGTGTTATCATAGCTTAAATAATCATAATTAGTGCATACGGATCAAACAAGTTTCATCAAAGTCAAAGTTTAAGTTCAAAATCAAAAAGTCAAAATGGTATGTTAGTCAGAAACTCAGATCTTGGGAGAATTTTTGTGAATTTTGTGTTGAGATTCAAGTCTTGAGATTTTTATATGTTGAAATTCCCCATCTAAGCTTTTGAATCCCACAGTTAGCTTATTTTTATGATTTTTTCTCTGGCTTAGGTGATAGTTCAAAGTGGCCTGCAGGGCTAACCATTGCCATGCACCCGGGCATCAGCTCAAAACCCCAACTTTCCATGTGCCTTAGCTTCTTCATTAGTGGGCCACACAGTGAGCTTATTGGTTTTTTTAAAAGCCAATAAGCTCATCTATAAAGTTCAGGGCTTATTTCAAACTTTTGACCTTATTAGATAGGTCTGCAGATAGCTTTTTGTTTGTCCAATTCCACCCATACACTGAGTGATCAGTGTTGACCACCCAAGTTCAAGCCCTCATCAAGTGCTTATCTGTGGAACCCAAACCTTTAGTCCTAGAATTTTAGAAACCTCAATAAGTCACCTTTTCATATCAAGTCTCACTTTGGATCCCTGTCAACCCTAGTGGGACCCACAAGGGCTGCAAGGTTGTTGGTTTTGGCCTGTTTGGCCTGTGATATTTGATCAAGTGATTATTCTGGTCTATAGCTTATTCCTTTAGCTTATCTGGTAGTTTTTAGCTTAATCTACTTACAACTCATGTAGTTACTGACTTATTTAGCTTATTGTAGCTTATTTGAAACTTATTTAGTATACACCAGCCTCCACACCTGCAGTATTACACTGATCAATTTTTGACCTCCTTTGTATACCCCAGCCTCCATACCCGCAGTATTACATCTGTTTAACCTAATACATGTGTCTTGACTATAAATTGATAAATGTTTGTTGAAAACTGAAATCTAGGTCGGGAATGAAGTTGTCCTTAAAAGCATTCTAAACTCAACCGAGGCTGTAGCAAAGGATGGGTGAGGAGCTTGAACCCAAATGATATAGTTGGTGGTACAGAGATTGGACGAGGATGGTGTGAGGTAAACGTTCAAGTACCAACAAAAAGAGATGAAGTGTTGGTGAGACCCAATGGGTTATTTGCCACAATTGAAGACTATGTTGGTGCAACCATAGCATGGCCTTGTCCCTTTATCTCGGTATGTCTTTGTTAATCTTGTGATACCAATAATTTTACTAACATGGAGCTTAATGCTTATACATGGGTGTTTATTTGTAGGTGTTCCGTGAGGATTGAGAGAGATGATGCATGATGACCACGGACTAAGCTTCTTGTTGCGTTAATGTATTGTTTAATGTTAACAGACTTTATGTTAGATTCTGTCTACCTTATTTATGTTTAGTGATTTTGTTATGACAATTGCTAATTTGAAATACAATTTAGTTTTATTCATTTAATATTTAGTTGATGTTTTATTCATATCGTAATAATAGAGTGTGCATGGTGAAAATAGCGTCCTATCATATGACTTGTCCGGACTTTGAAATTGTCCTATTAAACTTATTAACCGTCCTAACAATTAACTTAACATTGTAAAAGTGTCCTAATATGTTGTTATTAGGACGTTATTTAGGTTGTTAATAGACATTTTATACGACCAAAAAATTGGTTTCATAATCTTCTTTGAGATATTAGAACCCTTTTCTTGGTGCTAAAATAGCTATAATGTTATATGATAAGCGTCCTAACAAATATCTTTTAAGTACGCTTGTATGTGTATCAAAAGATTAAAATTAGGTAACAACGTTTTACAACATTGTAAAAGTGTCCTAATATGTTGTTATTAGGACGTTATTTGGTTGTTCATAGACATATTATGCGACCATAAATTTGGTTTTATAATCGTATTTGGGATATTAGGACCCTTTTCTTGGTGTTAAAGTAACTATAATGGTATATGATAACCGTCCTAAGAATTAACATTAAAGGACGCTTGTATGTATATCAAAAGATTAAAGTAGGTTACCACATGTTAGAACATTGGAAAAGTGTCCTAATATGTTTTTATTAGGACGTTATTTGTGTTGTTTATAGACCTAAAATGCGACCATAAAATTGGTATCATAATCTTATTTGAGTTATTAGTACTCTTTTCTTGGTTGCTAAAATAGCTATGATGTTACATCATAAGCGTCCTAACAATACTTTTAAGGACGTTTTTATGTGTCTCAAAAGATTAAAAGTAGGTAATCACATGTTAAAACATTGAAAAAGTGTCCTAATATGGTTTTATTAGGACGCTATTTGTGTTGTTCATAGACATATAATACGACCATAAAATTGGTTTCATAAGGGTTAGGACGCTTTGGACCTATTACAACCGCCTTACATGAAACGCTTTCATCATTGGTCCTATTAAATGAAAAGTCCTAAAAAGTACCATTTTATGACGCTTATGGGGGTCCTAAAAAGCCACTTTTCTTGTAGTGACTCTTCTGTGATACCTACCTTCTGCATCTGTTCTTCGTTGCACTAATTTATAGGTCAAGATCAGTTCCTTGAGGTAGCTGCACGGGCTTGCTACATGTGTTTTGACCTACTTACATACGGGTTAGATTTCAACCCAATGTATCTTTTACCATTTATGTGATTACACATCGCCAATAAGCGGTATTGACTTTGATTGAAAAGATTACCCATCGCCAATATATACT
The DNA here is from genome assembly GCA_910596185.1 of Chrysanthemum makinoi. Taxonomy (NCBI): domain Eukaryota; kingdom Viridiplantae; phylum Streptophyta; class Magnoliopsida; order Asterales; family Asteraceae; genus Chrysanthemum; species Chrysanthemum makinoi. The sequence goes on along the minus strand of OU343219.1, from coordinate 50,561,683 downwards.
ACCATATATAGACGAGTATTGACTACCACTTCTATTCCAAGATTGCCTTCCCCTTATCCGTGTTCTCCACCTTCTTTGTACCTGGGACAATCACCCTTAATACAAATACCTTTTGCAAAATGTTATGTTTTCACAGGCAAACCGTTCCAGATATTGTTATATTGTAGAAAACATTTCAGAAAAGAAGACGGTTTCTTTACACTTTATAATATGGGAAGATTATAATACAATCCACTTATATATTGACATACGTAGTTATAATTAAAGTACCAATTAAGTTACAAACTTTGACTTGTGCACCAAATGCTAGCTACACATCCTTCATACAAACTTTACTCGCAATGACTTGTCAACAACTATTTTTATATAATATACGGGGAAATTGATCTATTTTCTTCGTTTTGTTTTTCTTGCATGGTTACCATGCTGTCTGTTTTCATGGTTTCTAGTTTTTTAGACGCTTTGTCTATTGTGGTTTTGAGGTATTTATAGGACGTGCGACGGTAGATTAAGAGCCATGAGACTGCTTCATAGACGACTGCGGTTAGAAAGGATGTTGCGACGATGAATAGGATGTCTGAGTACTTGAAGGTTGTGAGAAATTGTGATGACATTGTTGAGGATGTTATGATGTTTTGTGTTTGCATGGGAGTATATATGGGATGTTAGCTGTGAATAGTTTGTGTTGTAATGGGAGTGTGATTGGTTTGTTTATTGTTAACGTCAAAGTCGAGATTGTTTTGATTTAAGCGACGAAAAGTTGAAAATGAAAATGAGAATTATAGTGTTTAAATAATAGAAAAATAAGTTAATGTTTAGGAAAGTATTTAATCATATGAAAAAGTGCCAGCTCACATTAATTACAATCACAAATCACTCTTATGTATTTAGTTTCATAAGTTTCAATTTGTAATGAATGTCTAATTGTTGTGTTGCCTTTTATACAAATTAACTTGCTGTGTGTAGGTTTCAAGAATATAATTTCCTTGTGGTGTTGCCTTTTATACGAATTAATTAACTTGCTAACTTGCTGTGTGTATACAAAAACTTTTTGAATAACTCAACTTGCCATACATGCATGGATTTAAAAATTCAAGTATTAGGCGTGTATTTGTAGTTGACATTCTCTTTATACGAAATAGATTTAAAAATTCAAGTATTAGGCGTGTATGTGTAATTTACATTCCCTTTATATGAAGCAACTTGTTGTGTGCACTGTATACAACAACTCTTCGAATAATTCAACTTGCATATATTGTTACCTAATACAATTTATTATGTAGTTAAGACTGGTTTCAACAATCAACAATGCATTCACCTTGACTTTCAATTTTTGAACATTTTTCTACTCTATGTAGTTAAGATATGGGAAGATTATAATACAATCCACTTGCATATTGACAAACATAGTTATAATTAAAGGATCAATTAAGTTACAAACTTTGACTTGTGCACCAAATGCTAGCTACACATAGTTCATACAAACTTTACTCGCAATGACTTGTCAATAGCTATTTTCATATAATATACGAGGAAATTTATTCAACTTAAATTCAAGAAATTTCAAGCAACAAGATTGATTCTTTAGTTGATTAAGTCTACCGGAAATCGGAGGTAATTAGAAGAAAGATTACTAGACAAATGTGGGTTCTTTCTAAAATAATTAAAGGCTATTAAGGTCAATATAAAGTTGTTGTTGCATCTCTTTTATTTGAGTTTTAACTGACCAATAAAATAAAATTGTGGATATTAAGTTGACTATTGGATGTGAAAAGTTTCGGTAAACACATGTAGACCTGTTCTTCCTTATGTTTAGTCTTCAGGTCTCACAAAATACAATGTTAGTCCTCAACTTGTAAAAAACGCATGCGTGTGGACATGTGGGCCCATTATACTATTAAAGCTAGACAAATCTGTTAAATTTATTACAAGCGACCATTTTTCCGTTTCTATAGTTTATCCCAAGTCCGAACACTGTCTAATTTTCACATTTATAAATCAGAATTCCACAATGTAATTTACTTGGACCTATTCTAAATGTCCAAAAACCCCTCATGAAGTATATAAATACTGAAGTATCAGTTTATCTAAAAGTGGGGGGCTAGAATTGTAACTTGTAGATATTAAGTTGACTTTTGGATATGAAAAGTTTAAGTAAACACATGGAGACCTGTTCTTCCATTGTTGATTGCATTCATGTCCTCTGCTTCTTAACCCATTGGAAAACCTGCAAGTCATCCATTCCTTGTAGGCGTATCTTTTGTTTATTTCTTACTTTTTATGGTAATCCTTTTTACATCTATAATTCATATTTATGCTGTATGTTAATCATTCAGAAAGAGTATGTATATTGTGTACTAAGATCATGATCATGGTTTCAAATTGATTTAGTGGTACAGTAAATCAAAATCATGATAAAAAGTATCTTAAAAAAAATCAATTTTGAAACACATAATCAGAGAAACTTATAGTTCTGGTATTATGGATACTTTTGGAAAGTCAACATGCATATATTTGTGTAATCAGAAGCTGGCTTTGGAGTAAAAACCGGCCAAACACAACGTTAAACCAGGAACCGGCCGGGTCGATTAAAAAACCGGACTCATCATGACTCTTTCTATGTTTGGGGACTAAAAATATCAATAAAAGCTTCGGCAATCATCCATTTAAGGATTTAAACAACAATAGTCTATCTTTATTACTTATTTTATGTTTGTACTATATGACATAGTTTAAGTCAATTTTAATTGAGCTAGTAACCAAAAGTGAATCACTATGATATTAACTTATTTAGTTTTTATTCTACATATTTTACTCTTTATAAAAAGACTATGTAAACGAAGTTATCAGTAAGTGTCTCTGTGTCAACATATGCCCTGCACTTAGTGATTCTTTCATGCTCAATTCGTTTTAAGTATAAATGTTACATTTCTATTTTAGAAAAATATTATGTTGGGCTAATCTTTCACATGGAAATCCAGCTGCTTACATACCATTGATCATGGCTGCGCCTTCCAATCTCCATCAATGGAGATATGATGTCTTTGTAAGTTTTAGAGGTGAAGATATCCGTAAAAGCTTCATAGATCATCTATTCAACGACTTCAAGCAAAAAGGAATTCATGCTTTTAGAGACGATAACGAATTGCCTAAAGGAGAAGAGATATCTCCTCCTCTCTACAAAGCCATTGAAGAATCGAGGTTTTTGATAGTTATCTTTTCCAAGAATTATGCTTTTTCGTCATGGTGTCTGAGGGAACTTTTGAAAATACTTGAGTGCAAGGAAATGGGAAAACCTAAACACGAGGTTCAGGTAATCTTTTATGATGTTAAACCTGAGGTGGTGAGGAAGCAAACTGGGAGCTATGCTGAAGCATTTGCCGAACATGATGTTTCAAATAGCAGAGAGGTAGATAAATGGAGGGAAGCTCTATCCATGGCGGCCAACTCATCTGGATGGGATCTCCAGGACATGACAAATGGGTAAATTTCTTGTTTTTTTAATTATCTTATAGCTCTAGCTACTAAAAGCTTTACAGTTTACACTATGTAGTTTCTCTTACTTATCGTGTCTTTGTGGTTAAAAGGTATGAGTACAAGTTCATCGACTGCATCTCCAAAGACATACTCAAAAAATTATGTGACGGACCCTTACATGTTGGTGAGAACCTTGTTGGCATAGATTTTCATTTTGACAAATTAGACTTGTCACACTATGTTGGGTCAGATAAGGTTAACATGATTGGAATATGTGGTATAAGCGGAATAGGAAAGACAACCCTTGCCAAAGCTATTTATAACTTGATGTATATCCACTTTGAGGGAAGTTGCTTTTGCGATGATGTCAAAGAAGTCACAAAACGACAAGGCCTGATTCAAGTCCAACTGCATATGGTTGGAAAGATCATGAAAATAGAAGATTTGAAAATACCAAGTGTTGGTGAAGGAATTATGGTAATAAAGAAGATGATGTCATCAAGGCCGATCCTGCTTGTTTTGGATGATGTGGATGATCATGAGCAGTTAGAAGCACTAGCGGGTTCGCCTACATGGTTTTGCCCAGGAAGTTTGATTATTTTCACTGGTAAAGATAAACAGCTGCTAAGATCTCATAGAGTGGATGGAATTTATGACATGAAATTTCTGGATAATGATAAATCTCTTGAGCTCTTTTATTCCTTTGCCTTTGAGGAAAAGTATCCTTTTACAGTATTCAAAGAAGTTTCAGAGGAAGTTGTGAACTATGTGCAAGGTCACCCTCTTGCCCTCAAAGTTTTAGGTCGTTTCTTATACGGCAGAAGTGTGCGTTATTGGGAAAGTGAACTGGAAAGGCTCAAAGTACATCCTAATGAAAAGATACAACGAGTGCTTCGTCTAAGTTACGATGGGCTAGACCCCCATCAGAAAAATATCTTACTTGATATTGCATGTTTATTCGTTGGAGAAAACAGTGATTTTGTAGCAAGCATACTAGATGGCTGTAACTTTTTTGCAGTTAGAAACATGCAATATCTAGTTGATATGTCATTAATCATGATCTCTAGCAATAATTCACTTCAAATGCATGACTTGATTCAAGCAATGGCAAGGGAAATTGTTCGTGAAGAGTCTATCATGACTGGGAAACAAAGGAGATTGTGGAATTCATCTGAAGTTTACAATGTATTTAGTGAAAAGAAGGTAAATAGTGGTATATGATTCTTTTTTCTCTACATTAATACAATAAAGTATTAGCAAAATATCCTTATGAAGCTACATGTTCTTGCTTTTCAGGTGCCAATAACTGAAGCTGTTGAAGTTCTAGTCCTTTCGTTAGAGAAATTTAGTCAAAAGGTTCAAATAGATTCTAATGATTTTGCACGTATGAAAAGGTTGCGGATCTTGAAAATCTATCAAGAGGAAAAACCATATGAGCATAAACTTGAATTGGAGGGCCATACTGTGATCTTCTCAAGAAAAAATTTGTATCATATGTCCAATGAGCTAAGCTTGTTTTATTGGCATGGATGCCCTTTCGAGTACTTACCGTCAGATTTCTATCCAGAAAACATTGTGGCCATAGACCTGTCTTACAGCAACATAAAAGAGTTTTGGACAACACCTAAGGTATTTACTACACACATGTTTTCCTATTTGATACCTAATGATCCGAGAACTTATCTTATTTTATTTAATTTTTATTTTCTATCGATGTCAGTGCTTTAGAAGGTTGAAAGTAATGAAGCTAAGGTACTGTTGTAACCTAACAACCACCCCTGACTTCTCAGAGATTACAAGTCTAGAAGTGCTAGATCTTGAAGGTTGTGTGAATTTGGTTACAGTTCATCCATCAATTCTCTTAAATATGAGAGACTGCAGACGGGCTGCGAGTTTTCCTAGCAAAGTGGAAACGGATTCTCTTCAGGTTTTGAATCGCTCGGGATGCTTAAATGGCAGCCTGAAGCCTTTTGGTCTAGATGCTGGACTTAAATCTCTGGTCATATGGAACCAACAACATCCTCAAAGATCAGTTTCATTGGAAGGTTTACATATGTTGAAGTCCCTAAATTTCAGCTACTGCGATTTTACTAGCTTGCCTGAGAGCATTGGAGGCTTATCATGTCTAGAATGTCTATACTTGGAAGGGAACAATTTTACTAGCTTGCCTGGAAGTTTGAGTCAACTTTCTAATCTTCAAAAACTTAGACTTGATGGTTGCAAGAAGCTGGAAGTGTTTCCCGAACTTCCACATAGCCTAGTAACTGTTAAAGCACGTGGTTGCACCTCCTTATGTTCAATTACCGGATCAAACCCAATCATGAGCCGAAGGTATAGGTCCACTTATCTCAACAATTGTCCAAAATTGTTTGAGAATCTTGTCATTGATAGCAAGGTGTCGATATCGGAGACTGAGTGTCGCGACTCATCTGTAACATCTCAAGGCTCTACAAACCGGTTTTCTTCTTTCCTTCGTTATGCGCGTATCCAAAATAACAGATGTGGATTGTTCCGTTTACCAGGAAGTTCCATTGAGAATATGGAGATATATTATCATGGAAATAGCATTCCGAAGTGGTTTACAAATAAAAGTATGGGAAATCAAGTAAAGGTCGAATTGCCATCAGATTGGAGCTTCAGTAAGTTAAGGGGATATGGAATTTGTGTTGTTTTTAAGAGAAAAAAACAAACACATTCCAGATATTTGCAATATTTTGGATACTATATAAAGAACTTTGATGGAGCTTATTTGGGAGAATGCAATCCATACTATTATAGAGAATATTTTGCGGGTAAGCCAATAAGAATCGATGAGTCAGATATGATATGGTTGCATTATACGACAAAAGAAATATGGGAATTGGAGGAAGCAAAGAATTTTGTAACATTTTGTTTTAAAGAGAATGAAGAGTTTGAAGTGAAGGAGTGTGGTGCAAGAGTTGTTTGTGATGAAGATTTAGATGAAGAAGCAGTAGACTTGAGTATGTTCCAAGACCTCCCAACTCTATCAGAGCATGGTGGGGTCTGGTGCCTGTTTGAGGAGGGAGAAATCCGCTGGTCATGGTAGTCCGATAAAAAAAGAGAACCTTTATATATAATTATTTATATGTCCCTGTAGATTTTGTGATTTTTATTTGGCAAATGATTGAGAAAAAGTATCATACTTGCCACCATTTCTTTTTGTGGGTAGCGAACAAATTTTTTTATTTTTGTGGGTAATTTTCTTTCAAATTTATCCTTTTTATGGTATTTTGCGAAATTTTTGGACATTTTTGCCCTTCTTAGCTAATAGAAAATTTTTTTTCCCGAAAGGCAAAAAATGTCACTTATTACCCTAAAAAGGATGAATTTGAAAGAAGGGTACCTACAAAAGCAAAAAAATTTGTTCGCTACCCACAAAAGGAAATTGTGGCAAGTATGATACTTTTTTCAATCATTTGCCCATTTTTATTTGGTCTTTTTATTAGCCGCAATATTTCATAAATCCATGTCTTTTATTTAGATAAATAGCTTTAAATGCATGAGTAGAAATCATTTCCTATTTACCCTACAGCTTGTTTGTAGATTTTTTTGGATTTTACAATGTATTAAGAATTGATGTTGTGTTTTGAAGTTGCGATTTGTACAGTAGATAAAACCTTGCTGCCTCTGTTCTTCTACTAATAGCTGAAGATCCGTTCCTTGAGGTAGCTGCCTGGACATGCTACATGTATTCCGACCCATTTACATACGGGTCAGATTTCAACCCATTCCCAAAATTGCATCTCTTACCATTTATGTAAGTATTAACCACTGGTGCTATTCCAAGATTGCCTTACCCTTATCATTGGTCTTCACCTTCTTTGTACATATATGGGACAAACACCATACGGATAAACAAAGCAAGTATCAATAGCTTGTTCCTTCACCCAAGTGGTTTCTTGGGACAATATGGATATCATTGTACTTTCTGCTAGTCGTGGGTAGTCTAACTGAAAACCAAGTGGGTGGTAGGAAAATTCATTGTTCTTTAATTTTTATTTAAAAATAAATAAAATTCAAAGGGGAAGAACACATGGGCATTTTAGTCATTTCACTTCGCCCATAGAGAAAGATAAACGTGAAACTTTCTCTAGGCCGCCTGCACTTTCAAAACCACTAGGGCTGCGCATGCAATTTGGCAAACCACAACGATGGTTTTTGCAACATGAACTTTTCAGTAACGTACACAAGGAGTTTGCTATAGTGAGTATGTCAGTAGAAATCATTGACTTTTTTATTGGCAAACAGTTTGGTAGCTATTACTGGCAACTTGTCCGATTTTGCTACCTGCCGATGTGTACTTGCAGTTACGAAAAATGTTTTTGTTTTGAGGTTCCAATTATTGTATACATCTCTGGAAAAGATTATCGACCATGCTTGTCAAGACTACGTTCTTGCCTACCAGTTGAGGTATAGTTTACTGATCATATTTGTGTAGTCCAGTTTTGCAGCTCTTTATTAAGCTTATCTTTTTGACTGAGAAATGCATGGACTAGATATGTTGCATTTTTAAAGAGACAATGTGAGAGCATCGTCGAAACAAATATGCTAGTTGATAATTAACATTGGTAATTTTAACATAACAGACAGTTGGATATGAGTTATCTTATCAGGTCCTATGTCTTCCGCTAACGAATCTTAAGATTTCTAGGAAAATATTAGAAACAAATAACCAATAAGCCTTTATAGGAAACAGCTATTACACACCCTTATAATGCTAACGTACTCGAGTTTTGCTACCTGACATTACTTAGATGTAGTCAGTGGATGTACTAACGATATAAAAACATGTTACTTGACTAAAGACAATGATATTAGCATTTTCATTTCATTTTGTGTAATCCATACAGGGTGTTTACAAGTATAAAACAGGAAGAAGTGACACACATTGAGACAAAATACAGACTCCTGCGACCCACAATCAAAAAATTGCTTAATTGATCCCAGCATATATGCTTGTTTGGCTATGCTTCTGGAAGTAGAATCATCATGTGCCAAGTGCCACTAGATAAACAGAGCTCCCAAGAAAGCGTTAGCTATACATACAAGTACAATAATTTTTAAGATAAATTAGTGATGGAAAGAACAAAATTTGTAACACCCAAAAGTAGCTTGTAAGTATAATCGAAAGTGAATTATGAATTCACCGACAATGGAGGAAATCCTGCTATTATGAAGGAAGAAGAATCAATCCCCAGAGTGTCGAGAGGATCAAGGAAAAGTGTGGTTGTATCTGGGGACATATTTTGCTAAGAAATGTAAGAATCCGTCTTTACGTGCTTTCATTAGGCCCATCAACCCAACATGATCAAATTGTAGCACGCTGCACTTATGGAACATAGTTCCACTTTTGGTAATTGAAGAAGTTTATCAAGTGAAGTTTCATTCATTTTAACTGGTAATCTCATATAATATACGAGGAAATTGATGCTTTCGTGTCTAAAATGTTCAACTTGAGTTCAAGAAACTTCAAGCAATAAGATTGATATCTTAATTGATTAAGTCAACTAGATGTAATTAGGAAAAAATTTACAAGAGAGAAGACTTTTGTAGAATGACATCATCATGTGGGCCTTACCTAAAACTACTAAAAAGACTATTGCTGATCAAATTAAATTTCTCTTATTTCATTAAAAATAGGTTTATTTTTTTTTCTTTTCCTTTTTTTGTGATCACTATATGAACAGAAGCCAATTTTTGATGATATTGGAATATAGACTGAATTTATGATATCCAATGCGAGTTGACGGATGTCGATATTATCACTGGATTTCAAATTTGATAGAATATCAGCAAAGCCCATTCCCAGAAAAGTGAAGTTTTGGTTACCACTGATAGTTTAATAGGCTAATATATCAATTTGATCTACCGTCACTTTCTAATACTAGTAAGTTAGAGAAACTAAATTTTTGCAAGTTAAAAAAAGGAACTCATTAGGACCACATCAACACCAACACCACCTTTGTTTGCGTGTATGAATCTCTGTTTGTCTTTGTCGGTTAGAATAACGATTATATCTCCAGGAATGTTGACATTCTATTTCGAGATATTCTCGTATTTACCAAGAAATTGTAATGATTTTTCCCACTAATTCAGGAACCACAACATATGCTCTTGCATATATAACTGATAAACTGAATATCCAAGCCATATCAGCTTCTACTGCAAGCACAAAACCAATTATATCCACTTTAATTTAAGAACCTGGAAGGAAGATGATGTCCATTGGTAAATCTTAAAATTTGCTCTCTATATAAATGTTCTGTTACTTTTTTCTTTTTTTGTGTTAAGTGTACCATTTATACTAGATTATCGAATTGGCATATGGTAACGAACTTAATTATAAGTTTCTTTTAAATTCTTTCCAGTTATAGGTTTGATTACGCTTTCAGATCACAGAAAGCTATTCCAAGTGGTACCAGATGACGTCAAGCATATGTGGAACGAGTGGGCCCTACGTGGACTTATTGTGATCAGCCTTGTTTCACAGATCACCTTAAGTCTACTAGGAAATGTTCGGAAATACAATCCAAGAACACGAGTTAGAATGGCTCTCTGGTTTGCCTACTTACTAGCATTAGCAGTTGCATCAGCGGCACTAGGTGTTATTACCAGAACCGCCTTAGACGTATGCATCAACACCTCTCATTTAAGTTCAGAAAATACTTACAAACTAAACACAAGTGAACTTATGTCTTTTTGGGCACCTTTTCTCCTCCTTCACCTAGGTGGTCCAGATTCTATTACGGCCTTTGCGTTAGAAGATAACGAGCTTTCATTAAGACACTTTGTTGAGATTGTGTTTCAGTTTGCAGTAGCTCTTTATATCCTATTGCTGTCCTGGCCAGGCTGCTCTGATCTCCCTAAACTAAGCGTATTGGTTTACATAGCCGGTTTCATCAAGTGTTATGAACGTATTAAAGCTCTACGGTTAGCAAACACTGACAACCTTCGTGACTCGTTGCTTGGCCCTCCAGACGCAGGTCCCGATTATCCTAAGTTTCTGGAGGATTTCCTGCTTAAAAAGTCACAAGGGTTTGATGTTAACGTGGAGGAGGTCGCTGAACTCTCCCTTACAGTCAATAATCATTTATATCCTGAAGAAGGTAAAGAAATATCTGAAGCTTATAATCTATTTCAAACATTCAAACGGCTTTTTGTTGATCTCATCCTTACGTTTGAGGATAGAGATAGTAGTCAATCCTACTTTCGCCATCTTGAATCAAGCAATGCATTCCGTGCTGTTGCAATTGAACTTGGATTCGCGTTTGACATGCTTTACACCAAGGCTAATGTGGTTTATACATTTAACGGGCTTTTGTTTCGCATTACTAACATTTTTGTCCTTCTTCTAGTACCTTTGGGCTTCCATTTTATTTGTAAAATCGACGATCACCACTTTATCGACATCATCCTTACATACCTTTTAATCGGTACTGCATTGATAATGGATATCTATGCGGTAATAACCATGCTCCGCTCTGATTGGACTGATCATTGGTTGATCCAACGAAACCTCACTCGAAAAATCTTCATATTCCCATTCTTAAAGCAACCGAACAAACAAAGGTGGTCCGGTTCCATTGCACAGTTTGACCTGCTAAGTGTTGCCCTTAACGAGAGACCCGCTTGTTTCTTAAAAACTCAGATATTTTTAAAAATAGATAAGGTTCGCGAACAGCATCGTTACAAGACATACAACAAAGTTTCTGACAACCTAAAAGAATTAATTTACTCTCAGTTTCAAGAGTATATGGTTGTCAACTCCAATCTGAAAGAGTTATGTACTCATAAAGGTAGTTTTTCGCTACAAAAGAATGAGTGTGAAGATTTTCTATGGAGCATCAATGAAGTTGAATTTGATCAAAGCATTCTTATATGGCACATTGCTACCACTCTTTGCTATCATTCAGATGTTGGCAATCAAGATGGTTCTGATATCGATATATGTCGTACTGAAAGCAGGCACATATCTAACTATCTGATGTATCTTCTTGTGACATACCCTGTTATGTTGCCAATAGGTATTGGCATGATCAGATATCGCGACACCTGTGCTGAAGCAATGCGTTTTTTCAAAGAAAAAGGTCTTATTACCGAAAAAGTTGAAGCATGTCTAAAGCTGCTGGAAGTTGATTCTCTTGAAGTCTTGCCTAGTAAAGTGAAGGGGGATCGATGCAAATCTGCACTGTTTTATGGTTGCAGGCTCGCGTTATCTTTGAAAAAGATGGAAAAAGAGCGTATGTGGAAAGTCATGAGTCAAGTATGGATCGAGATCTTAGCTTATGCTGCTACTCACTGTAGAGGATTTCACCACGAGCAACAGCTTAGGAAAGGGGGCGAGTTTTTGACTCATGTTTGGCTACTGATGGCACATTTGGGCATCACCGAGCAGTTCCAGGTGTCTCAAGGTCATGCTAGAGCTAAAATCAGTGTCTTGTAATGCACATAACTGTGATATAGGCTCCCACATTCTTTGGTTACTTACTGTTAGTTCTGTAGATATGATTTTATATTCATATACTAAAATCAGTGTCTTGTAATGCACATAATTTGTGCATCCGCCACTACATCCAAGGCCATTCTTGAGGGTGGCCGACCGCCCACACCCAGATTTTTGTGGCCCCAAATTTTTACGGCACCAAAATTTACATTCAATGCATGAATGTGTAGTCATGTCATCATATACACTTTCCAAAACATATCCGATCCTTCAAAACCTCATTTGACGTGATCACCCGAGTATAAAAATATCCGGAGTACAAACTTCAAACTTTAAATACACATATTTCTGGACAAACTTTCCAAAACTTTAGTTCGGTCCGGGTGTAATCGTGACCACATTTATTATCGCCACATCAAACTAGTACAATACCCGTGGCGTTGCCCCGGTACACCGATTCAATGATATATACATATGTTCAGAAACTGCATAAGTATATGCTAATGTAACTCAGCTATACACTATCTTATAACTTTAAAGAATTAGATATAATTATGTTTGCACTATATGACCCATTTCGACTAAAATGCAAGAATAGTACATTTTGTAATCGAACAAATATTTCTTCTACACAGACCTTGTACTTAGCAAATTGACAAAATTATGAGCAACTAAAATTGAGTTTGTACTATAACCCAGCTTGAAAAAAGATCCATACTTCAAACATAATTATTTGCTCCATAAGTTATCCCATATGAAAATTGTCAAGTTATTTAACGAAGACTATTCGAGAGGGGTTTGATGAGCCTTGACTTGACTTCCTTGTAATCTTCAACCTTGGACCATCGGCATGATGACATAGAACACCAACACAATAGAGATGCATAACCATTACACCCATATCATGGTGTCTTAATTACATGCCAAACTGATATAATTGACAATTTTTACTGTGGAAATAAGTTAAATCATGCATCTAAAGTAGAATCGATCATTATCATTGTATCAAACAAAGAAGAAAGCTAATAATATATAAAGCATGCTAAAAAGATGAGAATTAATTACGTAAATGCTCAAACTTGTAATCATATTCTTGGCAATGATGCGGGATAAAATATGACGATTACGTAAATGCAACTCATTATGTGCGTAAGTCTCCCATAGAAAGGAGTATTAGATGAATTTCATACGACAAAATCTCACAGCCAACTGCTAGTTCGAAGGCTATAGCCAAGTTTCCGCGACTTGCGGACGATAACAAAACTGTTATTGCATACCTGGATTCTGTAGTATTGATGATTTATGTATCAAACTATCAATCTATGAACCGACCAAACCTAGAGAGTGGCAATAGTGAGAAGTCATAACAGTAATACCGTACATCATGTATATGATAGATTGAAAGGTAAGTTTAACTTTATAACCCAAATCATCAATGAAAATTCCAGAACTTACAGGAAAATTAAGAGACATGTGAGGTCTTCTTACTTAACAATTGAAACCCCTCTCTTGGCAACCTAGCCAATTTAAAAAATGAGAGTGAAAAGTATCACATTTTTTCTTTTTTTAATAAATGTTTTCTTTTGTATGATTTCTAACGTATTTCAAATCATAAGTGGATGAGATTACTGTGAACATCGATTGATTTATGTGCAAATGCTGTTAAACAAAACAAACTATCCGAAAGATATGAATACCAATTATTCCGCCAGATTTTACCCACATATTTGCAACTACCAACCCTCATTTGTTGGAATGGATAATTAGTCAATTTCAACGGCTGTCATTGAATATTAAAATGATCCTACGGTTGAGAATAAGTACAAAATGGAATCACCGTCACCAATAGAAGTATAATAATTACAATAAAACCATCAACAAATATACCATACTTAAATAAAAATATACTCCACAATATAATCATACACACAATTATTTTAACTCTTCACAAAACATGAGCGTGTGCAGTATTTTGAAAACCGTGTCATCAATCGACCTACTTAAGTCACCAGTTCGACCAATGGGTCAATCGGGTTTTTTTTTTAAAACTTATTTCTAATAATTTAAAAAAAATGTATATAAATAAATAATGGCTATTCATATATGGGACATGTAACTATAAACTTACGTCGCAATTACATATACTCCCTCCGTCTCAAATTATATCTCCACTTTCATATTTCACAAAGTTTAATAAAAGTGGGGCCCATACAATATTAACTAATAAAAATTTATTCTCACCCACTTAGAAGCATTTTGACTGGTTGAAATTGAAAGTGGACATTAATTTTGGGACAATAAAAAATAGTAAAGTAAACTTATATTTTGGGACGGAATGAGTATAGGTGAGTGGTAGTCAATGAATGAGATGGTGATGTCAAATATAAACTACAACCACTACTCTATATTGTCAAAAAATTTATGTTGTAAAGTTGTTAGGTGAATGATAGTGAAGATGCAGAAAAAAGAAGAAACAACAATGGAATCCATAGCCCTCCTAACACCATACAACATGAAAAACTTTCATCTTTCTCATAGGTAATATCTAATCTTCTATGTCTCGTTAGTTTTTTTGCTCCAAAATTCTTTTTATTTATAAGGTTTTATTACTAATAAACTATTACAGACTTTAGAGTGAAGAGTATAATTCTTGATTAATCTACGATTTTTCAGCTTGTAAATATATATTCAAAATACAAACTTAGAGTTTTCTGTTTTTATTCCTGTTACTTTTATCCAAAATTACATGAGACACTTTATTCATTTTGAATTAGAAATTCATCTAGTTTTAAGTTCACTATCAAAAGTGCATGAGTAGGACATACCATCGGAAAAGATGATTTATAAGCTTGTATGTTAGATCAATTTAAACCTCTTTCTTTTCAACACCAAATTTTTGTATGTATATTACTTTAGGAGTTGAGTTCACTAATCTTGTTTTATGATTTTTTGGCATAAATTTTGCCGGCATTGATATACTAAATTTGGCGACTTATAAACTTAATCTAAATCAAGATAATAAATAGCGCGAGGCGTGGCGTGGCGGCATGACCAAGCCTCACGCCTTTGTGAGGCCTTTGCGAGCCTTTTAGAACCATGGTTCTGATACATGTGTGATTAATTTACAATTACAGGGTCGTTTTGGCTCCTTTATCAAGACTAAGATCCTACAATTTCACAGCACAACCACATGCCATTTTGTATTATAAACAAAGAACAACCAAAGGTGGACTCTTGATAAGTGAAGCATCTGGAATTTCCGAAACTGCTCAAGGGTACTTTCATATATATGATTAGAAAGAAGATAATCTTTAGAAATGTGATTAAACTTTGTTGTTTATATATATTTTTCTTATATAAAGATTACCAAATACCCCTGGAATATGGAAGAAAGAGCATGTGGAAGCTTGGAGACCAATAGTTGATGGTGTTCATGAGAATGGAGGAATCTTCTTTTGTCAATTGTGGCATTCCGGCAGAGTTTCTAATAAAAGTGAGTTTTTATTTTTATTGTTTAGTAACTTAATTAACTTAACTAAAACATACTCCCTTCATCTCAAATTTATTGTTTTCATTTCCTTTTTAGCTTGTTTCAAATTGATTCTTCTAAAAATAGATAAAATCTATATCAAGTTTATAATGTTACCCTTATTTGAAGAACTTTTAAAAAGTTATAAATTAATTAGTTAAAGGTAAAAATGTCATTATGCAAAAAGTAAGAAAAATAAAAAATAATGATAATGTTTTTCTTATACCGTGTGTTTTTTGTTGATGAACAATTATTTTAGGACGAAAAGAGTATTTGTTAAACTAACAATTTCAATATGATTAGGTTCGTGCTCCTACACTTTTTTCTAGTTTGTTTTGTTTTATTCTATTTTTTTTAAATTGTGTTTATGATAGTTCAAAGTTATACTACCTAATGCATCTTCATAAAAACTAAACGGTTTTTGAGTTGTGAATACATGTAGCGTACAGTGGACATGATGGATTTGAAGAATGTCCTGTTAGTCTTTTAATCATGGTGTAAAACAATTTGTCTTTTTATCTTGATCGCGAGACTGATCAATGAGAGTCACAAAAGAGTTTGTATCCTTTTAAATCAACCACTTAATTTGTTTGGAGTTGTGTTTTTTAGCTTAGTATATTTCATGCCGTATTGTAATTTTGATCTAGTATAAAACAAAGGGCAAAAGAACAAAAGGAAAAAGCGAAAGTGCTATTAAAAAATTTATGTCATCATGTATGACTTGTAATTATTGCGTGTTCAATGGGACATAGACAAGTTTCAAACCGGCCAACCAATTAAAAAGTTTCCAAATGGAACAATCTAACCAAATTATTTTACATGTTATTTTATTTTATATTCCTCTCATATTATTTATTTACCTTTTTAATTTAAGATTATCTTAGATTTATTATTTAACACTAAAAAAGATGAAAAAGTTTAGTGGAGTTCAAAATATTACCTTTATATAAAACTATTACTACAGATTTAAAGAAAACTAAATTTTGTTAGCTAAGGTTAAAAATTGTCATTTGCAAAAAGTGATAAATAAGTAATGATTATGTTTTTTTTTCTTATATTGTACTCCTCCGTCCCATATTTATAGTCCAAATTTCCTTTTTGGGTTGTCACAAATTAATTGTCCACTTTCTTTTTTAAGTAAAAACTAGAGAATATAGTGAGGGAATATTCTATTTAAGTGGTTGAAAATTAATATGGCCCCACTTTTATTAAACTTTGTGTTTTCTCTCTCATTACTATAATTTCGGGACGGAGGGAGTATATTTATTTTTGTCTAGGTGTAATTTATTTTAGAACCGAGGTAGTACAGTATTATAAAAACACGAGCATTGATTGGCATGCCTAACTCGTAGGCCTAAATACATGCCTAATCTTATGTGGCATCACTCTATTGGTTATAGTACACGGACCCACTACTTCACAAACCAATAAAACACTTCCACATACTTTAGCAAATTTAGTCATACATTTAGGTCCCCCAATCATTTTCCTAAAAAACACATGATACAAAACATACAGGCTAGCATGTACATAAATAGTGTGCAAAATAATTTGTTACGTGTTTGTTTTGGTGTCCAGTTTATCAGCCCAATAGCCGGTCTCCGATTTCTAGCACAGACAAGCCAATTGGAAAGCAACAGTTTATCGGTGGTTCCAGAGAAGAAGATGCTCAGTATTCACCACCACATAGGCTAACCATCGAAGAAATTCCCGGTGTCATCAATGACTTTCGAGTGGCTGCCAGAAATGCCATAGAAGCAGGTTTTGACGGCGTCGAAATTCATGGAGCAAACGGCTACTTAGTTGATCAGTTCATGAAAAGTCAAGTGAATGACCGAACAGATGAGTATGGTGGAACTTTACAAAACCGTTGTCGTTTTCCACTAGAGATTGTTGAAGCAATCTCGAAGGACATTGGAGCTGAGAGAGTGGGAATGAGATTATCTCCTTTTGCTGATTACAATGAGTCTGGTGATTCAGATCCTCACTCGCTTGGCGTTTACATGGCGGAGTCATTAAGTCGACTTGGGATTGCTTATTGTCATGTGATTGAGCCACGAATGGTGACTGAGCTTGAAAGAGTGGATACTCGTGACACATTGGTGTCGATGAGGAAAGCATTTAAAGGTACTTTCATGGTGGCAGGTGGGTACCATGATCGAGATGAAGCAAACCGTGTAGTTGAAAATGGTGATGCTGATCTTGTGGGCTTGGACGTGCGTTTTTGGCTAACCCTGATTTACCTCGTCGGTTTATGCTTAATGCACCATTGAATAAGTACGATAGAAGTACATTTTATACAGATGACCCTGTAGTTGGATACACAGATTACCCGTTTCTTGATTGTTAGATTTACCAAAATTGTTTCCCACAACAGCTGACATGTTATGCATTGCTGTACTATTGGTTTAAACGTATTGATAGCCTAATACCTTTTTGCTCCCATCATTTCATTCGTAATTCATAACCAATCAAACAAACAGACCACAGAGGATATACTAAATCATTGTTCTGTTGCTAATTTGCTAAATTACAGTATTTGAAAAACTTTAATGAACCATGCAAAATTGCAAACCCCATAATCTCATAGAGAGTATTTAGTATTCTTAACACCAAAACAGTAATACAGAAAACATTCATAGAGAGTAGTACATTGCCATAAAATAGGAAGCTATATATAGCAGCAAACTGCCGGTAGCTGTTCTTCAGCCCGTTTGTAGATTATTTTTTATTTCTGACAGATTAAGAATGGATTGTGGTGTTTTAACGTTACAATGTGTACATTAAGACAATAAACCTTGCTGTAGTTTGTCTTTGGAAAATAATATCATAAGCAATCACATTTTTGGAAAGTGTGCTCTTGCCAATGCCAGCTATGTGAACTGACAATCTTTATCTTTATGCTTCATTTGTAAATATTATTAGACGAAGGACCAGACACGTCAACTAAGAACTTTATAACCGAAAAACGGTTAGAGGTTGGCGGTTATAGGCGGTTACAAACTAACCAACACAATGGTTAGGACATACCGGTTGGAAAACATATATATGTATTGTGTACCGAATCATTTATAGTTAATAGACAAATTTTACTTATTCATTTTCAATACTTTGCAATCTAATATAGTTTGATCTAGAGTTTGGGACAACAATTGGCATCAAGGGCATAGGATTAACACTTCGTTTTTTATTACAAAGATATCATACGCATAAGAAGAACCCAAGGAGAACGCAGAAAACAATTTGTTTTCATACGCTGGAAAACAACCATTTTTCATACGAGAAAGTTTTTTGTTTTCAAAAGGATTTTGTTTTCTCTCTACTTCCAAGAGAAACAAACGTGAATAAGCATACGTAGAAGATAGTGCACGATCGTTTACGTAGGGGATTGCAAACGTTTACACCAAACGGATTGGTGGGGAAACCTTGTTGGCAACAACATAGGGAAGGAAGTAAATTCATACACTTTGTTCGGGATAGAGAGCGAGTGGGCAAATACTTTGAGAAAACCGGTTATATTCAAACTCAAAGTAGAAGAATACGCGGGAAACACGCGGGGAAAACGTTGTTGTGGAAGGAAATACGTACGTGATAAGAAGAAGGAGTACTCGGTTTATGTGGAGTGGTGTCGGGCGACACAAAGAAAACAACAACGTGAAGAGGATCAGAAGCAGAACCAGTTTTTTGTTTCGGAGGATTGGTTACCATCTCGGTACCATTCTGTACGTGGGAAGTTGATTTCAGAATAGAGATATCAATAACGTACAAGGGAAAAGAAAGTAGACGTGTGTAGTGTGGAGGAACAAAAAACAAATCACCTATTTCGAAAAAAAACAATTCGAACAGAATTTTGTTGTTTGGGGCTCGTTGGGAAGAAACCAGTTTGGCACAAGTTTTTATTCGAACTCCTACAAGACAAGGAGATCGTGGCAGTTTGTTTTCGAAGCAAAAGAAGGCCGAAATTTTTGTGAAAGAATTTCCAAGAGAAGAACTTGGTGACTTTCAATTCGAAGGGTACAAATTCGAACAAGGAAGAACATCAACGATTACAACGAGGCAAAGAAAATGGAACCAAAGGGAACGTTGGTAAACAATTCTTACTAACGAAACCAAAGAGAATACACTAGTATTCATCGCATCTACGAGGTCACAAGTTAAACCTTTTCTGGATTTCATTATATTTAGAATAATATAGAATAGTATAGAATATTTTATTTCATACTATTAGGAAATCCCGAAAACTATTTTTGATCCCGTATTATTAGGATTCCCGGAAGATTAGATATTCCCATATCTTATAGAAAACCACACTAGGAGGGATAAATCCCGTTAAATTAGAAAAGTGAAGATACTAAGCACTTTAAAGACGACAACCGACGATATAGCAACCACATCAACTACAACAAAACCCGTAACACCTATTGCACAATATCAATGCCCTAAGTTGAAAACCACAAACTACAAAGTCTGGGCTATACAAATTAAGGTTATACTAGAGGCACATGGCTTATGGGAAGCAATAGAACCAAAGATAGATACACAATTTGATGATAAGAAGGATACAAGCAACGACTGCCTTCCTATATCAAGTGTTGACGGAAGATGTGATCTTACAAGTAGCAAGTTGTGAGACGGGCAAAGGATTTATGGGATTCAAGTAAAAGAAAAAGACACACATTGAGAAGATAGAGTTCAGAAGCGACATAATCACATGATGATTGGGTTTAACTCACTTCAGATGAAAGAAGATGAGACGGATG
>OU343219.1:50463406-50541353 GCA_910596185.1 Chrysanthemum makinoi | reverse complement strand
AACTTTATGATCACTCGGTGATATTGGCCTCACAAATGCTTAGGACAATTCCTCCTTTCAATATGTGTAGAATATAGGCTACAAAGCATCCCCGGAATGTGACGTCATGGGAAGTCGACTTACGTAAAAACTTTTGACGATATAAATGAACGACCGCATCCGTTGAGAGTTATTCATATTAGCTTTTTCAAAGTTATTATTTCATAAACTTTACGTTTTTACCAAATCAATCCTGAATCCAAAGCAACACCCACCAACCAAACGGGCCCTTATTTGATAACCCGAAAGCAACTAATAATACATCAAATTATACCCTATCACCGATTCATCCCGCCCATACCGATTACAAGCTACAATGTGGTCGACCGCCGACTAATGATTCGCGATTTTTGCAACATTGGATATGAACCTTTTATATGACACTCGATTATGATATGATATCGACCGGGCCAAACCCGAGCCATTTCATAATTCATAGGGTTCCATGCATGTCCGTCTCATTGATGCACCAATGGCATATATGACTCTAGTGTGGTTTATTGTCCTACATCTCACTTTATCTTTCGGGTCAACTAGATGCGGATACGCTTTAACAAACGTAGACCACGTAGGATAAATCCGTCAGAAGAAAATAGCAACATTTTAAATAACGCCAAGTAAAACAAATGAACTATCCGAGCCGCTCCATTTCGGGCAGTAAGATACAACCGAGACTGATTACTACATCACATTGATATTGTTGTTTGACCCGGGAAGTCGGAAAAACGAATGCCAAATCTACTTCATTTTTAGTTTCACATACAATAAAATACTTATATATTATATATATATATAATAATATAATACATTTCATATACTATATACTACTATTAGTTAATTTAATTATAAATCTAATTATAATCTAAAAATTAGGGAAAACTTACACACCCACGTTCACAACCCGCTTAAAATTTTTGGGGAAAAATTCAGATTCATAAATAACTTTTGGCACTGCGAAAATCAAGCATATCTTTTCGGAAATCAAGTATTTGATTCGATTTTATTAATGGAAATCGTTTTTCACCGCTTAAAATCTCAATTTTGGTTTAGGGTTGTATATGGGCAGCAAAACAAGGATCGTGGGTTTTCACTTTTGAATGAAGATCTGACTCAACAGGTAATGCAAACCTCTCTTGTTGTTATTATTATTGTTGTTATTATTATTATTATTGTTATTATTATTGTTATTGTTATTGTTATTGTTATTGTTATTGTTATTGTTATTGTTATTATTATTGGTATTATCATTGTTATACATTGTTATTGTTATACATTGTTAGTGTGGGAAATGGTGGGTTCGGGTATGTGTTTGGTTGACCTCTTGTGATGAGTCTCATATGTGATCATAAGTTCGCTTATTTGTGATGGTACAAGTTGTATTTAAGTTGCTGCTGTTTAATTTAAATGAATGTTGGTATACCCGTAAAGTTGGGTCAAAGGATTTGGGTAGTGATAGTGATAGTGATTTGATATCAATTTCTAGCTAATGTATTTCATTCTGTGACATGTAACTGAAGGATTTGCCTCTATTTTTTGTTTGTAGATAATGTATTTCATTCTGTAACATGTAACAGATAGTGATTTGATTTCAGTTTTGTTGTTCTCAAATGACTATTGTTCTTTGCAATCTCATAATAATTTTATTTGTTTTGTGCACCGGTTATGGAAAATAACAGGATGCAACGCCAATAACCACCACTAAATACGAATGATTATGAAATGTCCAGAGGCAGGATTCAGAAAACCAACAGAGATGACAAGCTTTGGGAGTGAAAAATCTTGCTAAGTCTTTGACAAGTCTAGTAGAGAGTGACAAAACAAAGAAAAAGAAAAAGAACCAACGGATACTACCGGTGAGAAGTGCAGATTATAGTCTGGTTGCAGACTTCCATCTTATGCGAGGAAGATAACCCGAATAAGCGGGTACACAAACAAATAAAAAGGTACGAATAATAAATTTGGCTACTATATTTTCTTTATTTTTGTTTTCTAACAATTCTACTTGCATGAAACGAATCGAAATACATTGCTCCACAGTCCATGACTAGATATAAATATTTAGCAAAAAAACGAATGAGTGCTCCGAATGTCTCCAGTGGGCTAACATCTTCAAAATCTCAATCGCAAAAGGGACAACAGATTGATACAGGGAGGCAATACGTGTAGGGTACAGGTGTCCTACCAAAGTCCAACGAGAAATGATCAACCAAATTATGTCAACAGAGGGAGATTAACTGCAACTGAGAGAAACTTAGTTGCAATTGACAACGATCATGACCACGGGGAGCGTGACTTGAGATCGATGGTACTATACATAAATTTCAAATACTATATATATGATATTAAATTACTATTAAGTGTATATTAATAACTGTTTCGGTGCTTACTTGTTTTTTTTTTTTTTTAATATAGATAACAATGAAGACCTTTATGATGTTGAAAATGATGATATCGAAGACATACCTATGAATGAAGATATTGAACAACAAGCTACTTCAGAAGATGATGTAGATAAAGACATGGATGATTTGGAGAATGAGGATGATTTGGAGAATGGGATGATTTGGAGAATGTGAACGATTTAACACATGACGCGATGATCTACTCGGAGAAGAGATTCAAGCTGGCAGATCTGAAAATGAAGAAAAACATGTAGTTACACAAGCTCGAAATGAAACAGGTTAACATGGTCTACTTGATTGCATCGTTTTAAAAAATCATATATCATATATTGTGTCATATAAGAAGAATATATAATAAAGTTAAATTAAAACAAGAAAAAATACAACGCTAAGATATTGCCTCCATTTCGAATTATTTAGTATTTTAAATGTATACGTATCTATTGTAAATCATGTTCACTTTTTGTAGTTCGGATTGTAAGCAAAGAAAGAGAGGCCAACACGTATGCAAAAGTTTGGGCCCAAGAAAAAGGGGATATAATTCCTATTTTAGTTAATGAACACGGACAACCTATTAACGACAAAAGTAGTCATCTGACTCATTTCATGGGAACACTTTCAAGGAGTGGAAAGTATTGTCCGATTTATAAACCATGGAATAAAGTTGACCGCCGCAAAAAAAGCTTTGCTTAAACTCTTAAAGGTACACAATGTTAAATTTGTATGTTAATGAATAAAGTATTTGTTTTCTAATGTGAGCTATTACATTTTTTAGACAAAATTTGATATTCCGGAAGCTGGAGAAAAATGGATATTGCAATCATTTGGGCGGAAGGTGAAGAATTGGAGGGCAAGAGTTAAGGAACACTACCATGATCCGTCTTTGTCAGTTAAGCAACAAATAAGATCTAGGCCAAAGCAAGTGCAAAAAAACAATGGAAGAAGCTTGTGAAGTATTGGAATAAAGAAAACACTAAGGTGTGAAATACTCTTCCACTTTAAATAACATTACTTAATTTCCCATTATGATATTTTACTTTCCTGCTGCAGAGTTTAAGTGAAAAAACACAAGCGAATCGGACAAAAAGAAGATGATCCAAAGAACCGGTAAAAAAGTTATGCTCGCAAAAGGGAAGAGTTAAAGGTAAGTGTATGGAGAAAGTGGGATTGTTAATGTATCCTGTGGATATCCACTGTTAATATTCATTTTCTTTTTATTCATACAGACATATTTGGGACGAGATCCAACTCGATTGGATCTTTTTAGTGCATGCTTCTCCAAAGATGGAAATACCAAAAATGATGACACTGCAAAAGCGATAGTAAGTAATATGCTTTTGTGTTTGCAAAAGTGTATTAATAGCATAAGTTAAACTCAATATGCTTTTTTTTGTAATACATGCTTTTACTATATGTTGTTCATGTTTATATAAATGCAGGATGATAGAACGACTTGTGATAATCTCCCGGGGTTCGATTGATAATCCTGGACCAGATGATATTTTTTCTATAGTTATGGGTAAAGATCGAAATGGTGATGCAGGCATGTATGGTCTAGGTGTTCGTGCTTCTGCTGTTTGGGGTGTAATACCAAGTCGTTTAGCATGTCATAGAGAAAACAACGAATTGAAGTCTAGATGTGGAGAACTTACTAGTGAAAATGAAAGTTACGAGCCCAGTTATCAGAGAAGAATGGGTCGACGGATAGTTCCATTGTTCCACCTCTTACATCACAATATTCTCCTGTTGTAACCAATGAACCTCCACGCTTACGGGTATGTTTCTATTATAAATCGTTCCTTTCTAGTTTTTATAGCTTATTTTATCTTTGATAGCTAATGAACCTAGGCTACAAGCTTATGTATCATATTATGATTTAGATTGCTCATTTGCCTTTTAAATTTGTTAACTCAGTTATTAAGGGATGTTTGGTTCTGTGTTGTTTCAACTGTGGTAGTTGCCTTTTCACTTGTTTATCTGCACACTATGACCTCTAGGTGATATTAGAACTAGTAAAACTATAAACCCAATGTTTGAACTAGAGAAAGTCAAAATCAAATTACCTTCACTCTCACAGTCCACTGTTGGGACATGTGAGGATCAAATCTCACCCACTTGGTCTAAATCTTGTTCATGTATCTTAAATTAGTGTTATCATAGCTTAAATAATCATAATTAGTGCATACGGATCAAACAAGTTTCATTAAAGTCAAAGTTTAAGTTCAAAATCAAAAAGTCAAAATGGTATGTTAGTGAAACTCGATCTTGGGAGAATTTTTTGTGAATTTTGTGTTGAGATTCAAGTCTTGAGATTTTTACATGTTGAAATTCCCCATCTAAGCTTTTGAATCCCACAGTTAGCTTATTTTTATGATTTTTTCTCTGGCTTAGGTGATAGTTCAAAGTGGCCTGCAGGGCTAACTATTGCCCTGCACCAGGGCATCAGCTCAAAACCCCAACTTTCCATGTGCCTTAGCTTCTTCATTAGTGGGCCACACAGTGAGCTTATTGGTTTTTTTAAAAGCCAATAAGCTCATCTATAAATTTCAGGGCTTATTTCAAACTTTTGACCTTATTAGATAGGTCTGCAGATAGCTTTTTGTTTGTCCAATTCCACCTATACACTAAGTGATCAGTGTTGACCACCCAAGTTCAAGCCCTCATCAAGTGCTTATCTGTGGGACCCAAACCTTTAGTCCTAGCTTTTTAGAAACCTCAATAAGTCACCTTTTCATATCAAGTCTCACTTTGGATCCCTGTCAACCCTAATGGGACCCACAAGGGCTGCAAGGTTGTTGGTTTTGGCCTGTTTGGCCTGTGATATTTGATCAAGTGATTATTATGGTCTATAGCTTATTCCTTTAGCTTATCTGGTAGTTTTTAGCTTAATCTAGTTACAACTGATGTAGTTACAGCTTATTTAGCTTATTGTAGCTTATTTGTAACTTATTTAGTATACACCAGCCTCCACACCTGCAGTATTACACTGATCAATTTTTTACCTCCTTTGTATACCCCAGCCTCCATACCTGCAGTATTACATCTGTTTAACCTAATACATGTGTCTTGACTATAAATTGATAAATGTTTGTTGAAAACTGAAATCTAGGTCGGGGATGAAGTTGTCCTTAAAAGCATTCTAAACTCAACCGAGACTGTAGCAAAAGGATGGGTGAGGAGCTTGAACCCAAATGATATAGTTGGTGGTACAGAGATTGGACGAGGATGGTGTGAGGTAAACATTCAAGTACCAACAAAAAGAGATGAAGTGTTGGTGAGACCCTATGGGTTATTTGCCACAATTGAAGACTGTGTTGGTGCAACCATAGCATGGCCTTGTTCCTTTATCTCGGTATGTCTTTGTTAATCTTGTGATACCAATAATTTTACTAACATGGAGCTTAATGCTTATACATGGGTGTTTATTTGTAGGTGGTCCGTGAGGATTGAGAGATATGATGCATGATGACCACGGACTAAGCTTCTTGTTGCGTTAATGTATTGTTTAATGTTAACAGACTTTATGTTAGATTCTGTCTACCTTATTTATGTTTAGTGATTTTGTTATGACAATTGCTAATTTGAAATACAATTTAGTTTTATTCATTTAATATTTAGTTGATGTTTTATTCATATCGTAATAATAGAGTTGCATGGTGAAAATAGCATCCTATCATATGACTTGTCCGGACTTTGAAATTGTCCTATTAAACTTATTAACCGTCCTAACAATTAACTTAACATTGTAAAAGTGTCCTAATATGTTGTTATTAGGACGTTATTTAGGTTGTTAATAGACATTTTATACGACCAAAAATTTGGTTTCATAATCTTCTTTGAGATATTAGAACCCTTTTCTTGGTGCTAAAATAGCTATAATGTTATATGATAAGCGTCCTAACAATTATCTTTTAAGTACGCTTGTATGTGTATCAAAAGATTAAAATTAGGTAACAACGTTTTACAACATTGTAAAAGTGTCCTAATATGTTGTTATTAGGACGTTATTTGGTTGTTCATAGACATATTATGCGACCATAAATTTGGTTTCATAATCGTATTTGGGATATTAGGACCCTTTTCTTGGTGTTAAAGTAACTATAATGGTATATGATAACCGTCCTAAGAATTAACATTAAAGGACGCTTGTATGTGTATCAAAAGATTAACATTGGAAAAGTGTCCTAATATGTTTTTATTAGGACGTTATTTGTGTTGTTTATAGACCTAAAATGCGACCATAAAATTGGTATCATAATCTTATTTGAGTTATTAGTACCCTTTTCTTGGTTGCTAAAATAGCTATGATGTTACATCATAAGCGTCCTAACAATACTTTTAAGGACGTTTTTATGTGTCTCAAAAGATTAAAAGTAGGTAATCACATGTTAAAACATTGAAAAAGTGTCCTAATATGGTTTTATTAGGACGCTATTTGTGTTGTTCATAGACATATAATACGACCATAAAATTGGTTTCATAAAGGTTAGGACGCTTTGGACCTATTACAACCGCCTTACATGAAACGCTTTCATCATTGGTCCTATTAAATGAAATGTCCTAAAAAGTACCATTTTATGACGCTTATGGGGGTCCTAAAAAGCCACTTTTCTTGTAGTGACTCTTCTGTGATACCTACCTTCTGCATCTGTTCTTCGTTGCACTAATTTATAGGTCAAGATCAGTTCCTTGAGGTAGCTGCACGGGCTTGCTACATGTGTTTTGACCTACTTACATACGGGTTAGATTTCAACCCAATGTATCTTTTACCATTTATGTGATTACACATCGCCAATAAGCGGTATTGACTTTGATTGAAAAGATTACCCATCGCCAATATATACTACCATATATAGACGAGTATTGACTACCACTTCTATTCCAAGATTGCCTTCCCCTTATCCGTGTTCTCCACCTTCTTTGTACCTGGGACAATCACCCTTAATACAAATACCTTTTGCAAAATGTTATGTTTTCACAGGCAAACCGTTCCAGATATTGTTATATTGTAGAAAACATTTCAGAAATGAAGACGGTTTCTTTACACTTTATGGATATATGGGAAGATTATAATACAATCCACTTATATATTGACATACATAGTTATAATTAAAGTACCAATTAAGTTACAAACTTTGACTTGTGCACCAAATGCTAGCTACACATCCTTCATACAAACTTTACTCGCAATGACTTGTCAACAACTATTTTTATATAATATACGGGGAAATTGATCTATTTTCTTCGTTTTGTTTTTCTTGGTTACCATGCTGTCTGTTTTCATGGTTTCTAGTTTTTTAGACGCTTTGTCTATTGTGGTTTTGAGGTATTTATAGGACGTGCGACGGTAGATTAAGAGCCATGAGACTGCTTCATAGACGACTGCGGTTAGGAAGGATGTTGCGACGATGAATAGGATGTCTGAGTACTTGAAGGTTGTGAGAAATTGTGATGACATTGTTGAGGATGTTATGATGTTTTGTGTTTGCATGGGAGTATATATGGGATGTTAGCTGTGAATAGTTTGTGTTGTAATGGGAGTGTGATTGGTTTGTTTATTGTTAACGTCAAAGTCGAGATTGTTTTGATTTAATCGACGAAAAGTTGAAAATGAAAATGAGAATTATAGTGTTTAAATAATAGAAAAATAAGTTAATGTTTAGGAAAGTATTTAATCATATGAAAAAGTGCCAGCTCACATTAATTACAATCACAAATCACTCTTATGTATTTAGTTTCATAAGTTTCAATTTGTAATGAATGTCTAATTGTTGTGTTGCCTTTTATACAAATTAACTTGCTGTGTGTAGGTTTCAAGACCATAATTTCCTTGTGGTGTTGCCTTTTATACGAATTAACTTGCTAACTTGCTGTGTGTATACAAAAACTTTTTGAATAACTCAACTTGCCATACATGCATGGATTTAAAAATTCAAGTATTAGGCGTGTATTTGTAGTTGACATTCTCTTTATACGAAATATATTTAAAAATTCAAGTATTAGGCGTGTATGTGTAATTTACATTCCCTTTATATGAAGCAACTTGTTGTGTGCACTGTATACAACAACTCTTCGAATAATTCAACTTGCATATATTGTTACCTAATATAATTTATTATGTAGTTAAGACTGGTTTCAACAATCAACAATGCATTCACCTTGACTTTCAATTTTTGAACATTTTTCTACTAGTTAAGTTATGGGAAGATTATAATACAATCCACTTGCATATTGACAAACATAGTTATAATTAAAGGATCAATTAAGTTACAAACTTTGACTTGTGCACCAAATGCTAGCTACACATAGTTCATACAAACTTTACTCGCAATGACTTGTCAATAGCTATTTTCATATAATATACGGGGAAATTTATTCAACTTAAGTTCAACAAATTTCAAGCAACAAGATTGATTCTTTAGTTGATTAAGTCTACCGGAAGTCGGAGGTAATTAGAAGAAAGATTACTAGACAAATGTGCGTTCTTTCTAAAATAATTAAAGGCTATTAAGGTCAATATAAAGTTGTTGTTGCATCTGTTTTATTTGAGTTTTAACTGACAAATAATATAAAATTGTGGATATTAAGTTGACTATTGGATGTGAAAAGTTTCGGTAAACACATGTAGACCTGTTCTTCCTTACGTTTAGTCTTCAGGTCTCACAAAATACAATGTTAGTCCTCAACTTGTAAAAACGCATGCGTGTGGACATGTGGGCCCATTATACTATTAAAGCTAGACAAATCTGTTAAATTTATTACAAGCGACCATTTTTCCGTTTCTATAGTTTATCCCAAGTCCGAACACTGTCTAATTTTCATATTTATAAATCAGAATTCCACAATGTAATTTACTTGGACCTATTCTAAATGTCCAAAAACCCCTCATGTAGTATATAAATACTGAAGTATCAGTTTATCTAAAAGTGGGGGGCTAGAATTGTAACATGTAGATATTAAGTTGACTTTTGGATATGAAAAGTTTAAGTAAACACATGGAGACCTGTTCTTCCATTGTTGATTGCATTCATGTCCTCTGCTTCTTAACCCATTGGAAAACCTGCAAGTCATCCATTCCTTGTAGGCGTATCTTTTGTTTATTTCTTACTTTTTATGGTAATCCTTTTTACATCTATAATTCATATTTATGCTGTATGTTAATCATTCAGAAAGAGTATGTATATTATGTACTAAGATCATGATCATGGTTTCAAATTGATTTAGTGGTACTGTAAATCAAAATCATGATAAAAAGTATCTTAAAAAAATTCAATTTTGAAACACATAATCAGAGAAACTTATAGTTCTGGTATTATGGATACTTTTGGAAAGTCAACATGCATATATTTGTGTAATCAGAAGCTGGCTTTGGAGTAAAAACCGGCCAAACACAACGTTAAACCAGGAACCGGCCGGGTCGATTAAAAAACCGGACTCATCATGACTCTTTCTATGTTTGGGGATTAAAAATATCAATAAAAGCTTCGGCAATCATCCATTTAAGGATTTAAACAACAATAGTCTATCTTTATTACTTATTTTATGTTTGTACTATATGACATAGTTTAAGTCAATTTTAATTGAGCTAGTAACCAAAAGTGAATCACTATGATATTAACTTATTTAGTTTTTATTCTACATATTTTACTCTTTATAAAAAGACTACGTAAACGAAGTTATCAGCAAGTGTCTCTGTGTCAACATATGCCCTGCACTTAGTGATTCTTTCATGCTCAATTCGTTTTAAGTATAAATGTTACATTACTATTTTAGAAAAATATTATGTTGGGCTAATCTTTCACATGGAAATCCAGCTGCTTACATACCATTGATCATGGCTGCGCCTTCCAATCTCCATCAATGGAGATATGATGTCTTTGTAAGTTTTAGAGGTGAAGATATCCGTAAAAGCTTCATAGATCATCTATTCAACGACTTCAAGCAAAAAGGAATTCATGCTTTTAGAGACGATAACCAATTGCCTAAAGGAGAAGAGATATGTCCTCCTCTCTACAAAGCCATTGAAGAATCGAGGTTTTTGATAGTTATCTTTTCCAAGAATTATGCTTCTTCGTCATGGTGTCTGAGGGAACTTTTGAAAATACTTGAGTGCAAGGAAATGGGAAAACCTAAACACGAGGTTCAGGTAATCTTTTATGATGTTAAACCTGAGGTGGTGAGGAAGCAAACTGGGAGTTATGCTGAAGCATTTGCCGAACATGATGTTTCAAATAGCAGAGAGGTAGATAAATGGAGGGAAGCTCTATCCATGGCGGCTAACTTATCTGGATGGGATCTCCAGGACATGACAAATGGGTAAATTTCTTGTTTTTTTAATTATCTTATAGCTCTACTAAAAGCTTAACAGTTAACACTATGTAGTTTCTCTTACTTATCGTGTCTTTGTGGTTAACAGGTATGAGTAAAAGTTCATCGACTGCATCTCCAAAGACATACTCAAAAAATTATGTGACGGACCCTTACATGTTGGTGAGAACCTTGTTGGCGTAGATTTCCATTTCGAAAAATTAGACTTGTCACACTTTGTTGGGTCAGATAAGGTTAACATGATTGGAATATGTGGTATAAGCGGAATAGGAAAGACGACCCTTGCCAAAGCTATTTATAACTTGATGTATATCTACTTTGAGGGAAGTTGCTTTTGCGAAGATGTCAAAGAAGTCACAAAACGACAAGGCCTGATTCAAGTCCAACTGCATATGGTTGGAAAGATCATGAAAATAGAAGATTTGAAAATACCAAGTGTTGGTGAAGGAATTATGGTAATAAAGAAGATGATGTCATCAAGGCCGATCTTGCTTGTTTTGGATGATGTGGATGATCATGAGCAGTTAGAAGCACTAGCGGGTTCGCCTACATGGTTTTGCCCAGGAAGTTTGATTATTTTCACAGCTGCTAAGATCTCATAGAATGGATGGAATTTATGACATGAAATTTCTAGATAATGATAAATCTCTTGAGCTCTTTTATTCCTTTGCCTTTGAGGAAAAGTATCCTTCTACAGTATTCAAAGAAGTTTCAGAGAAAGTTGTGAAATATGTGCAAGGTCACCCTCTTGCCCTCAAAGTTTTAGGTCGTTTCTTATACGGCAAAAGTGTGCGTTATTGGGAAAGTGAACTGGAAAGGCTCAAAGTACATCCTAATGAAATAATACAACGAGTGCTTCGTCTAAGTTACGATGGGCTAGACCCCCATCAGAAAAATATCTTACTTGATATTGCATGTTTATTCGTTGGAGAAAACAGTGATTTTGTAGCAAGCATACTAGATGGCTGTAACTTTTTGCGTTAGAAACATGCAATATCTAGTTGATATGTCATTAATCACGATCTCTAGCAATAATTCACTTCAAATGCATGACTTGATTCAAGCAATGGCAAGGGAAATTGTTCGTGAAGAGTCTATCATGACTGGGAAACAAAAGAGATTGTGGAATTCATCTGAAGTTTACAATGTATTTAGTGAAAAGAAGGTAAGTAGTGGTATATGATTCTTTTTTCTCTACATTAATACAATAAAGTATTAGCAAAATATCCTTATGAAGCTACATGTTCTTGCTTTTCCAGGTGCCAATAACTGAAGCTGTTGAAGTTCTAGTCCTTTCGTTAGAGAAATTTAGTCAAAAGGTTCAAATAGATTCTAATGATTTTGCACGTATGAAAAGGTTGCGGATCTTGAAAATCTATCAAGAGGAAAAACCATATGAGCATTGATCCGCGCAAAACAGTCAAGCTAAATCACTCAAACCTGCCACTTGTGAATGGCAGACCGTAATCAGCTTAAAACTGCTCAAGCACGAATGCAATTTAAGATCAGAGGAATATAGTGTATTCCTGGGTCGTTAAGTCCCACGGAGGATGAATTGGTGTTTAAACAACTTCAGATGATAGAATGATCACTAAGGATAGTGATCAGAAAGGTTTTGGATGGATAATTACCTAAAGGAAAGATCTACAAATTACAGCGACTTAAATGCAAATTAAAAGAAATTAAAAAGATAAAATATATTAAATAAACTCTATCACTATTTTTACAAATCGATGAACGTTTAAATCCTAAAACGTACGTTTAAATAAAATTACGTAAACGTACAAAATAAAACGTGAGTTTTAAGAAATAAAAGACCTACAAATATGAAAATGATATTTTTACAATCCTAATAATAAAAGAAAATTATTAGAAAAATAAAATTATTTTTAAAACTAATTATTTAATTATTATTAATTAAAAACTATTTATTAAGTATTTAAAATGCACTAAAATACAAGAAAATATAAAATCAACCTAGAAAAATGAAATTATAACTTAGAAAAATCTAAAATATGATAAAACTTATTTTAAAACTGAAAATATATTTTTTAGACTTATTATGTATTTATTATTAATTTAAAACTATTTAAAACTAATTAAAATGCTAAAAAATACTTTTTAAACTAAGAAAATTATGGAAAAATACTTTTTATTACTTTTATATTTATCTTAATCTAGGAAAATAGAAAACATATTTTTTTAAGCTTTTTCTGATTTATTAATATTAAAAGGTATTTAAAAAGGATTAAAAACTATTTAAAATAAAGAAAAATAGCAAACAGTGTAGGAAAAATCTGAAAAATTCAGGAAAATGTTAAAATATTATTCTAAGTCTAAGAAAAATATAAAAACATATGCTTATATGGAGGAAAAAGCTACTGCTGTAAAACTGCTTAATAATAAGCAATCCAAAATAAGCTATAAGCTACAAATGAGTACCAGCTGAACAAAGAAGCTAAATAATGCTATATTAAGTATAACTTAACTAATTATCAGTACCCTAGATCACTAAAGAAGCTTAAATTAGTTTTGAGCTTATGAGATTAAAAGTACAAAACAGTGATCAAGGGGGTACCTTTAAGCACTTGCATAAGCTACACAAGTAAGCTAAATGGAAAAACAGATAAATGGACTTAAAGTAGACCTGGCCTAATATACAAGAACCAAAGACCAGCTCCTCACAAGCTAGAATGAAGCTTGTGAAAGAGCTGCAAGATGTGCCTGTGCACACTCAGTGAATGCTGAGTGTGTGCAGGGCATATCTTGCCTTGTTGGAAGCTGATTTAAAGCTTATTAGAGCTTGAGAAATGGAAAACAAAACTAATATCTCTACACTAGACCTACTGAACTTGCAAATCCCAAAGTCTCATAGATTTTAATGAAGAAATGAATGCATGAGACACCAACAAAGTTTTGCAAAAACCTGTTTTTTTCTATTTTTGACTTTTGAAAACAGAAGTGGATATTTGACTTTCATGAACTTTGGTTTGATTTTAATGACTGATTAAGTTATAATAAGCTAGGAAAAGATTAAATTAAGCTAAGGTACTAAGTTCTAAACTACTATGATGAGTTTAACAATCATAATTTCTAACAGTTAACTTATTAAGAAGATTTTAAATGTGATTTTGACTTTTAAACTAAAGAGGACTGTTTTAATTGTTAGAACTGAACTATTAGGTGTTATTGTGACTTATAACAACAACTAATAACAACACTACTGGCCTTAATCATAGATAACTTAGTAAAACCAAACACTCCTTATGAGAACTGATTTGAAGCTTTTAAAAGTTTTCCACTGATTAAGATCATGCAGATGATTAAGAACTTTATACTAACTATATTTAAATAAGATTAGGTCAAAATTAACAGGTTTTAAGCATTGTAACTAGATTATGCAAACTTTAAGAAAATTACTTACAATTTGCTTTTATACTCAAAACTGAGAACTGAGGAATAAGATCACACCCTATGGCTTTCCACAAAGCTCTAAACCAACTAGCATTCCAAATTCAGATCGCTACTTAATGTCTTGATCATTCCTCATAGGATTTTTGAATTTCTATCTATTTTATTGGTATTTTTGGGATTTTATCTCTCTTGAAAATAAACTAACTTTAAATGGTATCTAATAGCTTAAACAAGCTATTAAGGAGCTTATGTGTGATTATGAATCCAAATTAGCAGATACAAACAACATTAGAACACATTGAAAAATTGAACTTGAAATTTGAAAATGCACAAACTGAAATAAAACTGAAAACTTTAAATTGCTTATTGAAAAAGAGTTACAATACACTGAGATTACTTATTTAAAAGCTTGAAAGCTTAAACAAACACTGGAAAACTTAAAACTACATTACCTAGACTAATCTTACACTACTTTTTTTTTTCATTGCACCTTTTTCTATCTTTATAGCTTTTTCAGACTCTATGTCGACATATGAGACTTTCCCACTTCATCTGAGCCTTTGATTCTTCAAAAATCATCCAAATCGTCCAAGTGGAAATATTGGCGGGAAAAGTCTTTGAGTGGGTAATTGCATTAATTGGGTTTGGATTGGTGTAGAGGTGGAGGGGGGACAAGGTGTGAAGTTTAGTATGAGCTGGGGGATAAGGTGGACGGTGTTGGTGAAACCAGGTGGTAATGGAGGAGCAGGTGTGGGTGAGAGGGATGAACAGGGGATGGCGGGTTTTGGTTGGTCAAACCAGTTTGACTGGTATTAATAATAGGGTGGGCCGGGTTATATATATTGGACTGGTTTGGGCTTGGGTGGTTATTGGACTTGGACTTGGGTTTAATAATGAATAAGGGTCCGTTTGGTATTTAATTTAGCATAAGGACTAAAAGTGTAATTCTGCCAAACTTGAGGGACCTGATTTATCATCTTTCCAAACTTCTTTGAGGGACCAAACCTGCCATTAAACAATTATACAAGGACCAAAAGTATATAATTTACTATTTTAAAACTTTAAGGATCTAATATGTAATTTTTGGATTTTGAGGGACTAAAGGTGTAAATTCCCAAAAGTTTATCATAAGGACCAATTTTGTCAAATATGAATAGTACAAAGTTTATTTTGATCAATTTCCAATTTTAAAACCTTAAGGACTATTTTTGACACTTTTGCAAAGTTGAGGGACCAAAGTTGTAATTTTGTGATTTTAAACTTCAAAGGATTATTTTGAACAACTTGTGAATCCCAAGGACCTAAAATGATATTTTACAAGTTTTGGAATGACCAGGGACTGTTTTTGACAACTTTTGTAACTTGGGGGATTAAAACTGCCAATTATGCAAACTTGATACGTTTTCACCAGATTTTGATGTTTTTGCATTTAAAACATATAAAACACTTGTTTGTGATATTTTTATCATTTTGATGAGTTTCGAGTGTTTCAGATGTTTTTGGCATTCTAACAGTATAAAAATGATGAGTATTTAGACACTCATCAAGCATAAACTTGAATTGGAGGGCCTGATGAGTGTGTAAATACTCATCATTTTTGGTCAAATCTGAACTGCAAAACATTTAAAAATACTCAAAAATGCATCAAAATACTGAAAATATCTCAAAATTACATTTTATATGTTTCAGATGCAAAATGTTTAAAATCAGATGAAAAATGAGCTAAGTTTGCATAATTGGCGTTTCGTCCCCAAGTTTCAAAATTTGTCAGAAATAGTCCCTGAGCACTTATTTCAAAAGTAAAATCACCAAAGGTCCTTTTAAAATCATAAGTTGTCAAAATTAGTCATTTGGTGAAAAATATCAAAAGTTTTGAGAAATTACAAGTTTGGTCCTTCAAGTTTCAAATTTGGCAAAAATAGTCCTTGGAATTTTGAAAATGTCTACTATGGTCCTTGAACTATTGAAGCTTGTCATTTTTAGTCCCTTGAATCAACTTTAAGATATTGGCAGATTTGGTCCTTGTATTTTCAGAATTGCAAAAGGCCCTTGTATTAATAACCTTAGCCATGACCCTTGGACCTTGTCAAATCCCTTTGGACCCTCGCAAGCCAATTGACCCCCTTGTTTTGACCCCTTTCATATATCAAACTCCCCAGTCAAACACCCCTCCCGCCAAAGTCTTCTCCTTCAACTGCTTCCTCTGCAACACTCAACCAAGCCTCACCTCCAGCTCACCTTCACACTTCCATGTCCCCCCACCTCCACCAAACTCCAAGATACATTTAATGCATCCCTTTCCATTTCACTCAACCCCCAACTGACAAATACACATTTTGGCGCCAAAATCAATCCAACGGCCAAAAATGGGTCAAGTAATCCAATGGCCTTGATTTCAAGTGGGAACTGCTTAGAGGAGTGAGAGATGCACATTTGGGTATAAATAAAGGAAGAAGAAAGAGATAAGAGGAGCAGTTAGCTTTTAAATATTAATGTATGTCGTTTTTAAAATTCTCATGTCTTAAATAGGTTTTAAGTTGTAATTTTAAGTTGTATTGTATTAAACTCGAGTTGTTTTATCATTATAATCTGTTTTTAAGTATCAATTCAAGGTTTGATCCAAGTTTCATTATTTTAAGCTTCCTGTCATAAAATCAGATTACATGGTCTTGAATTCAAGCTTAGACTAGCTTATTTATAGTTCAAAAAAGCTTACTTGAGCTTATTATAGCTTTTAGTAAAATCATGACTCAAATTCAAGTAAAAATGGCATTTGGTCAACGAAAGTCAACTATGGTACTGGATTGATGATACAGAGCTGGAATTGGGATGGAATTGGTGTAATGGTGAGTAGTGATTGGGTTTGAGTAGCTTGTGCCAGCCATAGTGTCAAGGGAACTTGTAAGTGTCATAAGCCTGCTCTTGAATCCTCTGTACATAACTGTTTCACTGCATAGTTTTTCCTAGCTCTAACTTGCTTGATATGATCATCATTATTGTGCCTAGAGGTCCTCATTTAACTGCTAGATCAAATATTTAAACTGTTTTAGATTAGCATTGAGTTCTTGATTAAGTAGCTTGTATTTCAGTTTCCTTAAGTAATGTTTGGCATAAAATAGTAATCTGAGATTTAGGTTAAGTCAGAGGTTAATTTCAGTTGCATTAGTCTTATCTAGTTTCATTGAGTAATATTCAGTCATTACTTTGCACCTTATTGCTTAAAAAGTCAAAATCACCATGAAACTGTTCTAATTTCATATCTGTGATGAATTTGAGAAATCAAAAGCTTGAATTATGTTTAGATATCATTAGGATAGCTTGCATTAGTCTTAGTCCACCATAAAACATCATTTTCAGTTGATAAACCAGAATCAAAACTCACAAAAGTCAACTTTCCATTTCTGTTTCAAAAGTCAAAAATTGAAAAATGCAGTTTTGGCAAAACTTTATGTAATTTTCATTGACTCATTTCTGGAACAATTCAAGTAAAACTCTGGGGTTAAAAACTTCAGTTGGTCAGGTCTCTTAATA
Source organism: Chrysanthemum makinoi (assembly GCA_910596185.1). Taxonomy (NCBI): domain Eukaryota; kingdom Viridiplantae; phylum Streptophyta; class Magnoliopsida; order Asterales; family Asteraceae; genus Chrysanthemum; species Chrysanthemum makinoi. The sequence goes on along the minus strand of OU343219.1, from coordinate 50,523,639 downwards.
TGATTTTTATAGATTTTTAGAAATTTTCTACAAGCCTCAAAACAGCTTGTCATTTAGGGCTTATATGCCCTGTGCACTGACTCAGTAAATACTGAGTCTGCACAGGTCATTGCAGACCTTGCATAAGGTTGGTTTTAGATCCTTAGGGTCTGAAACTTGGTTTAGAGGTAGTTAAGCTGGTGAACTTGAGGTCTTCAGTTTTGTTTTTCACATAAGCTTCTCCAATAAGCTTGTGCTTAAGCTCCAAAAGTAGACAGAAATCTGTTTGGCACTTAAGTTTTTAATTCATCAAATCTTTGTAGTTTGCAATCCAGTGGTATAGAGCAGTTGTATTTAGTTCATTTTGAGTACTTTTAGTATATTATAGCTTCTGTAATCAGTTGGTGGGCTTTGGTGTTCAATTGCTTATTCCAAGTGCTTATTTATAAGCACTTGTCATTGCAGTTGCATTTTCCTACACATAAGCCCCTGTTTTTATATTTTTCCTAGATTCATAATAATATTTTAGACTTATCTTGAATTTTTCAGATTTTTCTAGGTCAGTTTGGTATTTTTCTTGATTTAAAACAGTTTTTAAGTCTTTTTAATTAGCTTTTATTGCAATTAATTCAGAAAAGTTTCAAAAAAATAAGTTTTCATTTTTCTTAGGTTAAGATAAATATAAAAAGTCAAAAAAATATTTTTCCAGATTTTTCTTAGTTAAATTTGTATTTTTAGGCAATTTAAGTAGTTTTAAATAGTTTTTAATTCATAGAAAATACAAAAATAATCAGAAAAATATAAAATTAGTTTTGAAAATTCTCTTTAGTTATTTTAGATTTTTCTAAGCCATAATTTTATTTTTCAATTTTTATTTCATATTTTCTTGTATTTTAGGTATAATTAAATAGTTAAAAATAGTTTTTAATTAATAATAATTAGATAATTAGTTTTAAAAATAATTTTCTTTTCTAAAAATTTTCTCTTATCATTAGGTTTGTAAAAATGTCATTTTTATATTTTTAGGATTAATATTGTTTAAATTTCTCATTTTCTTTTATACGTCACGTAGTTTTAAATTAAGTTTTATAAAAGAAAAATCAAAAACATCATTTTGCAAATAGTGATAGCGTTTATTTAATATAATTTATCTTTTTAATTCTCTTTAATTTGCATTTAAGCCCCTGTAGTTTATATACTCTTCCTTTTGTTCATAATCAATCAAAACCTTTTCCCGTTCATTATCACCCGATCACTATTCGTTTGATTATTCTCGCACAACTCGTTGGGACATAACGACCTGGGGAAAAACTATACTCTCCTGGACTTCATTGCATTTGTTTCCAGACTGTTTTAAGTTTCTTACGGTTGGCCATTCACAAGTGGCTAGCTTGCGTGAGAAAACTTGACGGTTCGGGAGCGAATCAAATTTTGGCGCCGCTGCCGGGGAGCTGTGCTAATTATCTTCCGTTTAGCAGATTAGTGATTTGAATATTCACTCCTTGTTCATACCATCTATATATATCTATATTTTCTTATAAAAATCCAAATAACCCAAAAACATCTTAAAACATATAAAACACAAAAATATTTTCTTTCTTATTTTTACAAAATGTTTATCCAAAAATCCAAAAATATCCATCTTTACCCTCTCACATCTTTGATTCTTCATCCCTACCCTCACGAAAACATTTGATTCTTTTCTATGTCTTATCCTCACCCTCTTGGTTGTCAATGGTGTGGTAGTCCTTATAATGGTGGAAATTGCCCCAGTTGTAGCATGGTGGAGTCAGGAAACGGGTCTGTCTATAACCAAGATCCCTATTCTTACCATAACACAACCGATTTATTCCATCAGCTACCACACTGTGAGACTCAGCAGCTTTACTGTTGTGAGTACTGTGGTGGTTCACACTCCAGTTCTGATTGTCAATCGGGAAACACGCTTGTCTATGAGCAGGTTCTGATAACAATTATGACTACCACACATATAACTCACGCCACATCAGTTTACTGTTGTGAGTATTATGGAGGTCCACACTGTAGCTCTGATTGTCAAACAAGGAATCCATTTCCTTGTAACAATTACAACTCTTCGTATCATGACAAACCTCTACATACCAAGTAAATCGGCACCACCTCGGCTGAGCCACTTCCTCAAAATCTTCTCCTTGATCTTTTGGATTTAGTGGAAGATTTGAAGGAATGTAAACATTCCCAAGATAATCCAAATCAAAAATCCATGGAAGAATTGTTAGTGAAGAGCATGTTTGCTAAAATAAATTCCCAAATTGCGTTTGAAAAATCTATTAGGGAATCAATTGCAAAAAAAAAAGCAGCCAGATCTAGCTCTCAATTTCGTTTTATTCCTGATGACAGTGATGATGAGGATACACTTGATATCCTTCAATTCTATAAAGATTCATCAAGTTCATCAGTTGATATCCCAGCAGTTGAGATTCCATCTCAAACAACTGCTATCACACCGAAGCTCCCACTCACTCTCTGAACATAGGGGACGAGCATCTTGACACTGTTCCTGAAAAGGAATCGGACGAATTCATAAAGTCTAGTGTTGAGAACCTTGTCCCAATCCCGAGAGAGTCACAGGGAACTTTTGATCATATGTGTGATTCTCTTTCCCCTCTTGAGTGTTCAAAAGATCATTTTGAAACTTTCTCCGATGTTAGTGACGATTGTACTTCTTATGGAAACATCGAGTATGTTGAGGCATCACTTCCACAATCTGATGCTGATCATCTTCTTGAGGAGTTCACCGATGAACTCACTCACATCAATCCACTTTCATCAGAAAGTAACGATGTTCTCTTTGATTTCGAAGCCGATCTGGGAGAAACTGAAAGTCTCCTTGATAATGATCGTTCACTCACTTCTTATCCCAACAGTCCAATTGAGAATATTGATCACTTTGTTCCTGAAGCGTTCAAAACTACTTTCACCAATCCTCTATTTGAATTCGACTCTGAAGTCACTTTAATTTCTGAGAATCCACTCTTTGATACTCAGACCGAGGATAGTGATGAGCCCACAATGGAACAAGAGTTCACAATTTCACTTCTTGTGAATGATTCTTTTCATGAAGAGTTCTCCGGTGAACTCTCTCATGACATATCTCCTCCGGAACATGATCATTTCTATTTTGATCTTGAGGATGATATTGGCTCGGAGGAAGGTGTACTCTATCATACGAGTTTGCCTATTAATGATACTACCCTCACCCTTCCTCCCGATATGTCTACATTTGAGGATGAAGAATGGATCTTGATTGTTATCAAAATCTTTCTTCCTTTCCTCAAATATCTTGTGATTTCTCTTCATCTTCACTCCTTCGGGAGTGAGGACACTATCTTTGACCCCGGCATTTTCATTTATTATTTGTGAGCCGGATCTGTGTATATCTCATCGGTGTGGAACTTTCGCGTACTTCAATGTTTATCCAAACATCTTGAATGAAAGTCCGATGGAGATTGTTTCTTCCACTTTGCTTCCCCATGAACCAATGAATTCGGGGTCGAGTCAAGCTAGCGACTCGGTAATCAAAAACAGAGTTAAACATGGGTTTTCACCCGTGTGTACCACCCTAGTGTGGGGAGTTGCCCCACCATTTGTTGTATATAAGTTGTCAAAAAAAAAAATTCAAATAATGGCCGTAGTATTTCCCTTTTACGTTCTACGTTTCGGCATAACCGCCGGTACTTTGAATATTGAGGGCAATATTCATTTCTAGTGTGGGGGGGAATTCTCACGAATTTTATCATGTAATTATACCACCCAATTCCCCATTTTGGCCAAAATTTTTTGAGTAAGTGTTTTGCACTTACTCGCTTACGGTTATCGATCCGCCATGTCTAATAAAAAAAGGATTGGCTAATCCGGGAGCAAACGGCTCTTGGTAAAGATATCTCAAATCCGTTTACGGCTTGCAATTTGCCCAAAATTGTATGGTGTTCAGCTCACCATATCCTTAAAAGTGAAAAGTTGGCTAGCCCGCAAGTTTATGGCTTGTGGTAAAGGCAGTGGAAAAACCATAATTGGTAATCACCTCACCAAAGATAATATTGATAATTTATCTAAGAGTTGGCTAGTCCAGAAGCAAACGGATTCTGGTAAAGACAAATCAAATCCGTTGGAAGCTGGTGATTTGCTCAAAATCACATGGTTATCAGTGTACCATAGTTCTTACTTGAACTGAAACATTTGGCTACTCCGAAGTAATGGCTTTTGGTAAAGAGATTCAAATCCATTAAGTTTTTCTCAAAAGATTGCTAGGGACTAGCAATAGTTTAGTGTGGGGGATTGATGTGTGTGTAAATACTCATCATTTTTGGGTCAATCTGAACTGCAAAACATTTAAAAATGCTCAAAAATGCATCAAAATACTGAAAATATCTCAAAATTACATTTTATATGTTTCAGATGCAAAATGTTTAAAATCAGATGAAAAATGAGCTAGGTTTGCATAATTAGCAGTTTCAGTCCCCCCAAGTTTCAAAAGTTGTCAGAAATAGTCCCTGAGCACTTATTTCAAAAGTAAAATCACCAAAGGTCCTTTTAAAATCATAAGTTGTCAAAATTAGTCCTTTGGTGAAAAATATCAAAAGTTTTGAGAAATTACAAGTTTGGTCCTTCAAGTTTCAAATTTGGCAAAAATAGTCCTTGGAATTTTGAAAATGTCTACTATGGTCCTTGAACTATTGAAGCTTGTCATTTTTAGTCCCTTGAATCAACTTTAAGATATTGGCAGATTTGGTCCTTGTATTTTCAGAAATTGCAAAAAGGCCCTTGTATTAATAACCTTAGCCATGACCCTTGGACCTTGTCAAATCCCCTTTGGACCCCTGCCAAGCCAATTGACCCCCCTGTTTTGACCCCTTTCATATATCAAACTCCCCAGTCAAACACCCCTCCCGCCAAAGTCTTCTCCTTCAACTGCTTCCTCTGCAACACTCAACCAAGCCTCACCTCCAGCTCACCTTCACACTTCCATGTCCCCCCACCTCCACCAAACTCCAAGATACATTTAATGCATCCCTTTCCATTTCACTCAACCCCCAACTGGCAAATACACATTTTGGCGCCAAAATCAATCCAACGGCCAAAAATGGCTCAAGTAATCCAATGGCCTTGATTTCAAGTGGGAACTGCTTAGAGGAGTGAGAGATGCACATTTGGGTATAAATAAAGGAAGAAGAAAGAGAGAAGGGTAGTAGTTAGCTTTTAAATATTAATGTATGTCGTTTTTAAAATTCTCCTGTCTTAAATAGGTTTTAAGTTGTAATTTTAAGTTGTATTGTATTAAACTCGAGTTGTTTTATCATTATAATCTGTTTTTAAGTATCAATTCAAGGTTTGATCCAAGTTTCATTATTTTAAGCTTCCTGTCATAAAATCAGATTACATGGTCTTGAATTCAAGCTTAGACTAGCTTATTTATAGTTCAAAAAAGCTTACTTGAGCTTATTATAGCTTTTAGTAAGATCATGACTCAAATTCAAGTAAAAATGGCATTTGGTCAACAAAAGTCAACTATGGTACTGGATTGATGATACAGAGCTGGAATTGGGATGGAATTGGTGTAATGGTGAGTAGTGATTGGGTTTGAGTAGCTTGTGCCAGCCATAGTGTCAAGGGAACTTGTAAGTGTCATAAGCCTGCTCTTGAATCCTCTGTACATAACTGTTTCACTGCATAGTTTTTCCTAGCTCTAACTTGCTTGATATGATCATCATTATTGTGCCTAGAGGTCCTCATTTAACTGCTAGATCAAATATTTAAACTGTTTTAGATTAGCATTGAGTTCTTGATTAAGTAGCTTGTATTTCAGTTTCCTTAAGTAATGTTTGGCATAAAATAGTAATCTGAGATTTAGGTTAAGTCAGAGGTTAATTTCAGTTGCATTAGTCTTATCTAGTTTCATTGAGTAATATTCAGTCATTACTTTGCACCTTATTGCTTAAAAAGTCAAAATCACCATGAAACTGTTCTAATTTCATATCTGTGATGAATTTGAGAAATTAAAAGCTTGAATTATGTTTAGATATCATTAGGATAGCTTGCATTAGTCTTAGTCCACCATAAAACATCATTTTCAGTTGATAAACCAGAATCAAAACTCACAAAAGTCAACTTTCCATTTCTGTTTCAAAAGTCAAAAATTGAAAAATGCAGTTTTGGCAAAATTTATGTAATTTTCATTGACTCATTTCTGGAACAATTCAAGTAAAACTCTGGGGTTAAAAACTTCAGTTGGTCAGGTCTCTTAATATGATTTTTATAGATTTTTAGAAATTTTCTACAAGCCTCAAAACAGCTTGTCATTTAGGGCTTATATGCCCTGTGCACTGACTCAAGAATATCGAGTCACATGGTCATTGCAGACCTTGCATAAGGTTGGTTTTAGATCCTTAGGGTCTGAAACTTGGTTTAGAGGTAGTTAAGCTGGTGAACTTGAGGTCTTCAGTTTTGTTTTTCACATAAGCTTCTCCAATAAGCTTGTGCTTAAGCTCCAAAAGTAGACAGAAATCTGTTTGGCACTTAAGTTTTTAATTCATCAAATCTTTGTAGTTTGCAATCCAGTGGTATAGAGCAGTTGTATTTAGTTCATTTTGAGTACTTTTAGTATATTATAGCTTCTGTAATCAGTTGGTGATCTTTGGTGTTCAATTGCTTATTCCAAGTGCTTATTCTTAAGCACTTTGCATTGCAGTTTCAATATCCTACACACAAGCCCCTGTTTTTATATTTTTCCTAGATTCATAATAATATTTTAGACTTATCTTGAATTTTTCAGATTTTTCTAGGTCAGTTTGGTATTTTTCTTGATTTAAAACAGTTTTTAAGTCTTTTTAATTAGCTTTTATTGCAATTAATTCAGAAAAGTTTCAAAAAAATAAGTTTCATTTTTCTTAGGTTAAGATAAATATAAAAAGTCAAAAAAATATTTTTCCAGATTTTTCTTAGTTAAATTTGTATTTTTAGGCAATTTAAGTAGTTTTAAATAGTTTTTAATTCATAGAAAATACAAAAATAATCAAAAAAATATAAAATTAGTTTTTAAAATTCTCTTTAGTTATTTTAGATTTTTCTAAGTCATAATTTTATTTTTCAAGTTTTATTTCATATTTTCTTGTATTTTAGGTATAATTAAATAGTTAAAAATAGTTTTTAATTAATAATAATTAGATAAATAGTTTTAAAAATAATTTTCTTTTTCTAAAAATTTTCTCTTATCATTAGGTTTGTAAAAATGTCATTTTTATATTTTTAGGATTAATATTGTTTAAATTTCTCATTTTCTTTTATACGTCACGTAGTTTTAAATTAAGTTTTATAAAAGAAAAATCAAAAACATCATTTTGCAAATAGTGATAGCGTTTATTTAATATAATTTATCTTTTTAATTCTCTTTAATTTGCATTTAAGCCCCTGTAGTTTATATACTCTTCCTTTTGTTCATAATCAATCAAAACCTTTTCCCGTTCATTATCACCCGATCACTATTCGTTTGATTATTCTTGCACAGCTCGTTGGGACATAACGACCTGGGGAAACACTATACTCTCCTGATCTTCATTGCATTTGTTTCCAGACTGTTTTAAGTTTCTTACGGTTGGCCATTCACAAGTGGCTAGCTTGCGTGAGAAAACTTGACGGTTCGGGAGCGAATCAGGGCCATAATGTGATCTTCTCAGGAAAAAATTTGTATTATTTGCCCAGATGGAATGGCGGGGGCGAAGGGGTTTCCTCGGTTGGTTGCCCATATTAAGCGTCTCCATTTGTCGTTGGACGATCGGAGGGGGGCCTTGCGAGAGGCGCTTTTCGCGGATTGTGAATTGTTTGTTTCGGTTGGGGAGGCTTTAAAGGTCTCAGATCAGTGGTTGTGTGGAGTGTGTATGCGTCTACATGCTCTAAGTCGGGCATGCCATCATGAGGATGGGTTGGCTCGGTTCATGTGGGTTACGGGAGATGTTGAGGAGTTTATAGTGGGGATCGCTAGGCCACGTGTTGGGAGGGAAGTAGTTCCTTTGGGAGGGGTGGTGGTGGATGAAGTTCTCCTTGATCGTGTGTTCTCCCTACCTATCACGACTGTTAAGAGCATCCCTCATAGCTGTCGTATGGCTTTTTCTCATGCTTTAGTTGCTGCTATGGGTAAAGTGGCGGCTATGCCAACATCTATTGAGGCGTGGGTAAAACTTTTGTTGTTACCGCGTTGCACGTTACGTGTTTTCGTGCCTTCTAACCGTCGGAGCGCAAGTCCGGTAATAGGAAGTCTTTTCAATGCCTTAGTATTCAACGGTCGTTGGCTGCTTGGGGTGGGGATGGTTTTGATGAACTTATTCTCTCGCTTTTTGCCCAACCCTTGAGGTGGCCCCGGAGAGGATGGGCTTGGCTCGGGTCCGGTAGCTCACAGGTGTGTTCTAATGTTAAACAATGTTTGAGGAAAGTTTCGGACGGGCATTTCACTGCGGCTGTTAAAGTATTATGTTCTTTGGGGGTTGCACCTTATGGTATGGATACTTTGACAGCGTTGTTGGCTAAGCATCCCATACTTCCTCCCCCGGTTATGCATGTTTCCTTGCTATCTGAGCCTCCACTTGTTGTGGATGTTGATAGCGTTCTTGGGTGTATTCAATCTTTCCCAAAAGGGACTTCTTGTGGGCGGGACGGATTGAGGGCCCAACACATTTTAGATGCTTTTTGCGGAGAGGGGTCGGCGATCGCTGTTGGGTTACTCAAGGCTATCTCTGTGGTGGTTAATTTATGTTTGGGGGGAGGTGCCCTAAGGTTTTGGCGGAGTTTGTTGCATCTGCGCCCCTCACACCGTTGCTCAAACCGGACAATGGGATTAGGCCTATTGCCGTGGGCACTATTTGGAGGAGGCTGGTATCCAAGGTGGCTATGAGGGGTGTCAAGAAGGAGATGTCCAATTACCTTGGTGATTTTCAGTTTGGGGTGGGAGTCCCTAGTGGGGCAGAGGCCGTGCTCCATAGCGCGAACAGATTCTTACATGAGTTTCGTTCAGATGGGTCGTTGGCTATGCTTACTGTTGACTTCTCAAATGCCTTCAACTTGGTGGATCGGACTACCCTTCTAAATGAGGTTCGGACTCGATGCTCGTCTATTTCCCTATGGGTAGATTTTTATATGGTCACCGGCGAGGTTATATGTGGGTGACGACCATATTTGGTCCACCACTGGAGTTCAGCAGGGGACCCTTTAGGGCCTCTTCTTTTTGCCTTAGTTTTGCACCCACTTGCCCACCGGATTAGGGATTGTTGCGTCTTTCTTTTCCATGCTTGGTATTTGGATGATGTTACGATTATCGGTGACACTAAAGAGGTAGCTAAAGCCTTAGATATAATCATGGCTGAGGGCCCCCACCTGGGCCTTGAACTCAACATTAAGAAAACAGAAGTTTTTTGGCCCTCATGCAATGGGGTGAAGGTACAGAATGGTTTGTTTCCCCACGGGATTGGGAGGCCGACATTGGGTGTGAAACTCCTTGGAGGCGCTGTTAGCCGGATGCGGGTTTATTAGTAGTTTTGCTGTGAAAAGGGCATCTCGTGCTGTGGAACTAATGAGTTGTCTCACAAGTCTGCGCACCCTCAATCGAGCTCCTTTTGCTTCGCTCATGTATGGGCGTCGCAAAGCTAATGTTCGGTCTCAGAACGTGCCAACCTATGTATATAGGGGAAGTTGTTTCTGTTTTTGACAATGGCCTTCGGAAGGCAATAGAGGCCATTGTGGTTTGTGGGGGCCCTTTTTTTGGGGATTTTCAATGGAGGCTTGCATCCCTTCCGACTTGGTTTGGTGGGTTGGGTTTATGTTCTGAGGATGTATCTTCTTATGCTTTTGTGGCCTCGAGGGCGCAATCTTGGAGTTTGCAGGATCACATTCTTTGGGGATGTGGTATTGATGGGGTTGACTCTGATTATGGGTATGCAATGGATCGCTTGCGCATGTCCCTTCCTGATTTCGATCTTAGCGGTTTCTCTAACAAGGACACCGCCCCACCTAAAGCCCAAAATGTTTTGGCGTGTGCCCTTTTTAGTGGAATCGTCCGGAGTTTGGGAGAGAAGTTTGATTTATCCCCTCGGCAAAAAGAGGTGTTTTAATGTCTCCGAGCTCCTCATGCTCAAGATTTCTTGACGGTTATCCCCATTGAAGGGCTAGGCCAACATATGTCGGCCCTGGAGTACCGGACTATCCTTAAGTACCGGCTAATGATCCCTCTGTTTCCGGCTGATGAGCCTTGCCCAGTCTGCCGCAAGGTTTTTTTAGATTCCTTTGGCGAGCATGCGGTCCTTTGCAAGGAGTTACCGGGTTTCAAATACAGGCATGATTTGGTTAGGGATGTTCGTATGATGTTCTTAAACGAAAGGGAATTTCTTCTAAAAAGAGGCCCCGTGAACTTTCTGACAGATTCGCTTGAAGGGAGGTCTACTTTACGGCCAGCTGATATACTTGTGTTTGGATGGGCCAGGGGGAAACATGCTTGTGTGGATCTTACCGGAGTGTCCCCTCTTGTTGGGCTAAGGGACAATGGGTTTGTTCGGGACAAGCGGCTGAAAGCGGAATCGAGTAAAGTTGCTAAACACGAGAAAGCTTGTTTAGAGAATCAACACGTATTTACCCCTTTTGCTTTTGATACATTTGGGTTCCTAGCTTCGGCAGATGTGGAGTTTTTGACTAGGGTTCAACGGGTTGTGCAAAGTAATTTTGCGACTCCTAAGTCACAAAATTTCATTTTTAGTAGAATTGGTTTTGCCATTCAAAAAGGGGTGGCGGCACAGCTTGTTGCCCGTTTTCCTGCCATCTTATTGTAATCCGTTATCAGTATGCTAATAAAAATTACAGATTTTTAATTAAAAAAAAATCATTTGTCCTATGAGCTAAGATTGTTTTATTGGCATGGATGCCCTTTCGAGTACTTACCTTCAGATTTCTATCCAGAAAACATTGTGGCCATAGACCTGTCTTACAGCAACATAAAAGATTTTTGGACAACACCTAAGGTATTTACTACACACATGTTTTCCTATTTGATACCTTATGATCCGAGAACTTATCTTATTTTATTTAATTTTTATTTTCTATCGATGTCAGTGCTTTAGAAGGTTGAAAGTAATGAAGCTAAGGTACTGTTGTAACCTAACAACCACCCCGACTTCTCAGGAGATTACAAGTCTAAAAGTGCTAGATCTTGAAGGTTGTGTGAATTTGGTTACAGTTCATCCATCAATTCTCTTAAATATGAGAGACTCAGCACGGCTGCGAGTTTTCTAGCAAAGTGGAAACGGATTCTCTTCAGGTTTTGAATCGCTCGGGATGCTTAAATGGCAGCTTGAAGCCTTTTGGTCTAGATGCTGGACTTAAATCTCTGGTCATATGGAACCAACAACATCCTCAAAGATCAGTTTCATTGGAAGGTTTACATATGTTGAAGTCCCTAAATTTCAGCTCACGCAATTTTACTAGCTTTCCTGAGAGCATTGGAGGCTTATCATGTCTAGAACGTCTATACTTGGAAGGGAACAATTTTACTAGCTTGCCTGGAAGTTTGAGTCAACTTTCTAATCTTCAAAAACTTAGACTTGATGGTTGCAAGAAGCTGGAAGTGTTTCCCGAACTTCCACATAGCCTAGTAACCGTTAAAGCACGTGGTTGCACCTCCTTATGTTCAATTACCGGATCAAACCCAATCATGAGCGGAAGGTATAGGTCCACTTATCTCAACAATTGTCCAAAATTGTTTGAGAATCTTGCCATTGATAGCAAGGTGTCGATATCGGAGACTGAGTGTCGCGACTCATCTGTAACTTCTCAAGGCTCTACAAACCGGTTTTCTTCCTTCCTTCGTTATGCGCGTATCCAAAATAACAGATGTGGATTGTTCCGTTTGCCAGGAAGTTCCATTGAGAATATGGAGATATATTATCATGGAAATAGCATTCAAAATTGGTTTACAAATAAAAGTATGGGAAATCAAGTAAAGGTCGAATTGCCATTAGATTGGAGCTTCAGTAAGTTAAGGGGATATGGAATTTGTGTTGTTTTTAAGAGAAAAAAACAAACACTTCCATATTTGCAATATTTTGGATACTATGTAAAGAACTTTGATGGAGCTTATTTGGGAGAATGCAATCCATACTACTATCGAGAATATTTTGCGGGTAAGCCAATAAGAATCGATGAGTCAGATATGCTATGGTTGCATTATACGACAAAAGAAATATGGGAATTGGAGGAAGCAAAGAATTTTGTAACATTTTGTTTTAAAGAGAATGAAGAGTTTGAAGTGAAGGAGTGTGGTGCAAGAGTTGTTTGTGATGAAGATTTAGATGAAGAAGCAGTAGACTTGAGTATGTTCCAAGACCTCCCAACTCTATCAGAGCATGGTGGGGTCTGGTGCCTGTTTGAGGAGGGAGAAATCCGCTGGTCATGGTAGTCCGATAAAAAAAAAGAGAACCTTTATATATAATTATTTATATGTCCCTGTAGATTTTGTGATTGTTATTAGGCAAATGATTGAAAAAAAGTATCATACTTGCCACCATTTCTTTTTGTGGGTAGCGAACAAATTTTTTTAATTTTGTGGGTAATTTTCTTTCAAATTTATCATTTTTAGGGTATTTTGCGAAATTTTTGGACATTTTTGCCCCTCTTAGCTAATAGAAAATTTTTTTTCCTGAAGGGCAAAAAATGTCACATATTACCCTAAAAATGATGAATTTGAAACAAGGGTTATTGGGTTAATCCCAATCGACCCAACCCAGCGACCCAAGTCAACACCCACAATGACCCGGTCAACGAAAGTCAAACATACGAAAAGTCAAAGAAGCAGTTACAACGGTTACATAGCAGTTACCAATAACTGCTCCATATGTATTGAACCGACACAATGCTTCAAACATACCGTTTCATTATGTATAAATACTAGAAACTCTGTAACAAACATATATGACTGAAATATATAGAAAAGTTTCTTGATTCAAATCGTTTATTGTTATTTGGTATATCGTTGATTAAAGATCCATAAAAACTGGGCCAACAATTGGTATCAGAGCGGTTTGGTCTATCAACCAACAATCATCATTTACCCAGACTCGTACAAGTTCCAGAATCAAAAACAGACCAAGTTTCGAAATAAAATTTTTTTTTGCAAATCGCTAAGAATACAAATCCCGACGTCATTTTTGTATCTCAACGTTTGTCGCAACAGGGATATAATCACTTGGTGATTACTCACAACCCCGGCAACATATCAAACTCAAAAAATTTTCCAAACCAGTTTAGTATACCCAATCCAAAACAGATCAAAAACGAACTAAATCGTTTAAATATTTTGATTCGAAATAAAACAAATACGAGTGTCATCATTAGGGCACAAAATCAAAGATTCGAATTAGAACAAACACACCTGTTCTTAAACGGAATCAAGCCCAGAAGGATCAATTGAAAACCCCAATTGATTCATTAGCAAACTCCAATCGTAAAAATTCTCACGGATCGAAAACCCCAATTAATCCGAAAACCTAGATTTCAAATTGGAGGGATAACAAGTGCTCGCATGAACACCACACCGGAGACAGAAAAGGACGGTCAAAACCACGCCATCATAAAAAGGAGGCCGAGAACCGTGGTGTATATTGGAGAAGAAGGGAAGAAGATAAAGATATCTTCGAAGAGAGAGAGAATACTGAAAGGCAGTATCTCAAAATTATACGCGTGTGTGTTTTTATCTCAAACGAGATAAGAAACATAAAGGGTTAATAAAGGGACGCGTGTACAGTTAAAGGGCCACAAAGGATTTTATTTTTAGTTAAGGCATCGGGTTAAACCATCAACCCCTCCAGGTTCCAAAGTTTTCAAAAGCCACTTTATTTTTACATTATATATTTTGATATATATTGATTTTAGTTTGATAAGCTATTTTAAAACATTATTAAAATCTTATCATATTTTGTATAGTATATCTAACCTAGTTTTTACACTACTTAGAATACTGACTAGGAATAATTTGTAAGGAGTAATTAACCTTAGGTTATTCATTTTAAATTTTATAATCTCCAAGGATAGTTTAAAAATTGTTAAAACTATACCTAGAAAAGTTTTACACCCATTTGAGGAAGATAAAACATTAAGAGCTCATTTTAAGAAAAGAGTTTTTAAATAAAACACTTTGTGTTAAAAAATTCTTTATTGGAGATTTATTGTCATTTTAAGATATGACGAACGACAGTGGTAAAAAGGAACACAGTACTAACATTTCGAATAGTACACCCCAATTTCAATGCCCAATCCTAAAGCCCGCGAATTACTCATTATGGGCAATTCGAATGCAAATCATTCTCGAAGCGAATGGTTTATGGGAAACAATTGAGCCGACTGAAACGACTCAACCCGATAAGAAAAAGGAAAAAACCGCTATTGCTTTCCTTTATCAAGCCTTACCAGAAGAACATGATCAACCTGGACTTAAGGAAGATCACAAAGGTGGAAATAACCAAGAAGAACATGATCAACATGGACATAATGAAGATCACAGAAGAAAAGGTGGAAATAACCAGATCAACATGGACATAATGAAGATCACAGAAGAAAAAGGTGGAAATAACCAGATCAACATGGACATAATGAAGATCACGGAAGAAAAGGTGGAAATAACCAAGATCAACATGGACATAATGAAGATCACAGAAGAAAAGGTGGAAATAACCAGATCAACATGGACATAATGAAGATCACAGAAGAAGGTGGAAATAATCGAAGGAAAATTGATCTACCTGGACATAAGGATGATCACAATAAAATTAAAAGCTCAGATGGTGGATTTAGCTAGAAGATGAATCAAGAAGACTTAAAGACATACGTTGCAGCGATTGTGATTAAGGGGGAGAATATTGGGTTAATCCCAATCGACCCAACCCAGCGACCCAAGTCAACACCCACAATGACCCGGTCAACGAAAGTCAAACATACGAAAAGTCAAAGAAGCAGTTACAACGGTTACATAGCAGTTACCAATAACTGCTCCATATGTATTGAACCGACACAATGCTTCAAACATACCGTTTCATTATGTATAAATACTAGAAACTCTGTAACAAACATATATGACTGAAATATATAGAAAAGTTTCTTGATTCAAATCGTTTATTGTTATTTGGTATATCGTTGATTAAAGATCCATAAAAACTGGGCCAACAAGGGTACCCACAAAAGCAAAAAAATTTGTTCGCTACCCACAAAAGGAAATTGTGGCAAGTATGATACTTTTTTCAATCATTTGCTCATTTTTATTTGGTCTTTTTATTAGCCGCAATATTTCATAAATCCATGTCTTTTATTTAGATAAATAGCTTTCGTGTAGGAGAGGCGTTTGATGAAATGCATGAGTAGAAATCATTTCCTATTTACCCTACGGCTTGTTTGTAGATTTTTTTGGATTTTACAATGTATTAAGAATTGATGTTGTGTTTTGAAGTTGCGAGTTGTACACCTTGCTGCCTCTGTTCTTCTACTAATAGCTGAAGATCCGTTCCTTGAGGTAGTTGCCTGGACATGCTACATGTATTTCGACCCATTTACATACGGGTCAGATTTCAACCCGTTCCCAAAATTGCATCTCTTACCATTTATGTAAGTACTACCTCCGCCTCATATTAATTGTCATGTTTTGACTTTTTAAGTCTTTCTTCTCAACTTTAACCTTAAATATTTTTGTTTATGTTATATAATACTTAATAAAAATTATACCAATGAAAATGCATTTAAAACTCAATCTATTCATATAGTTTGCATCAAGTATTATATAACACAAACACAGATATTTAAGGTCAAAGTTAGAAATGAAATACCTAAAAAATTCAAAGTGGACTGTCAATATGGGACGGAGGGAGTATTACCCACTGGTGCTATTCCAAGATTGCCTTACCCTTATCATTGGTCTTCACCTTCTTTGTACATATATGGGACAAACACCATACGGATAAACAAAGCAAGTATCAATAGCTTGTTCCTTCACCCAAGTGGTTTCTTGGGACAATATGGATGTCATTGTACTTTCTGCTAGTCGTGGGTAGTCTAACTGAAAACCAAGTGGGGTGGTAGGAAAATTCATTGTTCTTTAATTTTTATTAAAAAAATAAATAAAATTCAAAGGGGAAGAACACATGGGCATTTTAGTCATTTCACTTCGCCCATAGAGAAAGATAAACGTGAAACTTTCTCATGGCTGCCTGCACTTTCAAAACCACTAGGACTGCGCATGCAATTTGGCAAACCACAACGATGGTTTTTGCAACATGAACTTTTCAGTAACGTACACAAGCAGTTTGTTATAGTGAGTATGTCAGTAGAAATCATTGACTTTTTTATTGGCAAACAGTTTGGTAGCTATTACTCGTCAACTAGTCCGATTTTGCTACCTGCCGATGTGTACTTGCAGTTAAGAACAATGTTTTTGCTTTGAAGTTCCAATATTGTATACATCTCTGGAAAAGATTATCGACCATGCTTGTCGAGACTAAGTTCTTGCCTGCCATTTGAGGTATAGTTTACAGATCATATTTATGTAGTCCAGTTTTGCAGCTCTTCATTAAGCTTATCTTTTTGACTGAGAAATGCATGGACTAGATATGTTGCATTTTTAAAGAGACAATGTGAGAGCATCGTTGAAACAAATATGCTGGTTAATAATTAACATTGGTAATTTTAACATAACAGACAGTTGGGTATGAGTTATTTTATCAGGTCCTATGTCTTCCGCTAACGAATCTTAAGATTTCTAGGAAAATATTAGAAACAAATAACCAATAAGCCTTTATAGGAAACAGCTATTACACACCCTTATAATGCTAACGTACTCGAGTTTTGCTACCTGACATTACTTAGATGTAGGCAGTGGATGTACTAACGATATAAAAACATGTTACTTGACTAAAGACAATGATATTAGCATTTTCATTTCATTTTGTGTAATCCATACAGGGTGTTTACAAGTATAAAACAGGAAGAAGTGACACACATTGAGACAAAATACAGACTCCTGCGACCCACAATCAAAAAATTGCTTAATTGATCCCAGCATATATGCTTGTTTGGCTATGCTTCTGGAAGTAGAATCATCATGTGCCAAGTGCCACTAGATAAACAGAGCTCCCAAGAAAGCGTTAGCTATACATACAAGTACAATAATTTTTAAGATAAATTAGTGATGGAAAGAACAAAATTTGTAACACCCAAAAGTAGCTTGTAAGTATAATCGAAAGTGAATTATGAATTCACCGACAATGGAGGAAGTCCTGCTATTATGAAGGAAGAAGAATCAATCCCCAGAGTGTCGAGAGGATCAAGGAAAAGTGTGGTTGTATCTGGGGACATATTTTGCTAAGAAATGTAAGAATCCGTCTTTACGTGCTTTCATTAGGCCCATCAACCCAACATGATCAAATTGTAGCACGCTGCACTTATGGAACATAGTTCCACTTTTCCTAATTGAAGAATTTTATCAAGTTAAGTTTCGTTCATTTTAACCGGTAATTTTCATATATAATATACGAGGAAATTGATGCTTTCATGTCTAAAATGTTCAACCTAAGTTCAACAAACTTCAAGCAATAAGATTGATATCTTAATTGGTTAAGTCAACTAGATGTAATTAGGAAGAAATTTACAAGAGAGAAGACTTTTTTAGAATGACATCATCATGTGGGTCTTACCTAAAACTATTGAAAAGACTATTGCTGATCAAATTAAATTTCTCTTTTTCATTAAAAATAGGTTTATTTTTTTCTTTTCCTTTTTTCGTGATCATTATATGAACAGAAGCCAATTTTTGATGATATTGGAATATAGACTGAATTTATGATATCCAATGCGAGTTGACAGATGTCGAAATTATCACTGGATTTCAAATTTAATAGGCTAATATCAATTTGATCTACTGTCACTTTCTAATACTAGTAAGTTAGAGAGACTAAATTTTTGCAAGTTAAAAAAAGGAACTCATTAGTACCACATCACCACCAACCCACACCTTTGTTTGCGTGTATGAATCTCTGTTTGTCTTTGTCGGTTAGAATAACGATTATATCTCCAGGAATGTTGACATTCCATTTCGAGATATTCTCGTATTTACCAAGAAATTGTAATGATTTTTCCCACTAATTCAGGAACCACAACATATGCTCTTGCATATATAACTGATAAACTGAATATCCAAGCCATATCAGCTTCTACTGCAAGCGCAAAACCAATTATATCCACTTTAATTTAAGAATCTGGAAGGAAGATGATGTCCATTGGTAAATTTTAAAATCTGCTCTCTATATAAATGTTCTGTTATTCTCTTTTTTTGTGTTAAGTGTACCGTTATACTAGATTACCGAATTGGCGTATGGTAACGAACTTAATTATAAGTTTCTTTTAAATTCTTTCCAGTTATAGGTTTGATTACGCTTTCAGATCACAGAAAGCTATTCCAAGTGGTACCAGATGACGTTAAGCATATGTGGAACGAGTGGGCCCTACGTGGACTTATTGTGATCAGCCTTGTTTCACAGATCACCTTAAGTCTACTAGGAAATGTTCGGAAATACAATCCAAGAACACGAGTTAGAATGGCTCTCTGGTTTGCCTACTTATTAGCATTAGCAGTTGCATCAGCGGCACTTGGTGTTATTACCCGAACCGCCTTAGACGTATGCATCAACACCTCTAATTTAAGTTCAGAAAATACTTACAAACAAAACACAAGTGAACTTATGTCTTTTTGGGCACCTTTTCTCCTACTTCACCTAGGTGGTCCAGATTCTATTACGGCCTTTGCGTTAGAAGATAACGAGCTTTCATTAAGACACTTTGTTGAGATTGTGTTTCAGTTTGCAGTAGCTCTTTATATCTTCTTGTTGTCCTGGCCAGGCTGTTCTGATCTCCCTAAATTAAGTGTACTGTTTTACTTAGCCGTTTCATCAAGTGTTTGAACGTATTAAGGCTCTACGGTTAGCAAACACTGACAACCTTCGTGACTCGTTGCTTGGCCCTCCAGACGCAGGTCCCGATTATCCTAAGTTTCTGGAGGATTTCCTGCTTAAAAAGTCACAAGGGTTTGATGTTAACGTGGAGGAGGTCGCTGAACTCTCCCTTACAGTCAATAATCATTTATATCCTGAAGAAGGTAAAGAAATATCTGAAGCTTATAATCTATTTCAAACATTCAAACGGCTTTTTGTTGATCTCATCCTTACGTTTGAGGATAGAGATAGTAGTCAATCCTACTTTCGCCATCTTGAATCAAGCAATGCATTCCGTGCTGTTGCAATTGAGCTTGGATTTGCGTTTGACATGCTTTACACCAAGGCTAATGTGGTTTATACATTTAACGGGATTTTGTTTCGCATTACTAGCATTTTTGTCCTTCTTCTAGTACCTTTGGGCTTCCATTTTATTTGTAAAATCGACGATCACCACTTTATCGACATCATCCTTACATACCTTTTAATCGGTACTGCATTGATAATGGATATCTATGCGGTAATAACCATGCTCCGCTCTGATTGGACTGATCATTGGTTGATCCAACGAAACCTCACTCGAAAAATCTTCATATTCCCATTCTTAAAGCAACCGAACAAACAAAGGTGGTCCGGTTCCATTGCACAGTTTGACCTGCTAAGTGTTGCCCTTAACGAGAGACCCGCTTGTTTCTTAAAAACTCAGATATTTTTAAAAATAGATAAGGTTCGCGAACAGCATCGTTACAAGACATACAACAAAGTTTCTGACAACCTAAAAGAATTAATTTACTCTCAGTTTCAAGAGTATATGGTTGTCAACTCCAATCTGAAAGAGTTATGTACTCATAAAGGTAGTTTTTCGCTACAAAAGAATGAGTGTGAAGATTTTCTATGGAGCATCAATGAAGTTGAATTTGATCAAAGCATTCTTATATGGCACATTGCTACCACTCTTTGCTATCATTCAGATGTTGGCAATCAAGATGGTTCTGATATCGATATATGTCGTACTGAAAGCAGGCACATATCTAACTATCTGATGTATCTTCTTGTGACATACCCTGTTATGTTGCCAATAGGTATTGGCATGATCAGATATCGCGACACATGTGCTGAAGCAATGCGTTTTTTCAAAGAAAAAGGTCTTATTACCGAAAAAGTTGAAGCATGTCTAAAGCTGCTGGAAGTTGATTCTCTTGAAGTCTTGCCTAGTAAAGTGAAGGGGGATCGATGCAAATCTGCACTGTTTTATGGTTGCAGGCTCGCGTTATCTTTGAAAAAGATGGAAAAAGAGCGTATGTGGAAAGTCATGAGTCAAGTATGGATCGAGATCTTAGCTTATGCTGCTACTCACTGTAGAGGATTTCACCACGAGCAACAGCTTAGGAAAGGGGGCGAGTTTTTGACTCATGTTTGGCTACTGATGGCACATTTGGGCATCACCGAGCAGTTCCAGGTGTCTCAAGGTCATGCTAGAGCTAAAATCAGTGTCTTGTAATGCACATAACTGTGATATAGGCTCCCACATTCTTTGGTTACTTACTGTTAGTTCTGTAGATATGATTTTATATTCATATACTTGTACACTTCTTCTTGATACCATGAACAAATATCTTTCTTGTAAATTACTTTGCTCTGTCAATATATCAAACATACTCATTCATCATATCGCCAGAAACCTTTTTCAATATATGTTGTGGTTTACTGTCTATCAGTTGTAACAGGATTATGTCAAAACTGTATTCTAAGGCTTTAACGATGAGGTTTGGTGCGTGCTATTATCCAGGCAGGGGCGGACATACTTAAGGCATGTGCATACCTAAAAAACATCATCACTAGTGTAAAAACGAAATTTTTTCTTTACATACTTAAGTGCATACTCATTTCAAATTTCTATATAAAAGTGCATACCATACGACAAATTTGTGCATCCGCCACTACATCCAAGGCCATTCTTGAGGGTGGCCGACCGCCCACACCCAGATTTTTGTGGCCCCAAATTTTTACGGCACCAAAATTTACATTCAATGCATGAATGTGTAGTCATGTCATCATATACACTTTCCAAAACATATCCTTCAAAACCTCATTTGACGTGATCACCCGAGTATAAAAATATCCGGAGTACAAACTTCAAACTTTAATAACACATATTTCTGGACAAACTTTCCAAAACTTTAGTTCGGTCCGGGTGTAATCGTGACCACATTCATTATCGTCACATCAAACTAGTACAATACCTGCATGCTTGCCCGGTACAACGATTCAATGATATATACATATGTTCAGAAACTGCATAAGTATATGCTAATGTAACTCAGCTATACACTATCTTATAACTTTAAAGAATTAGATATAATTATGTTTGCACTATATGACCCATTTCGACTAAAATGCAAGAATAGTACATTTTGTAATCGAACAAATATTTCTTCTACACAGACCTTGTACTTAGCAACTTGACAAAATTATGAGCAACTAAAATTGAGTTTGTACTATAACCCAGCTTGAAAAAAGATCCATACTTCAAACATAATTATTTGCTCCATAAGTTATCCCATATGAAAATTGTCAAGTTATTAAACGAAGACTATTCGAGAGGGGTTTGATGAGCCTTGACTTGACTTCCTTGTAATCTTCAACCTTGGACCATCGGCATGATGACATAGAACACCAACACAATAGAGATGCATAACCATTACACCCATATCATGGTGGCTTAATTACATGCCAAACTGATATAATTGACAATTTTTACTGTGGAAATGAGTTAAATCATGCATCTAAAGTAGAATCGATCATTATCATTGTATCAAACAAAGAAGAAAGCTAATAATATATAAAGCATGCTAAAAAGATGAGAATTAATTACGTAAATGCTCAAACTTGTAATCATATTCTTGGCAATGATGCGGGATAAAATATGACGACACGTAAATGCAACTAATTATGTGCGTAAGTCTCCCATAGAAAGGAGTATTAGATGAATTTCATACGACAAAATCTCACAGCCAACTGCTAGTTCGAAGGCTATAGCCAAGTTTCCGCGACTTGCGGACGATAACAAAACTGTTATTGCATACCTGGATTCTGTATGATAGATTGAAAGGTAAGTTTAACTTTATAACCCAAATCATCAATGAAAATTCCAGAACTTACAGGAAAATTAAGAGACATGTGAGGTCTTCTTACTTAACAATTGAAACCCCTCTCTTGGCAACCTAGCCAATTTAAAAAATGAGAGTGAAAAGTATCACATTTTTTCTTTTTTTAATAAATGTTTTCTTTTGTATGATTTCTAACGTATTTCAAATCATAAGTGGATGAGATTACTGTGAACATCGATTGATTTATGTGCAAATGCTGTTAAACAAAACAAACTATCCGAAAGATATGAATACCAATTATTTCAACGGCTGTCATTGAATATTAAAATGATCCTACGGTTGAGAATAAGTACAAAATGGAATCACCGTCAGCAATAGAAGTATAATAATTACAATAAAACCATCAACTTCATCACTTAAAATATACCATACTTAAATAAAAATATACTCCACAATATAATCATACACACAATTATTTTAACTCTTCACAAAACATGAGCGTGTGCAATATTTTGAAAACCGTGTCATCAATCGACCTACTTAAGTCACCAGTTCGACCAATGGGTCAATCGGGTTTTTTTTTAAAAACTTATTCTAATAATTTAAAAAAAAACGTATATAAATAAATAATGGCTATTCATATATTGAACTTTAAAAAATATTTACCAAAAAGGTGACATGTAACTATAAACTTACGTCGCAATTACATATACTCCCTCCGTCTCAAATTATATGTCCACTTTCATATTTCACAAAGTTTAATAAAAGTGGAGCCCATACAATATTAACTAATAAAAATTTATTCTCACCCACTTAGAAGCATTTTGATTGGTTGAAATTGAAAGTGGACATTAATTTTGGGACAATAAAAAATAGTAAAGTAAACTTATATTTTGGGACGGAATGAGTATAGGTGAGTGGTAGTCAATGAATGAGATGGTGATGTCAAATATAAACTACAACCACTACTTTATATTGTCAAAAATTTTATGTTGTAAAGTTGTTAGGTGAATGATAGTGAAGATGCAGAAAAAAGAAGAAACAACAATGGAATCCATAGCCCTCCTAACACCATACAACATGAAAAACTTTCATCTTTCTCATAGGTAATATCTAATCTTCTATGTCTCGTTAGTTTTTTTGCTCCAAAATTCTTTTTATTTATAAGGTTTTATTACTAATCAACTCTTAGAGACTTTAGAGTCAAGAGTATGATCCTTGATTAACCTACGATTTTTCATCTTGTAAATATATATTCAAAATACAAACTTAGAGTTTTCTGTTTTTATTCCTGTTACTTTTATCCAAAATTACATGAGACACTTTATTCATTTTGAATTAGAAATTCATCTAGTTTTAAGTTCACTATCAAAAGTGCATGAGTAGGACATACCATCGGAAAAGATGATTTATAAGCTTGTATGTTAGATCAATTTAAACCTCTTTCTTTTCAACACCAAATTTTTGTATGTATATTACTTTAGGAGTTGAGTTCACTAATCTTGTTTTATGATTTTTTGGCATAAATTTTGCCGGCATTGATATACTAAATTTGGCGACTTATAAACTTAATCTAAATCAAGATAATAAATAGATAGGCGTGGCGTGGCGACGCAAGATGACCTGCCTCACGCCTTTGTGAGGCCTTTGCGAGCCTTTTAGAACCATGGTTCTGATACATGTGTGATTAATTTACAATTACAGGGTCGTTTTGGCTCCTTTATCAAGACTAAGATCCTACAATCTCACAGCACAACCACATGCCATTTTGTATTATAAACAAAGAACAACCAAAGGTGGACTCTTGATAAGTGAAGCATCTGGAATTTCCGAAACTGCTCAAGGGTACTTTCATATATATGATTAGAAAGAAGATAATCTTTAGAAATGTGATTAAACTTTGTTGTTTATATATATTTTTCTTATATAAAGATTACCAAATACCCCTGGAATATGGAAGAAAGAGCATGTGGAAGCTTGGAGACCAATAGTTGATGGTGTTCATGAGAATGGAGGAATCTTCTTTTGTCAATTGTGGCATTCCGGCAGAGTTTCTAATAAAAGTGAGTTTTTATTTTTATTGTTTAGTAACTTAATTAACTTAACTAAAACATACTCCCTTCATCTCAAATTTATTGTTTTCATTTCCTTTTTAGCTTGTTTCAAATTGATTCTTCTAAAAATAGATAAAATCTATATCAAGTTTACAATGTTACCCTTATTTGAAGAACTTTTAAAAAGTTATAAATTAATTAGTTAAAGGTAAAAATGTCATTATGCAAAAAGTAAGAAAAATAAAAAATAATGATAATGTTTTTTTTATACCGTGTGTTTTTTGTTGATGAACAATTATTTTAAGACGAAAAGAGTATTTGTTAAACTAACAATTTCAATATGATTAGGTTCGTGCTCCTACACTTTTTTCTAGTTTGTTTTGTTTTATTCTATTTTTTTTAAATTGTGTTTATGATAGTTCAAAGTAATACTACTTAATGCATCTTCATAAAAACTTTACTCTTTTGAGTTGTGAATACATGTAGCGTACAGAGGACATGATGGATTTGAAGATGTCCCATTAGTCTTTTAATCATGGTGTAACACGATTTTTCTTTTCATCTTGATCACGAGACAGGTCAATGAGGGTCGCAAAAGAGTCTGTATCATTTTAAATCAACCACTTAATTTGTTTGGAGTTGTGATTTTGAGCTTAGTATATTTCATGCCGTATTGTAATTTTGATCTAGTATAAAACAAAGGGCAAAAGAACAAAAGAAAAAAGCGAAAGTGCTATTAAAAAATGGGTTTTGTTAAAGACAACCCTATGGGTTGTATATAAACATTCTATAAATATATAATTAACATTTAATAAACATTTAATGAACTTTAAACATTCTATAGCTAACATCACTTACCTTTTTTATAACTATTAAAAGTATATATTTATGGACTATTTGAGTTCATTAATTGTGATTTTCATAATTTTGGAATGCTTATACACAACCCATAGGGTTGTCTTTAACAAAACCCTTAAAAAATTTATGTCATCTTGTATGACTTGTAATTATTGCGTGTTCAATGGGACATAGACAAGTTTCAAACCGGCCAACCAATTAAAAAGTTTCCAAATGGAACAATCTAACCAAATTATTTTACATGTCATTTTATTTTATATTCCTCTCATATTATTTATTCACCTTTTTAATTTAAGATTATCCTAGATTTATTATTTAACACTAAAAAAGATGAAAAAGTTTAGTGGAGTTCAAAATATTACCTTTATATAAAACTATTACTACAGATTTAAAGAAAATTAAAATTTGTTAGCTAAGGTTAAAATTGTCATTTTGCAAAAAGTGATAAATAAGTAATGATTATGGTTTTTTTTTTCTTATATTGTACTCCTCCGTCTCATATTTATAGTCCACATTTCCTTTTTGTGTTGTCACAAATTAATTGTCCATTTTCTTTTTTAAGTAAAAACTAAAGAATATAGTGAGGGAATATTCTATTTAAGTGGTTGAAAATTAATATGGCCCCACTTTTATTAAACTTTGTGTTTTCTCTCTCATTACTATAATTTCGGGACGGAGGGAGTATATTTATTTTTGTCTAGGTGTAATTTATTTTAGAACCGAGGTAGTACAGTATTATAAAAACACATGATACAAAAACATACAGGCTAGCATGTACATAAATAGTGTGCAAAATAATTTGTTACGTGTTTGTTTTGGTGTCCAGTTTATCAGCCCAATAGCCGGTCTCCGATTTCTAGCACAGACAAGCCAATTGGAAAGCAACAGTTTATCGGTGGTTCCGGAGAAGAAGATGCTCAGTATTCACCACCACATAGGCTAACCATCGAAGAAATTCCCGGTGTCATCAATGACTTTCGAGTGGCCGCCAGAAATGCCATAGAAGCAGGTTTTGACGGCGTCGAAATTCATGGAGCAAATGGCTACTTAGTTGATCAGTTCATGAAAGATCAAGTGAATGACCGAACAGATGAGTATGGTGGAACTTTACAAAACCGTTGTCGTTTTCCACTAGAGATTGTTGAAGCAATCTCGAAGGACATTGGAGCTGAGAGAGTGGGAATGAGATTATCTCCTTTTGCTGATTACAATGAGTCTGGTGATTCAGATCATCACTCGCTTGGCGTTTACATGGCGGAGTCATTAAGTCGATTTGGGATTGCTTATTGTCATGTGATTGAGCCACGAATGGTGACTCAGTTTGAAAGAGCGGATACTTGTGACACTTTGGTGTCGATGAGGCAAGCGTTTAAAGGTACTTTCATGGTGGCAGGTGGGTACCATGATCGAGATGAAGCAAACCGTGTAGTTGAAAATGGTGATGCGGATCTTGTGGCATTTGGACGTGCGTTTTTGGCTAACCCTGATTTACCTCGTCGGTTTATGCTTAATGCACCATTGAACAAGTACGATAGAAGTACATTTTATACAGATGACCCTGTAGTTGGATACACAGATTACCCGTTTCTTGATTATTAGATTTACCAAAATTGTTTCCCAGAACACTTTGACATGTTATGCATTGTAGTAGTACTATTTATAAACTGTGTGGGATGTAATGTTGACACCTATTTACTGCATTAATGAACCAATGCAAACTCCATAATCTCATAAGGAAGCAATTCTAAACTGTTCTTTCACACCAAAACAGTAGTACAGAAATCATTCATAGAGAGTACATTGCCATAAAGTACAGACCTACATTTACCATTGTCTACAAGCATAAGGTTCTCCAAATGACGAGCAAAAAAATAATAATGAAACAGGCCTCAAGGGCTAGGAGAGTAATCACCCTCAAGGGCTAGGAGAGTAATCACGCGGGATAGGGCTACGGCTAGGATCCCTTGGTGCTCTGGCGCGCTCCCTTACAGGACTGCGGCTACGTTCCCTTGGTGGCAGAGGGCTTGGACTCCTTGACCCGTTGTAGGGTGGAGATCTGTTGTCCACGACAGGACTCCTTGGAGGTGGTGAACGCCCTCTAGCAGGAGGAGGCGATCGTGAGTATGACCTTTCTCGACTATGCCTCTTTTCTCCAGGTGAAATAGACCTATAAAAACAGGAAAATGAAGAATAAAGTAAAACAAGCTTAAATACATCAGAAAATCAAAGAATAGCATTCGGTACATGATAAAGTTAGTTGTAAAACATACCTGACATGTTGCTTTCTCTTTGGGGGAGGAGAGTACTCACGGCTATTGGATCGTGATCGAGCATAGCGTGGAGGAGGAGACCGAGAGTAGCGTGGAGGTGGTGAGCGCGAATAACGAGGTGGTGGAGACCTCCTGCGATCATTAAACCTGCCGCCTCTGCATCCAATAGTATATTCAATGCATCAGATAACTAAGCTTTTACGCAATACAAAGGGGGTTAACTAATATTGCATTTGCAAGCTGATTATACTCAGTTTTACATTTCCATATTTCAGTTACCAAGTTTTGAGGGATTATATGAAGGCATCTGAATCATCTGTATCTAAACAGTGTTGTAAAAATCGGCCATGGCGGGCGCCATGGCGGATATCGGCGGTCCACCGCCACGATATTTCCCAAATCGGTCTAACATGGCGTTTTGGTCAAAATCGGTCAGAAATCGGTCAAAATCGGAGCTTGGCGGTCAAAATCGGTCTTGGCGGCGGTTTGGTCAACGCCGGTCAACTCCAGATCTAGGGTTTTTTTTTCAAATTCACGGCAATTAACTTCGATTTTATTGATTTTGTTCTAATTTAAGCTAGTTTTTATAATTAATCTTGCTAACATTTATTTCTTTAATAAATTCCTTTATAATTTAGGGTCACCGCCATGGCGCCGCTATGGCGCTTGGCGGGGGTCAACCGCCACGGTACCGCCGAGCGATTTTTACAACCTTGTCTAAACATCACTTTGCGAGTAGCAGATTATCATTTTGCTAATCACACAATAATCAGTTTTTGACAATGAACTTAAGGCTATGTTTGGCAAATTAAGCCGTAGGCCGTAGCTCTGCTAGCAGTTCCTGTTAACATAACATGCTTTGTTTGTTACAGTAAAACCCACACAAATCTAAATTTTTCTGTAACCCAAACACCCGACCAAAATGTGAAGCCCATATAACAGCTCTACATATGATATTCCTATAACCTTTCCTTCTAAAACACTCACATTACCTGATTCGCATGTCAAATTTCAAAAGACTAATTCAAAAAGTGAGTAGTTTTACCGGCGTTCCCTTGTTCGCATGTCAGTTGGTTTCTTGCGGTTCTCCTCAGCAAAGACAACAGTCAGCTGTCGGCCCTGAAGAACCTGACCATCCATCTGATATTTTGCTTCAGCAGCATCAGCAGGGTCTAGAAACTGAACAAACCCAAACCCTCTTGGCTCCCTGCAAATAACACATAATTAACTAAAAAGTAGATTTTGACCCAGATATTGGGCTGTTTGTAAATCTCAAAAGTAGTGATCTTCGCTTGATTTATCAAAAATCATTTGGAAAATTTCAGAAAGCATTAATCAAGTACCGTTTAAGTGCTGCAAGATTTTCAAGCAGCCCGTGATAGTAAAGTTATATAAACAAAGAACTTGTAGTAATTTGAAAGGTGGTCTGTCAAAGCAGATAAAGCAAGCTCGTAGCTGCTGACCTTCGAATCTGAATATTAATATGACTTGAAATTCTTCAAGACTTGAAAAATCTCGACATCAATTTCCTTCTCATCTTCACACTACTCTTGAACAAAACTCTTAATCTCTTATTACTTGATTGCTCTTATTACTTGATTGCTCTTACTCTTAATACTCGATTGATCTACCACATTTCACTGTTGAATCTCAACCATTTAAAAACCAATTGGAGACATAATAACACGGTATGATAAATTTACTGAATCATATCGTAAAGGTAAGCCAGCATTATGAAAATTAGAAATCATTTTTTAATATTTTCGGAATGAAGACAATAGAGTGATGAATACTAGGTATATCAACTAATAGATTTAAGGGTTTTAGTGAGTAAAGCGGCACAGCAGATTGATGCCTCGTCTCCAAATATTATATGAAAAAAATAAAAATAAAATTGTGTGTACCTAACCGACAATAAAATAAAGATTATGACTGTGAAGGGTACACGAGCTCACCCGCTGTAATAATCCCTTGGCAAATAGATGTCCTTTAGGGGACCAAATTGTCCAAATGGCCTCCGGAGGTCTTCAGGCCTACAAACAACAATTTGTAATTAGAAAACAAGCCAGCTTCAAACCCATCACAAATTTCAAAGATATACGAAACTATCTGACATGTCAATAATGACAACATTGTACATTCAAAGATATACAGATTAAATATCCATTTTTACATTGTCCACGACACAAGGTAACAACGGGGATTGTAAAAGTAGAAGGCCAGAAATCGTAATGTATTGAATTCATAAACCAAATTAAGTCACAAACATAAACCAACACAAAATCACGAAAGCGAATGAAGTGGATTAATGAGAACAAACCGGCAGTCATGACGGAGATTACGAACTAGCAGACTGGTCGGCATATCCCTATCACGATCACGACCACGTCCACCACCACCACCGCCTCCTCCTCCGCCATAGCGACCCCTGGGACTAGGACTCCTTCCCCTTCTTCCATGACCACCCCTTGGAGGAGGCGAAGGAGAGTAGCTTCTTCCACCCATTTAGTATTCACTCTACAACAAAAACAACAAAATTGCATCAACAAACAATAGCCTTAGGGACAAAATGTAAGACTGTACTAACAATGTAAGTTGCCTATTACAGTTTTACATATCGAAAGTAATCGCGGGCAAATAAGATTAAGGGGGAGTTTGGATTTGCTTTTTTCCAGCTTCTGCTTATTTTTAAGTAAGAGCAGTTTTGTGTTATCCATACTACTTACACTTTGGGTGTGTTTGTTTAAAAAAAAAAAAAATCTTACTAGCCCTCTTAGTCTTACCAGCAAGAGGAGGGCAGACGTTTTGCTTGTTTGTTTTTGTCTTTTGAGTCAGACCCAGTTAGACATATAACATCTTACTCAGTAAGAGGTGGGGGACTTGTCTTACTGCCTCTTACTCGATAAGAGATTGAACACTTGTGTTAATATAATATATTTGATTGTTTATTAACTATGTTATATTTATGATAAAAAGTCTTGTTTCGTGTTTACATAAGTTACTTATTTATCGCATTGTGTTGGTTTAATAAATAAATTGCGGAAACGAGCATTTAAAATCATTCGAACATCAATTATACAAAAACAAACAACATTATTTTGTTCATATTTAGACTTTCTAGCCACCTCTTACTCGTAAGATGTGGTAGTCAAATTCAGACCTAAAAAATCTTAATGAAACCAACACACCCTTACTTATGGGCAAAATTAGCAGATTCTAATAAGCATTTTTTACAAATTAATAATCAATCCCAAACAGCCTTTTACTATAAACCCTAAGACTAAAATTTATATTAAAAAAAAAAAAAAAAAAAAAGTATCATATGAAGCTTTACTAAAAATAGCAAAACATGATATAGCCTATAAATAATATATGACTTTGCTATCTCTAATCATTGCTAAAGTAAACCAAACAGATCCAATATAATCATTTAAGAAAGACAAAAATAATAATAAGAATAGGTAACCTGTAAGATATGAAACAAGAAAACACAAAAACACGCAGTTGAGTTGAGTTGAGTTGTGTTGAGTGGTTAAGACGGCGAACATAAATATGAAGATTTAGGGCGACATTTTAGTCAACGCGCATAGGAATGTGTTTCAGTGAGTTACCTTAACAGCCCTTTGAGTTTTTATACATATTCACTTTTAACTTTTTATTGTTCAGGATCTTCTAAGTTCCAAGGAGAGATGACGAGGAATCAATGTTTTAAAATTGGGTTGACCCGGCCGGTTCAATTGGTTGAACCAAAAATCGGCTCGAAGACCTGACAGGATGTGATCGGGTTTTTTTTATTTTAGAACCGGATTTAACCGTCGGTTTTTCGTTGACCCGAGTTGACTCGGTTTGATATATTCGCCCGAGTCCATCTCGTTTTTTATCAAAAAATTTAACAAAACTTTTTTTTCCAAACAATCTTGCTAAGTTTACAAGACAAGTTGAAGTGGTGAGAATTAATGTTAATTAATTTTTTGGTAAATTAGAGTTATAAAGTATCTTAGAAAATTGTTATAACTTGAAATCATAAGTTGAATGTTGTTATGTTATTATTGATATGAACTTAAAAACAAAGTTTATCGGTAGAGTCTTTATCTTTTTAATCGGTTTAATCAAATATAAGAATAAAATCGGATAAATCATACGATCATAGAACACTACATATTAAATATAGAATAAAATATACATGCGTATAGAACCGGTTTGACCCGGCGGTTCAACCTTTTGAACCGGTGAACCGACGACTAAACCGAGTCGATAGAAAAACTAGGGTTTAAAACATTGGGAGGAATGACTAAGCTAGTGTTTGTTTTTCAAAAAAAGGATCTTTAATAGTCTTTTGATCTGATTCGTTTAGACGCGCTCATATACTTGGCTTTATAAGAGCGTTTTTCTTTTCCTCATTTAGACGCGATCAAAGGTTAAAACTTCTTACCCAACTAGATGTGAAGTAACTGTTTTAGTGCCTCTAATGTCTTATAACTTTTCCTTCTTAACTATTTTTTTTCCTATGGTTCTTTTTTTCATTTTGTATTATATGTGTATTCTGATTTGTTCTTTAATAATGATAGTACGTGTATGCGAATTACCCTAATTTTTTTAAAACAAATAATGTTCCAGATAAGAACGATGATAATGCTCAAACACTTGAGAATTTTTCCTACAATAGTTATATGCAACCAGTTTGTGAAATTAAATTGTGACACATGTACACATATTTGATCTAGTCTTCCGCTGCGTGCTTTGTGATTTATGTTTATTTATATGATGGTCATGATACTTAAATTTCAACAGTGGCATCACGAGCCGTTAATATGGTGTAATTAATTACTTATACGCATAAATAACTGTTGTTCCCCGTTCACTATTGTTTGAAACAGTTTAAGTATATAAAACAAGTAACTAGTGAACTATGACTGAAATTAACGTAAGTAAAACACACTTATAAATTTTCAACGTCATATTCTTATTAGAAATAAATCAAAAAAGAATACGTTACCCAAGTACTTGCGGAATAGTACTTGGGATTGAAATGACAAAGTTTTGGTGACTCCTCTCTAAGCTCGCTAAGTCCCGACACAACCATAGAGCTCACTGAGCTATCTCGAGAACTAAGTTGTATTTGGAGGAGTGAAAAGATGGCTTGCGTGTGTGTGTTTTACAATTCACAATCTTAAACTTTTCACTCCATCTCTTATGCTATTTATACATGTATGAGTTTTAACTCTTTCCTAAGTGACAAAAGCGACATCATACTGAGAAGACAAAATACTGATGTATTTTGTCTCATTAAAAGACTATTCTAAATAAAGGACAATGCTCGCTTTCCATAACTTTGATGACGAGCTTGTAAGTTAGCCATTCAGGGAAAGTTGACTTATGTTGATAAGGACTTCTTCTTATCGATTCAAACTTATCCCGCCTTGTACGCTCTTTCTTCAGTCCTTAAATCCTTCAGTCTTCTACTTGATTTTGTCTTGAGTAAGTAGTTGGAGAGGAGTCTTAGGGATTGGAGTTATTGTCATCACTCACCAATCCATCATCTTCTTCGACTCGTCTTCACCCTTTAAGTTCCGCCTTCTTGAGTGGAGAGACTTCATCTTCGCCTGCATCTTGAGTATCACGAAGATGACTCAGCGAGAGACTATGCACTCGACTGACGATTATGTTTAACGGTCTAAAAACTTGGGCTATTTTCTATTCAAATCCTAGATTAAGGGGTTTGGGTATTTCTTGAACCCAACAGTCTCCCCCTATTTGGATATACAAATAGCCTAAGTGTTTGATCAGTGTAAGTGAGCAAAAGGCTTCTTCTTACACTGAATGTACTAATGAATACAATAAGGAACAATGAATATTTTAACAAAACATACATCGTTTATTGATCAAATTACAAGTTTCCTATCACTAGTACAAAAGATAAATCAAAATGATGTCAGTCCAGATGGATTCCCAGGGCTTCAAGCTTGACTTTCTTGGTGATGAGTGTTTCCCTGTCAGGATGGTCTCTTATTTTGGCATTCAAGTCTTGACAGAACGATATCGTACAGCTGAATTTGAGAGGCCACTAGAATATAGCCGATCATTGTAGCCACTCCTCGCCGTCGATATCACTCCACCTTTGGAATGTTGGGTTTCCATAGACATCAATAAAAATAGCCCTCTTCGCTTTTCAATCACTAGACAATTCACAAATTT
The DNA here is from genome assembly GCA_910596185.1 of Chrysanthemum makinoi. Lineage (NCBI taxonomy): Eukaryota > Viridiplantae > Streptophyta > Magnoliopsida > Asterales > Asteraceae > Chrysanthemum > Chrysanthemum makinoi. Next base: position 50,490,136 of record OU343219.1, on the reverse strand, counting down.
CACTCCTTCAGTGCAGGCTCCTATTACACTCCAGTCGTGCACTTTAATCTCGGTTGGAACTCAACTCTCTTCCTTTTTCCATGGATGATTGTGGTTGAGATCCTTGAGGTGCGGTTATAGGGCTGAATTCCTAGTTAACCGGACAATCCTCATCTTTCATATCTTTTACTGAGCATCTTCATCAGGTCCTTCACCACCGCATTTTTCTTCTTTTCAATAATTGGACCAAGCTCATCGAGTTCGGTGATCCCAAATTTGAATTTGAGGGATCATGAACCTCGAAGTGTCTTTATCATCCCCTCTCGTAACGCATGGCCGAGTGGTTTGGTATTGGGGATGATTCGACATCGTGATCTTTTCGAGGGAAGCCTTCGCTTGTCATTGTCGATTGTAATGCTCACTGCTTTGCGATGGCTTCAGTTTCTTCTTTTTTCTTCCAACTGTTTTCTCATTTCACCATCTATCATCCTGGCAGACTGAGCTTCCTTGAACTTTTGTCCTGCTGACCTTTTGGAGTTTCTTAGGATCAATTCCTATGTTCTCACTTCTTCAATGACTACCTTTGCGGGCTTCTCTATTCTTCTTATCTTCTTCACTTGTTTCAATCTTTTTCTTCTTTAGCAATATATTTACTTAATGTTGAGTGTGGAGAAGGTATTCATGTCGCCGATTTTGTAGGGAATCTTCTCGGCTCGGAGATGTCATTTTGCCTTTTCCTTTGTCTTGGCTCCGAGGAAGATGAAGTTGCTACCAGGGGTGGTGATGTTGTTGTTATTGGTGTGATTACTGTTAGTGTTGTTGTTGATGTTGGTGGTGGGATTGATGAGATAGGTATTTTGAGACGGTGGTGATGAGGAGATTTGAGCTCGATCGATGTCGATGGTGTTGGCTCCCCTCGGTGAGAAGGAGGTTCTTCAACAATATTCTCCCCTCAACTGCCTGCGTAGCTTCGGTGAGGGCAAGAGTTAGAGTTGGTGCCGAGGGGTGGAGCCGCTTGACCCTGAAGGCCTGATAAATTTCAGATCATAGCCTTAATGTCCGAGTGTCGGTTTGAATACCGGTGACTTTTCTTCCAAATTAGCCGAGAAACTTCCGAGAGCGGTCATTCGGGCCCAAGATTCCGAGGCCGAGATGAGGATGCCACGAGCCAAAGTAGCCACCTGCAGATTCAAAGAGTCCAATGTAGCTTGAAGAGACTGGATCGAGGATGGAAGACCCTGAACATTCTGCAGACTTGAGCATATTGGCAGATTCAAGGAGGCTTGAGGATTGTTTCAAGTATGCCTCAGTAGCCTCTAGCACTTTAGAGTTGAGTGATGGGTCTTCTATGACAAATTCCCTGATTTCATCTATCTTTGTACCTACACCCTAAAGGTGCCTGAGGAATTTAGCCAAGTTGTCATCCAGTCGGTGAAGGTTGTCATACATATCGGATCCCCTGTGCTCATGAACATTTTCATCAAAGCCATGTACCTCGACCTTTAGATCAAGATAACTCGCAGAGTGATCGCAGTGTTGTTCCCACAGGTGTTTCAGTGACCCCAAAGTATAACCTTCTTGAAGCTTTGGTGATCCATCGAACAAGCTGCCTTCAGATAAGTGGTAGAACATTATCAAATCTTTCAAATTCATCAGTGGAGGGAGAGGAGTCATCATTTTCATGCTTTGGAATGGTGATTCAAGATGCTCCCTGTGGATCGGTGAGGCTCTTGTTGATTGAACCTCGGCGTCCACTTCTTCCCCAAATGATAAAACTTCATCATCGGGCAAAGCAAGCTCATCTTCGAAAATAGTATGCCAAGGAACATCAAAGAACGGTTAACCAGGGTTGGTGATGGGTTCCATATCGTGGGTGATATGTTTCCTCTCAGTCTTTGTCCCCGTTGACCCTCGGACACGGTGGGCGTTTCCCGCCTTCACCGGAGTCGGGATTGGTTGTGGTTCCATATCGGCGGGTTGTTCCTTTCCCTCCGAGTCTTTGTCTCCAAGGACCCTGAGACACCGGTGGGCGTTTCCAAAGCCCATATAGCTGAGTCGTGATGATTATATCCCTATCGGGCCGGGTTGTTTGGTTCCCTCTCGAGTCTTTAGGATCGATCAGTGTGCCCTTAGACAAAGGCCGTGATTTGCTAATGTCATCCTTGGCGTTGTGAAGCGCGCCCCTACCGGGGTTGTATGTTTCCCTCTGGATCTTGAGGAGTAGTGGGTGACCAAGGGCATCGACCGTCATGTATCGGTGTCCTTCGCGTCACGGGGGTGGATGTTGCCTGGTCATCGCAGTGGGTGTCTTTTTAGTCTCGGGCTTTTGTGCCTTTTAAGTACGTGTTCTCGAAGCCTCGGGACCACAGGACTTGGGTTTAGTCTTAGTCCCAGTGAGACTTCCCCTTTCTCTTTTAGGAGCGGGGTTTGGAGACAGCGATCCCTCCTGGTTGGTTACAGCAACCATATGGGCCGTCAATTCAATAGGAGTGACAAGGGATGGGTCTTTTGAAAATTTGATTGGCTCGGGATGCACGGTAGAGCACCAAATTTTTCTTCCTTAGGATAATTTGAACCCAGTAACACTTGCAAAGGGCAAGAGACAAACCTAGGATACGAAACGTATTTCGTCATAGTTTTGCTCTGTAGCTTGGTTACGATATCACTGTAAATGATCTCCCCTATGTTGACAATGACCCCATTCATCAAGCAATATGCCATCATCAACTGAATAGAGTTAACTTGTTCAGTGGATGAGTGGTTTGTAGGACCTCACTTTTACACCAACCTTATGCGTATACCACCCTTCACAAGATGAACACACGTAAACCAAACACTATGGTATACGTAAAAGATTAAGATAGAAAAGATGAGAAAGATGGTGACTTGAAGATCTATGTTTATGCGTATGATATATGATGAAAGAAAACTTTATTACTTGACAGGAAAACACACACACAAAACACACTCAAGCACACACCTCAAATGACTCATTTGAGGTGTATATATACTACACTTTACTAGATGCCCTAATGGGCTTTCCATGGGCTTGGATTGGGTTGGATTGGACAATAACTTATACAAGGCTAGCTTAACACAACTTTTAGCCATTTAGCTTAGCCCAATCCACGAGCCCGTTGACTATTCTAGCACGATATCTAACACACGTTACAAAGTTTCTAAATGTGAATGACCATCACTTCTAATAAAAATAACACGGCTAACAATCTCCCCCTAAGGGGTGGTCATTCAAAAGATGCTCCACTTGATTAGGTCTTTACTTTTCTCGAGCTTGAACTTTGTGTGTAGATATAGAATAGTCTTAATTCATTGTTCCTTCATGCTTTGTGATCAGTTAATGTGGTATAGAGCCATTTTCAACTTCGTTGGTTTGGTGTCTCCACGTCTTTCTCCACCATGCTCACACTTCTATTTGTCTTTTGGTTACCAATGATGTAGTTCTCGAGTCTTTAAACTTTGTAGATTCTTTGACATTGACGAAGAATCATCTTTAACTTTGAGTAGCCTTTGATTTTGATGAGAACTTTCATGTGTTGATGGTATGAGCATGTGGAGAGTCTGCACGATCAATCTGCTCCGGAGCTTCCATAAGAAGAAAACATAAAACAGGTTAGTAATAAGCGGATTTCGACACTTACAAGTTTGAATTTCGAGGGTGTTAACAACATAGTGTGAAAACACGTCTCTAATTCTCACAAGGGCCGTTCTGAACCTGGAGTCCCATAAGTGAGATAACACGATATCTTGAAGTACATCTACAGTTTAGATGAGTCACGAGGTACACCGAAGCATCACCCCACGACCGTAGACCGTTTGAGACACACTAAAGCGTAATCCACGGGAGTTACCGAATTACCTGCTGTGTGTCGCTTGATGTTGACCTGGCGAGTTTCCATTCAAGCATTGAAGATCACAAATGTGAAACTTCTCATAAATGTTCTGGCAGATTGCTAAGACTAGCGTAGGACTCTAGAATATATCACTTGTGTCCTTATTGATGAACAACAAGCGATGTCATGTCAAGTGTTCCTATGAGATCTTTTGATGAATCTCGTGGCTCTAGACTCAATAGTGCATTTTGGTTTTCTTGGCGGAGACTAGAGGAGAGGTCTCCTTCTTCAATATCAACCAACTCTAAGAGAAGGTCAATAGATTATGTAGGGTTCCCAGTGAGAATGAAACAAATCCTTTTAAGAGGAATTGAGTGGCTAGGAGGTTTAGTGCAGTGCGTCACTGGGTCCATGACGTCTTTGTCTTCAATACCAGCGTCATCTAAGTGACAACAAGATGTAGAAATGATGAATTGAACCGGTTTTCCCTAAGGTTGAATATGGAGGGCTATTTCTTTTCACCCTTTCTTTTACTTTTCTTTTTAATTCTTTGATGAATGTGTAAATACTCATCATTTTTGTACAAATTAGACTGCAAAAACATCTGAAAACACTCAGAAATGCATCAAAATGATAAAAATATCACAAATAAGTGTTTTATGTGTTTTAAATGCAAAAATATCAAAATCGGTGAAAAGCGATAAAGTTTGCATAATAGGCAGTTTTAGTCCCCCAAGTTTCAAAAGTTGTCAAAAACAGTCCCTGGTAAAACCAAATAAAGAAAAATATCATTTCAAGTCCCTAGGGATTCCTAAGTTGTCAAAATTGGTCCTTGAGGTTTAAATTTACAAAATTACAACTTGAGTCCCTGAACTTTGAAATTTGGCAAAAATGGTCCTTTGAGAATTTGAAAATGTAAAAAAATGGTACTTGTACTATTAAAGTTTGTCAATTTCAGTCCTTGTGTAAACTTTGGAGAAATGGCAGGATTGGTCCCTCTAGTTTGGCATAATTCAGTTTTGGTCCTTGTCATCTAATTAAACCAAGCCTTGTCAAAATGTTTTGGACCCCCTGCCACTTATACCATTGTGACCCTGTCATTAGCCATTTTGAACCCTGGTCAAGCCAAAATCAAATCTCCACTTGCCCGCCACCTCCTGCTTCTTCCCCAACCCAGTTGCCTGCTACTTGCCTGCCCTCTCCCATCACCTTTTCACCAAATCCTCCACCCCCCATCATCACAAACCCACTACAATAAATGCCACCCCCCCTACTAGCTATTTCACAGAGCAACAAGTCAAATCCTGTTTCCCGCCAAAATGATAAAAACAGGCAACACACTCAAAACTCAACCATTGGTCAAATTGAGAGGTGGGATCTGCTCAGAGGACACGTGTAAGACATTTTGAAGTATAAAAGAGGAGGAAGACAGAGAAGCAAGAGAGTACTTAGCTTTTTAAATTTTATGTATGTCGTTTTTCTTTAAATGTTTTAATTAGTTCATAAATCTGTAATATTAAGCTTCAGTGTATTAAGACTAAACTATTTAGTCATTATAACTAAGTTTCAAGTTCTAATTCAAAGAGTTAGTGTATTTTCAAAATTTTACATTCACTGTTCACAAATTCAGTATAAGTTTGCTAAAACCAAGCTTCAATAAGCTTATTTAATAGTCAAACCAGCTTATTTAAGCTTAATATAGCTTTCTCAAGCACGGAGTTCAGTCAAGCACAATGGGTTCAAAGTCAACAAAAGTTAACAGAGAAGCAAAATGGGTATAAGTTTGGAAATGGGTGATGCAGTGCTTGGAAATGGGTTGGATTTGATAGAGTAGTGGTATTTGGTTTGGATTAAGATACACAAACAGTTTGGACCCTTGTAAGTTGGAACTCTCATTTTCAGTTTTTATCAAAAGTTGCAGTTTGTGTTCATATTTTGAATTCTGTGGTCATTAAGTAGTGTAAACAAGTTTAATCAGTGGTAATTAAGATATTAGAGTTAGTTTAATGGGTGAGATAAGTTAAATCAGTGTTTAGCTTAGTTTTGATTTCAAATCAGTCAATATAAGGTGTGTTTGGATTACTGCACAAAATGAGTTTAAGGGTTGTTCAGTGGTTAAGATCTGTTGGTTCATGATTGTTTAATCCAGTTGTACTCATATCAGTCATAAAAGTGTGCACTGCAAGCTCATAGTCAAAATCTCTTATTAACTAGCTTAAATCATTAACTGTTGGGGTTTTCAATAATCAAAAGCTTGTTTCATGCTTGGAAATCACTAGAGTAGCTTGTCTTAGTCTCATTATATCACAAAACATCAAAATCAGTTAACAAATCAAGATCAAAGTTCAAGAAAGTCAATTACATCATAATTTGTCAAAAGTCAAAACATGCAAAAGGCAGTTTTTGGTCAACTAGAAGGATTTTTCTTGGGTCATATCAAGTGAAACTTAGGGTTTTTAAAGTTCAACAGGTCTAATTTCTTATTGTTACTTTAGTAGAATTTTAGTAATTTTCTTAAGCCCTCAAATAAGCTCATCAAGCAGGGCTTATGTGCCCTGCTCACAACTCAGTTACCACTGAGATTTTCTCAGCTTATTGTTGGGGTTGTCCAGAGCTCCACAGAGCTTTTCCAGGTCTAATTTTTGGTTTGAAAGTAGTTAGCCAGGTCTAGAACAAGTTCCAACATTTGGATTTTATTTTCAGCTTATGGTGTTGCTTGTGCTTATGCTCAAAAGTGGAGCTTAAACTGCTTTTAAGCAATAAGCTCAAATAAGTCAAATCTTTGCAATCAGCTTATTAGAGGTTAAGACTTGTTGTTTTAAGTTGCATTTGAGTAGTTTTATCATTATATAGCATCTGTGTCAGTTTGGTAGCTTGTGGTGATCATTTGGCTTATTCAAGTGCTTATTGATAAGCACTTACAATAGCAGTTTCATTTTCTTCCACACAAGCACATGTTTTTCCATTTTTCCTAGTTTCCTAATATTATTTTAGACTTTTCCTGAAATTTTCATAATTTTCCATAACTGTTTGCTATTTTACTTAATTAAAAACAGTTTTTAGGATTATTTAAATAGCTTTTAATACAATTTAATCAGAAAAAGTCCAAAAAAATAATTTTTCATTTTTATTAAGTTTAGATAAATATAAAAAGTAAAAAAAGTAATTTTCCAGATTTTTCATAGTTCATTTTGTAATTTTTAGTAATTTAATTAGTTTTAAATAGTTTAAAATTCATAAAAAAATAGAAAAATAATCAGAAAAATACAAAAATAGTTTTTAAAATTCTTTTTTGTTATTTTAGATTTTTCCAAGTCTTAATTTTATTTTTCTAGGTTTATTTCCTATTTTCTTGTGATTTAGGTTATTATTTAATAGTTAAAATTAGTTTTTAATTAATAATAATTAGTTAAATAGTTATAAAAATAATTTTATTTTTCTAATAATTTTCTTATATCATTAGGTTCGTAAAAATATCATTTTCATATTTTTAGGATTAATATTGTGTAAGTTTCACGTTTTTATTTGTACGTCACGTAGTTTTTTTTAAATTCAGTTTTAAAAAACAGAAAAATCAAAAACATTAGTTTAAAATTAGTGATAGCGTTTATTTAAGATATTTTTAACTTTTTTTTAATTTCCTTTAATTTGCATTTAAGCCCCTGTAATTTATAAAATAACTCAAAATCCTTACTGACCACTATCTTTAGTGGTTATTCGACATCTGATTGTGTTAAACACCAGTCATCCTCCGTGGGACTTAACGACCCGGAATCCATTTGTATTCTCCGGACTTCATTGTATTGGTTTCTGAGCAGTTTTAAGTCTATTACGGTTGGCCATTCACAAGTGGCTAGCTTGTGTGATTAGACTTGACTAGTTCAAAGACCAATCAATTTTACGGCCACCGGGAGGTCAGAAGTGTTCTAAGCATTTTTCAGACCCGTACTTGCACATATACCACTTTTTGTAAAAAGTTTTCTGAAAAGTTATAAAAAAAAAAAAAAAAATCAAAAAAGTTCATTAACACTTTTCCTAAAGTGTTAAAAACACCAAACAAAATACAAAACAACAAAACAATCGTAACGTTTTCTAGCTTGTGTTTCTTTTAAGGTGATTCTAAAAGAAATACGATTTGGTTAAACGAGACGATACCAAAAATATTGTCCAAAAGTTTTAAACCCATCAGCACAAATCATTACCTATGTCTTTTCAGTGGTACTTAATATATACATAAAAATCAACCACCGCAAATCAAGGCAAGACACCTACTAACGGGGTGTGACCATAAAAAGTTCCCGAACATCAGATTTAAAACTTGCCTTTGTGTCCTTGTGATTTGGTGTACCTTTTTCAAAGAAGCCATTTCATTTGTGATTATTGGTTTAGTTCACTTGTCGTTTTGCCTCGCATTTGTTTTGAAAACTGATTTTTATACTTAGTGCATGCGCACTGTTCTTCCAGTCTGCAAGTCCACTTTCGAACTTGGAAAGATTCCTCGAGACGTAGAGGACATTCTGCTCCTTCAGCCGTGGATGAGGAACGTCTACCACCACCACCACCGTAATGGCGAAGATAAGCCGATGAATGAGCTCCTCCAAGCACCCATCGAGGGTTACGGAGATGCCATTGTTGTCCCAGCCATTGTGGCGAGACCTTTGAGCTCAAAACCGGGTTGCTTAATCTTGTAACCCAAAGCCAATTCTATGGTTTTGAGCGGGATGATCCTCATGCACACATTCGATGGTTTAACAAGATTGCATCTACCATCAAATACAAGAATGTCCCACATGAAGCTATCAAGCTTCTTCCTGTCCCATTTTCTGAGGGACAAGCCCTAATGGCTTGAGAAACAACCCCCTCGTTCCATTGAGACATGGGAAGATCTAGTTACCAAGTTCGTTAACGAATTCTATCCTCCGTCCCGAACTACAAGTCTTAAGAATGAGATAATGAAATTCTCTCAGAGATTTGAGGAATCATTCGGGGAGGCATGGGATCGTTACAAAGAATTGCTCCACAAGTGTCCGCATCATGGTTTTACCAAGTTAATGCAAATGGATACTTTCTACAATGGTCTGCACCAAGGTGACCAAGACTATTTAAATGCCTCCGCGGAGGGTAATTTCCTTAGCAAAACCACAAAAGAAGCCTTGCAAATAATTGAAAACAAGTCCCAGGTCCGCCTTTCCGAGCAAAGACATATCAATCTCGGTCTAACGTTGGACCTTCTACTTCATATCCAGTGGGTACATCTAGCACCGATGCTAAGATTGACAAACTCACGGATATTGTTCAAGCTTTGGTTCTTGCTAACCAAAAGAAAGTCACTTTCACTCAAACACCATCACATGGTGAAGTGAAGAAAGTTGAAGTTTGTGTTACTTGTGGTGGTCCTCATGCATACTACAATTGTATCTGCCATCGATGGTAGTCCGTTTGAAGCTAATGCTATAGCCGGTACTTCAAATCAAGGAGGTAATCAATACCGTCCTCAAAATGAACCAAACTACCGTGCTAACACTTATCGGCACCACCGGTTTAACTGAATCCTAACGGAATCGAACCAACCAAGAATGAAACAAGGTTATCAAAACCAAGGTAATTTCTATTCCGGACCAAATCAAGGTTTCCAACATCAAGGAAACCTTAATCAAAACAATTTCAATCGAGGGAATCAACTTCAGGGGAATGTGAATCCTAACCAAGGGAATTTTCAACAACAAGGTCATAATCAAAACATACGACCTCAAATTTCCTCTCCACTTCCTCCAGTACCATCATCCGATGAGCTATTGAAACAGTTCATGAAATCCTAAGATGAAATGAACAGGTTGTTGGTCGTCCGATTGTCTGATCTCAAGAAGTCTTTAAATGATCGACCCTCGAGCTCAGTACTTTACCGAGCAACACGATCGCTAACCCGAGGGGCGATGCAAAGGCGATCACAACCATAAGTGGTAAGACGCACAATGGACCTTCGACTCCAATGCCTCCTCCACCATGAGCAATGAGTCAAGTTACCAAGGATACAACGGACAAGGTGCATTTCTCGCCCCACGGTACCGCACACGTCCCTTCGGTAGTCCAAGCTTTAAGTCCGAACCCGGTTCGAAGACAAATTCGAGCCGAAATAACTTCCATCCCGCCAAAAGTCTAGTCACCTTCCTTACCCATCAAGATTGCATGATGAGAAGCTCAAAGACAAAAACAAAGAGCAAATGGAAAATTTTTCCAAATCTTCAATGAGCTACACTTTGATATAAGCTTCGTTGATGCTCTCGTTCTAATGCCTAAATTTGCATCCACGCTTAAAGGCTTACTGACCAACAAAGATAAGTTATCCTAAATGGCTAAAACCCTCTCAATGAGCAATGCTCGGGTCCTTCTTAAGAAGCTTCCTAAAAGCTTGAAGACCCCTGGCGTGTTTTAATCCCTTGTGATTTCTTGGGATGGTTCAATGCTCGCCTTGGCCGATCTTGGCCAAAGATTAACCTCATGCCACTCTTAGTATGGAAGAAACTGTCTCTTCCTAAACTTACATCTACTTGTATGACACTCGAGCTAGCGATGTACCATAATTCGGCCCACTTGGGATAGCCGAGGATGTCATGGTAAAAGTAGGAAAGTTTCATTTTCCTACTGACTTTGTTGTAGTAGACTTCGATGCAGATCCTAGAGTTCCCCCCATCTTAGGGAGAGCTTTCTTAAGAACGAGTCGTGCTCTAATTGATGTGTTTGCTGAAGAGTTGACCATACGGGTTGACAACGAAGAGCTCACATTGAATATCAACCAGAACTCCAAACCTCTGTACAAGCAGAGTGTTGCCACAATTGATCAAAGATCTGAAAGATTCAATGCAACACTCTCAAATTTCACGGTTAAGAGGAGTCACCAAAAACGTGCGGAGTTAAAAGCTTTGAAAATCACCCCTGGTTCAAACAAATGGTTTGAAAGCTGTACCAGGGAAGTCAAGAGTGTTCTTGATGATGAAGATGATCTAGAATCGAAGACTTCATCGGAAGTGGTGGAAATTGCTAGCTCTAAGAGCACACCACTTGTCCCACCTCCGAATCAGTTTGTCGCATCGAGTTTGTTAACTCTGTGGATGAAACCAAACTCTCTTCAGTTTCATCCGAATTGGATGATGATGATTGTGATCCAATGGGAGACATTCTTCCCATTGAAGAATTGCTCAAAAATGATCCATCATCTCCTAGTCTTATTATTTCCGACTCTTCCATTCCTTCTCTCACTCCGAGTGAGGAAGATGACAACTTTTGGAATGAAGTCGATGCCTTTCTTAGTGATGAGTCGATTCCAACAGAAATTGATAATACTTACTTTGATCCGGAGGGGGACATTCTTTTTCTGGAAAATCTTTTGATTGAAGAACCGTTTCCAACCCTCCCTACCGAAAATTCTGTTGACAATCACCATACAAGCTTCAAGTTTAAGCTTAAAAATGTCAAAAATGGTGATTTGCTTCTTACTAATGAGGAATGGACATGCATTCTCATGCACATCTTTATTCCATTCTTCACAGATGGTGTGGTTGCTCTTTCCTTTTTCTCTTTCGGGAATGAGGACACCATCTTTGACCCCGTATTATCCTTTATAGTTTCTACTATTAAAAATACCGTCGATCTCGTCGGTGTGGAACTTTCTGATGTTCATATACACTATGAACGAAAGTCCGATCGAGATTGGTTTTCCACTTTGCTTTCCCCATGAACCAATATCGCGGGATCGAGTCAAGCTAGCGACTCTAATCAAAAACAGAGCTAAACACGGGTTTTCACCGGTGTACCACCCTAGTGTGGGGGAGTTGCCCCACATGTTGTGTATATATATAAAAGTTTCATTCAAAAAAAAAAAAAAAATCTTGCTAAATAATGGTCGTAGTATTTCCCTTTTACGTTCCGCCGCATAACCATCGCGTACTTTGAATATTGAGGGAAATATTCATTTCTAAGTGTAGGGGGGAATTCTCACGAATTTTATCATGTAATTATACCCCTAATTCCCCGTTTTGGCCAAAATTTTTTTGGAGTAAGTGTTTTGCACTTACTCATCTTATGGTAATCATCGCCTTGTCTAATAAACAAAAGGATTGGCTAATCCGGAGCAAACGGCTCTTGGTAAAGATATCTCAAATCCGTTGACGGCTTGCAATTTGCCCAAAATTGTATGGTATTCACCTCACCATATCCTTAAAAGTGAAGAGTTGGCTAGCCCGCAAGTTTATGGCTTGTGGTAAAGGCAATTGAAAAACCATAATTGGTAATCGACTCACCAAAGATAATTTATCTAAGAGTTGGCTAGTCCAAGCAAACGGCTTCGGTAAAGACAAATCAAATCCGTTGGTAGTCGGTGATTTGCTCAAAATCATTTGGTTATCGGTGTACCAAAGTTCTTACTTGAACTAAAACATTTGGCTACTCCTGAAGTAATGGCTTTTGGTAAAGAGATGAAATCCATTAAATTTTTCTCAAAACATTGCTAGGGACTAGCAATATCTTAGTGTGGGGGATTGATGAATGTGTAAATACTCATCATTTTGTACAAATTAGATCAAAAAAACATCCGAAAACACTCAGAAATGCATCAAAATGATAAAAATATCACAAATAAGTGTTTTATGTGTTTTAAATGCAAAAATATCAAAATCGGTGAAAAACATATAAAGTTTGCATAATTGGCGCTTTAGTCCCCAAGTTTCAAAAGTTGTCACAAACAGTCCCTGGTAAAACCAAATAAAGAAAAATATCATTTCAAGTCCCTAGGGATTCCTAAGTTGTCAAAATTGGTCCTTGAGGTTTAAATTTACAAAATTACAACTTGAGTCCCTGAACTTTGAAATTTGGCAAAAATGGTCCTTTGAGAATTTGAAAATGTAAAAAATGGTACTTGTACTATTAAAGTTTGTCAATTTCAGTCCTTGTGTAAACTTTGGAGAAATGGCAGGATTGGTCCCTCTAGTTTGGCATAATTCAGTTTTGGTCCTTGTCATCTAATTAAACCAAGCCTTGTCAAAATGTTTTGGACCCCCTGCCACTTATACCATTGTGACCCTGTCATTAGCCATTTTGAACCCCTGGTCAAGCAAAATCAAATCTCCACTTGCCCGCCACCTCCTGCTTCTTCCCCAACCCAGTTGCCTGCTACTTGCCTGCCCTCTCCCATCACCTTTTCACCAAATCCTCCACCCCCCATCATCACAAACCCACTACAATAAATGCCACCCCCCCTACTAGCTATTTCACAGAGCAACAAGTCAAACTGTTTCCGCCAAATGATAAAAGGCAACACACTCAAAACTCAACCATTGGTCAAATTGAGAGGTGGGATCTGCTCAGAGGACACGTGTAAGACATTTTGAAGTATAAAAGAGGAGGAAGACAGAGAAGCAAGAGAGTACTTAGCTTTTTAAATTTTATGTATGTCGTTTTTCTTTAAATGTTTTAATTAGTTCATAAATCTGTAATATTAAGCTTCAGTATATTAAGACTAAACTATTTAGTCATTATAACTAAGTTTCAAGTTCTAATTCAAAGTGTTACTGTGTTTTCAAATTTTACATTCATTGTTCACAAATTCAAGATAAGTTTGCTAAAATCAAGCTTCAATAAGCTTATTTAATAGTCAAACCAGCTTATTTAAGCTTAATATAGCTCTGAAGCCCTGAGTTCAGTTTCAAGCACAATGGGTTGAAAGTCAACAAAAGTTAACAGAGAAGCAAAATGGGTATAAGTTTGGAAATGGGTGATGCAAAGCTTGGAAATGGGTTGGATTTGCTATAGAGTAGTGGTATTTGGTTTGGATTAAGATACACAAACAGTTTGGACCCTTGTAAGTTGGAACTCTCATTTTCAGTTTTTATCAAAAGTTGCAGTTTGTGTTCATATTTTGAATTCTGTGGTCATTAAGTAGTGTAAACAAGTTTAATCAGTGGTAATTAAGATATTAGAGTTAGTTTAATGGGTGAGATAAGTTAAATCAGTGTTTAGCTTAGTTTTGATTTCAAATCAGTCAATATAAGGTGTGTTTGGATTACTGCACAAAATGAGTTTAAGGGTTGTTCAAAGGGTTAAGATCTGTTGGTTCATGATTGTTTAATCCAGTTGTGCTCATATTAGTCATAAAAGTGTGCCTGCAAGCTCTCATAGTCAAGATCTCTTATTAACTAGCTTAAATCATTAACTGTTGGGGTTTTCAATAATCAAAAGCTTGTTTCATGCTTGGAAATCACTAGAGTAGCTTGTCTTAGTCTCATTATATCACAAAACATCAAAATCAGTTAACAAATCAAGATCAAAGTTCAAGAAAGTCAATTACATCATAATTTGTCAAAAGTCAAAACATGCAAAAGGCAGTTTTTGGTCAACTAGAAGGATTTTTCTTGGGCTCATTCTTGGGTCATATCAAGTGAAACTTAGGGTTTTTAAAGTTCAACAGGTCTAATTTCTTATTGTTACTTTAGTAGAATTTTAGTAATTTTCTTAAGCCCTCAAATAAGCTCATCAAGGGGCTTATGTACCGCCACAACTTAGTTACCATGAGATTTTCAACTTATTGTTGGGGTCCGGCTCTACGAGCTTTTCCAGTCTAATTTTTGGTTTGATAGTAGTTAGCCAGGTCTAGAACAAGTTCCAACATTTGGTTTCTATTTTCAGCTTATTGTGTGGCTGGTGCTTAAGCTCAAAAGTGGAGCTCAAACTGCTTTTAGCATAAGCTCAAATAAGTCAAATCTTTGCAATCAGCTTATTAGAGGTTAAGACTTGTTGTTTTAAGTTGCATTTGAGTAGTTTTATCATTATATAGCATCTGTGTTGTTGGTAGCTTGTGGTGATCATTTGGCTTATTCAAGTGCTTATTGATAAGCACTTACAATAGCAGTTTCATTTTCTTCCACACAAGCACATGTTTTTCCATTTTTCCTAGTTTCCTAATATTATTTTAGACTTTTCCTGAAATTTTCATAATTTTCCATAACTGTTTGCTATTTTTCTTAATTAAAAACAGTTTTTAGGATTATTTAAATAGCTTTTAATACAATTTAATCAGAAAAAGTCCAAAAAAATAATTTTTCATTTTTATTAAGTTTAGATAAATATAAAAAGTAAAAAAAGTAATTTTCCAGATTTTTCATAGTTCATTTTGTAATTTTTAGTAATTTAATTAGTTTTAAATAGTTTAAAATTCATAAAAAAATAGAAAAATAATCAGAAAAATACAAAAATAGTTTTGAAAATTCTTTTTTGTTATTTTAGATTTTTCCAAGTCTTAATTTTATTTTTCTAGGTTTATTTCCTATTTTCTTGTGATTTAGGTTATTATTTAATAGTTAAAATTAGTTTTTAATTAATAATAATTAGTTAAATAGTTATAAAAATAATTTTATTTTTCTAATAATTTTCTTATAATTTTCATATTTTTAGGATTAATATTGTGTAAGTTTCACGTTTTTATTTGTACGTCACGTAGTTTTTTTTAAATTCAGTTTTAAAAAACAGAAAAATCAAAAACATTAGTTTAAAATTAGTGATAGCGTTTATTTAAGATATTTTAACTTTTTTTTAATTTCCTTTAATTTGCATTTAAGCCCCTGTAATTTATAAAATAACTCAAAATCCTTACTGACCACTATCCTTAGTGGTTATTCGACATCTGATTGTGTTAAACACGAGTCATCCTCCGTGGGACTTAACGACCGAATCCATTGTATTCTCAGGACTTCATTGTATTGGTTTTTGAGCAGTTTTAAGTCTATTACGGTTGGCCATTCACAAGTGGCTAGCTTGTGTGATTAGACTTGACTAGTTCAGCACCAATCATTCTTCAACCCCTTCTTTCTCCTTTCTCACATTACTCCTTTTTTCAATCATACCTAAGGACTTCTAATACTAACTAAGGGTATTGTCCTTGGGTAGATCCCTCCGGCTCTGGCGGATCATAGGACTGATTTTCCTATCCTTATTCACCTTATAACTCCGTGACTGTCCCATGTTGCCATAAAACCATTTTTCTTGAAAATCTCACAGAGTGTTTATGATAGAAAACATGTTTGAAACACTCCGAGAGTTTTATATTTTCAGAAACACTCCCCTTCATATGTGCTTATAAGTTTTGAAATGCACATATAGGGTAGGAGTTTAACACTTTTGAATTGATCAGCTCATGATAGACAATTCCCCACGAGACACGGTTACGTTTCCTAGTTAAAGAGTTCCATTGTCAGTTTTTAGGTGACAACTAGCTCTAATAACTAACTTGAAGTTGTAAACACTCCTTGAAAAGGAGGTTAGACCCATGAAAGTGCATATCTATCACAAGTTTCTCGAGATGGTACATTTACTAACATTGATTCCCGTCAATTCGTTGGTTCCGTGTGAGTCGAGCTCATTTTGAGATTCAAATACCGATCATTAAGATTTTTGGTCACATTTTAATCACGTCTCCCCCCCCCCCTCAAAAATAGCATAATCGTGATATTTTTTATATCAACGGATTAAACAACATTTATAAAATCTTTTGGGGAGACAAACGGATTTGATTTAAGCATGAATTTGGAACAATTTTGGTTTTATACTCCCCCTTTAATAAAGCATAATCAATTAAAGGGTTTTAGAGGGAGTTATCTTGAGTACAAAATATTTTGAAAGATTTTGAAAAATCTTTTTGAACAATCTTGAAAAGGTGCTCAAGATGATGATGATTTCTCACCTGTTTTAAATGTAGTGCACTGAAGCGTACACTTGATTTTTATTTAAAAGCATGAGTTTTGATTTGAACAATAATCAAAAGTCATCATTTTAGTTCGGGTTTCGTACTGAAGTATACGAAAGCCATTTTTTAAGAAATTTTGAGAAACGACATGTTTTGGAAAACATTTAAAGAACTCTCGCTCGAGCATCTGTACATACCCGTATCATTGTTGAATGACATTTCTAGAAACGTACAGAATATCGATTATACAAGAGACATGTCGTAAGAAGAATATTTTTGGATTTTTGATTTTCTATTGTTTTTGTATTTTTGAAAATTTTATATTTTTATATTTTACTTTTGTTGGTTTTTTAAATTTTGTATTTTGTTTTCAAAAATATTTCTGTGAAGCTTTTGGAAAATCATTATCAAGAAGATTCGAGAAGACGTTCTAACTCCTCAGGGGTTAGGCTTCGCATTCCAATTCATCGAACTAAATCATTAAACCTTTCTTTTGGAAGGGCTTTAGTGAATAGATCGGCGAGTTGGTAATCTGTCTTCACGAAAAATAATTCAATAGTACCTTCTTCCACATGTTCTTTTATGAAGTGATAGCGGACTCTGATATGCTTAGTCTTTGAGTGATGAACAGGATTGCATGATATGGCTATGGCACTTTTTGAGTCACAATACATAGGTATTTTATCGAAAGTGAAGCCATAATCTGTGAGTTGTGTTCTCATCCATAGAACTTGAGCACAACACGCAGATAGAGACACATACTCACCTTTAGCGGTTGAAAGTGCAGTGCAATCTTGTTTCTTTGAAGACCAGCTTACTAACTTTTCACCCAAAATTGTGCTCCTCCGATGTACTTTTTTTTGTAACTTGATCACCGCGTGGTCCATCGAAAGGCAATTAGATCAAATCCGGATTCCTTCGGATACCAAAGACCCTTGTGAATGGATGTCTTCGGGTACCGAAAGATCCTTTTAACCTCTTTGAGGTGCGATTCATGAGGCTTTGCTTCTGAAACCGTGCTAATAAACAAACAGACAAAATGAATATTGGGTCGACTAGCAGTAAGATACATGAGAGAACCAATCATGCTCCGATATTTCTTTGGATCAATAGGTTTCCCAAACAAATCGGCTCCAATTTTGGGTGAAGTTACCATTGGTGTGCCAACAGAGTCACAATTATCCATACCATGATTTTTCAAAATCTCACTTGTATATTTAGCTTGATTTATAAAAATTCCACGAGGGGAATGATGTATTTGTAAACCAAGAAAGAATTTTAGTTCCCCATCATGGACATTTCAAATTTGCTTTTCATGAGATTTTCAAAATGTTTTGAAAGATTCGGATTAGTGGACCCAAAAATGATGTCGTCCACGTAAATCTGAACAATCAAAATGTCGTATTTGCATTTTTCTGTAAACAAGGTAGGATCGACCGTTCCTTTGGTGAAATTGTTTTGGATAAGGAAAGAGTACAGTTCGTCATACCGCTCTGAGCTTGTTTCAAACCATAGATTGCCTTTTTGAGTTTGTAGACGTAGTCGGATGTTCCAAGTCGACGAAGCCTTCCGGTGACTCACGTACACTTCTTCTTTCCAGAGTCCATTCAAGAACGCGTTCTTAATGTCCATCTGATAAACCGTGATGTTTTTGTGAGCTGCATAGGCTAAAAATATCCTGACTGCTTCTAGTCTAACTACCGGCGTGAATGACTCTTCAAAGTCTATCCCTTCCTCTTGTCTGTATCCTTTGGCCACAAGACGAGCTTTGTTGCAAATTATAGTCATCTCTTCATCCCTTTTGTTCTTCCATAACCATTTGAGATCAATGACGTGAATGTCAATTGGTCTTGGAACCATTTCCCAAGAGTCATGTAGACGGTATTGGAGAAGTTCCTCCTGCATCGCTTCTATCCATGCGGGTTTTGCCATTGCCTCGCGAATGTTTTTCGGTTCAATATTGCTAATTGAGCAAGGTAAATGCACAAGTCGCAATCGGTGGCAAGTTGGCGTCTCGTTTGAATTGGCCTTGACGGTTCACCAATAATTTGTTCAAGGGGATGGTCTTTTGTCCACTTCAGTGTAGAAGGATACCGTAGATTATACGAGTGCGAGTTAGATGGTTCTCGTAAGCTTGAAGATGATTCAGTTGATTCCGTAGCAAACGGGTTTTCAAATAGGTCTTCATCTAACGTTGCATCGGTCTGGTTTTGAGTAGGTTCTTCTTGAGATGATATGTTTTGGTTTTGCTCATCAACTACTGGTGTAACTGTTTCTAGAATTGGAGTTGTTGGAGTAGATGTAGATGATGTTGATGGAGTTGGTGCATTGGTTTCGACCGTTTTAGATGCATCTTCATTGGTGGTGGTGGTGGATGATGTTGGCGGGTGCGTGGAATGATTGTTTGATGCATTTGTCGATGTTCCACCATAGTATTCATCGAACATTAACTCAAAGAAATTCTCCCATTCTTTGTCATGAGGTTTGTCAATAGTTGATGGAGCTCTTTGATGTACAGTCCTGAACTGATGTGTTGAAGTCTGGAGTTTAGTGCGGGTTCTAGCGCGAGTCTCTCAGAAGCCATTTGTGAAAGTTCATCAAATTTCACATTCATCGTCTCCATGATCCTCCTAGTTCTCCAGTTATACACCCTGAATGCCCTCGGTAGTCATGAATATCCAATGAAGATTCCAATATCACCTTTAGCTTTCAGTTTTACCGATCTTCTTTGTCGTTCGTTGGATAGCACAAAGCGCCAAACACGTGAAAGTAAGAGATATCAGGTTTTCTGTTGTTTACTAGCTCATACGGGGTTTTATTGAATCTAGGATGGATTAGTATTCGATCGGTTGAGTGAAACAAGCAATAAGCAAACGATCAGCCCATAGAAATAACGGTGCACTAGAATAAATTAGCATTGTCAACTTCCACAAGAGTACGATTTCTTCTTTCAACTACCCCATTCTCATGTTCTAACTGATGTCCGATGAGTAATCCGACATCTTCAAAATAAGCTCTTAACTCGATTTGTGAATTCCGTTTCATGTTTCTTATCTGGAGATTGAAGAAGTACTTGAATCGTTCGAAGGTGATGATGATGCCCGGTGCTTCGCTTCCATTGATCTCAGGAACCTAACCCATGTATATCTTGAATAATCATCGACGATAACTAGAATATACTTTTTCCCATTAATGCTTTCAACTCTCATTGGGCCACATAAGTCCATGTGCAACATATGCAACTTTGCTTCGGAACTAGGTACGGATTTGGGTTTATATGATGCTCTTTTGCTTTTTCCTTGTTCGCATGATGGACATAAGTGATCCTTGGTGTATTTGAACTTTGGAAGTCCGTTGTCGATGTTGTCTTTGGCAAGTGTTGATTGCCACAACCGGACTTTGTTCCGGATGCTCGTGTCATAAGACATATTGGTGATGAAGAGGCCATTTGGTTTATATCGATAGCATACAAGTTTGTATCACGATTCCCAGCTTAAGATCAGTGCCATCCAAGTTTCTAACGAAGCAAGCATTTTCCTAAAAGCAACCTCTAAATCGCATCACGAATTGCCGGACCGAAAACAAATTGTGTCCCAAACCTTCGACATAGTAAACTCGAGTGATCAAATAATTTCCAAAAGGTAGATCTCCATAACCCATGATAGCTCGCTACATGATCATTTCAAACGAACGGTTCCCATGAATTTCGGAGACGAAGTTGATCGTGACTTCAGATTCGGTTGTGTTGCTTGGAGCAACCCGAGTCGACGATCCAAAGACATATTTCGATAACCGCCAATAACAAAGAAGAAGATTTTGGAAACCATTTTGATTTTGGTTCCTTTGGGTTAGAGGTAAAATCTTGATCACACTCAAAGAAGTTCTCTACTGGGAAAGTAGGCTCATTACTCATTCTACCATTCTGGAGTGTGAAAGTTCTACCCGTAGGTTTCCAAATGTCATCCCTATAGTAAATACTATGCTTCTTATCAGTAGTGTAAAACCTAAGTCATGCAACTAGTCTTCTTATGGGTTTAGCATAAGTTCTTCTAGGAACGTTCTTCTGAATAGGGTTAACAATCTCATTCTTAGAAACACAATCATCATGAATATTAGTTAAAGATTTCTTGCAAGTTAAACAAACAGATTCAACAGATTCATTAAACTTAGCAGAGTTCAAAGGTTCATTACATTCAGATGAAATGTCTTTCTTATTACAAAGCGGTAAATTCCTAGGGTGTGCTTCTACTTTCTTCTCATTATTCAAGCGACTACTCTTAGAGGCATGCGAGACTCTATTGTTCCTTGTATTGCTCTTAGGCTTTAGTCTGTTGCTCCTAGAGGTGCTTCCTAGTCCTGTAGAAGGTAAGGCACACTCATTAGGATTCATATTTTTATCTAGAGAAGTGGTTTCAGCTGTCCTAGTCTCTTTAGAGTGCTTTTCTAAACTTATGTCGTTTGTTCCATATGGTTTAGATGTGGAGGCAGACGCATTAGTGGTACTCATATTAAAAAGGCCAGGTGCTAAAACTTTTGGTTTCTCTATAACCGCTTTTCCTTTATCAACATTTTGTTTAGGCAAGGCAGGTGGAGTGACTAGTTTTGATAAATCATTTTTCTCATTGACTTTTGGAGGAGGCATAGAACAGAACATTTTGGTTTGAAAACCGGTTTGGGAACATTTGCTTTCTCCTTAGTCAATGGTTTGGTAATCTTAGTATCCACTACCTTTCCTTTTGACTTTCAAGGTGAGCCCTCAAAAGATCATTTTTAGCTTTCATGTCATTGTAGGCACGCTCATACGACAATTTGTCATACTTGCATTCCTTAGTTTTTCGATCAAGTTGTTTAAAATATGAGACATTTTCTTTTAGTTTTTCAGGGCTTTTTCATATTTTGAAACAATTGCGGAGGTCTCGGTGAGGTCTTTCATGATCTTCAACGAATATGTTTGGAAAATAATGGACATAATATCATAGTCAGCATCTTGAAGAGAGTCATTTAAAGTTTCCAAAACATTGATTTGTTCAACACAGTCATTAGCTTGCTTTACGGATATTTATGGTCCTTGACAAAGTCAGTTGTTTTCTTTCAAAAGGCTTGTTCAAAATGAATTACCCTAGAGTTGATGTTATTCAGTGAGGGCAATTTGAGTTTCACAAAACTTTCTCTGTTCAATATCAAAACTAGAGAACCAGTTATTAGGTGTAATAGTGGTTTTAGTTTTATGATTTCTTGAAGATCCGCAATTCCCGTTTTCACATTGTCTAAAATACTTCTCGCATCACTTGAGTTAAAAGGATTGTTTGAAGACATTTGTTCAATGTTCGAAAGAGATTTTGAGACAACGACTAGTTTTGAGACAGATTTTGAAACAGGTGTTGACTCTTTGTTTGAAACATTTGGTGTGATGGAGAACTTTGACTTTTCTTTTTGATTGACAAACGTGATTCCAGAAAGTTTGTTCCATTTGTTATAGTCAATAGGTTTGATTTCCGGACCTTTTTGTTTCATTCTTTCTCTGCTCTCTTTAGATAGTTCTAACGTTTCAAGAGAATCACGAACAATTATGGGTTCATGTAAAGCATTTCCATTATTTAACAGATTCTGCGGTTTCAGAGCTTTCTTGAGGAACGAAGAAGGGTCGTTACCAAGTGCCATTCTATGATTAGTATGAAAACGCGGATTTACTTGGTTAGAAAGCATCTTGTTTGTTTTATCTGAATGACCCGTTGTAAGAAGCAAATTGTCCAAAAATTGATTTTTTCGTTTTTATCAAGAATTTCATCAAGAAGAGAATCTTCTCATTTTGAAAAATCAGTTATCAACTTCTTCTTCTCTTTTTCAAGATCAGAAAACATTGCTTTTTGTTTTGAAAGTTGGTCATTTAGATAAGAAATTTCATTGTTTAAAGATTTAATTTTCAAGTGCAAATTCACATCAAGTGTGTCATACTTGAGTTGTAATTCTTTTTCTGTTAGGAATTAGAAAATTCCATAGTGAAGAGTCGGTCACCCCAAATATTATCTAGCACAAGTTAGCTCGTAGACTTGTCATTAGTTACGTTATTTAGTAGTTTATTTATTAGTTTGTAGCGTAGTATAGCTTAGTGCAACACCGTGGAGGAAGGACGGGTCTTTACCCACTGTATACCTGATCCACAGGCCGATAGGAGGTCGTATTTCTTGTAACTATAAATACCCCTTCCATCCATGGAAGGGGTGGAGCTTTTCTTTAATCTAACCTTACACATTTGTGAACCAAGTCTCTAGCAAGAAACTCCCTCTCATCTCTAACTCTCTAAAAATGGCAAACATGTATTTTGATCATCCAAGACCACCCGAATCATCAACACAATAATATTTGGATCCTAACAATTGGTAACAGAGCCAGGTTATGTTGTGTTAATGATTCGTATGGTTTGTTTCGGTTTGTTGTATGTGGTTTATTAGTTGGGTTGGTTGTTTTTATGTGTTTTGATTCGTGGGTTGATGCAAGTTATGTTGGGTTTATGAATCTATCGACTGTTTTATGGTTGTCATAACCTGTTTTTGTCATGAATCTGCTGGTACAACATGGTTATCTGTTTTAAGGTTAAACTGTTTTGATAAACCTTTTTGTATCTATATACTACTTATGCAGGTTTTCAAGCTGAAACTGTTTTTAACATACTTTTTCTTGATAGCGACTTGGGTCATTGTTCTTAATAGCGACTAGTGTCTTTTGTCCAATCAGTCCTTTTGAGACTATTTCTTGTACCAAGTAATATCAGCAATATATTTAAGTATCTTGTCGATTTTAACTGTCAAAATGGGTCATTTTTGAAGTTTGTCATGTTTTCGAGTTTTTGAAGGCGGTTCTTTTGGTGAATACTCGCGGAAAAAGTAAAATGTTCAAATACTCATGTTGGCGAGTTGGTCTAATCTACCTAGCGACTTGTATTTACTTGTCATAGCAACTTGTTGGCTATTTAGCGACTTGTATGTTTTTAAAGGCCTAGCGACTTGTTTACAGAAAATGCTAGCGACTTGTCTCAAAAACTTGCCTAGCTACTTGGAAATTTTTTTTGACCTAGCGACTTGTTATTTAACAAGGTCGTAGCAACTTGGTTTGGAAAATTGGGTGGCGACTTGGTTTGAAAAAAATAGGTAGCGACTTGGTTTGAAAAATTGGGTGGCGACTTGGTTTGTAAAAATGGGTAGCGACTTGGCTTATGACTCTGTTACGACATAGACAGAAATGATGAAGAAGATTGACGACTGACCACGACAACATCAATAACCTATACCAATTCAAACCCAGCACGACCTCAGTAATTACATCATCAGTCCAAGACTCAAAGCTAATCTTTAAAGAAAATTGAATGTGTAGGTTGAATGTTAACCATCACAAGCCATATCCAACTTCCACGTTCAATCATAACTAACCTAACTTCTCAGATCGAAAACCAAATGTTACTAATGGATCTCAGATTTAAATTCGTGTATATTATATGACTTTGGGACCTTCATAAGATCTAAATCACGAATTTTTTATCCTCGAGATCTCATGTTCATTATTCGAACCCAATGAAGTAAGAACAAAACCATTTAGGGTTTCATCCTCCTCCTTGTTCGGTTATAAGGAAAACGAAATACAACAAATGATACCTACCTTTGGTTTGATCTTGAAGTCGTGTACCATGTTTCTCTAACCATCCCTGTGGCCATCACACAAACCCTCTAGCCAACCCTGTGGCGAGGTGCTAACATGAAAGGTTATCAAGGTGGTCAGGGTTCGGTATTATTATTAGAGGGAAGACTTTTTGATATGCGAGTTGATCAAAGGGGCGGACTGAAATGATATAGAGATATTAGGGTTGGGTGATGTTTTGGTTTGTCTGCACAGGTGAGAAAGATTAGGGTTTGGTCAAAATTTGATTGTCTGCGTGTTTTGAGAGAGAGATTAGGTGAGTATTCTTCTAATTTTTAGGGTTGAGTGGAGATGCTAGCGTTTTATTCATCCGTATATTTAGGGCATCTGGTATATGGAATACATGGGCCGTGTGATGTCAATTTGGGCTTTGGAGTAATCTGCTCGGGTGTTTAACCTTTCTTTGGGCCCATATTATTCATGAGACTGGATATACTTTATTTGGGTGGACCGTGACATCATGTGTTCAAAGAGATTGGGTATTTTGTCTTCATACGCTATATCTTGATCGTGTATAATCTCTATACGTGGCCTCATGTTTAGTATCTTCGTGATGGTACAAGGTTTCATGTGATTCATATCAAATGTTGAAACATATGTTGGTTAATATGGATCGGATGAAGTTAAGATGTCTGATGGGCTGCAGTTCATGTTGAAAGTGTGTGGGCCGAATGTGTTGATAGGCTGAGAATGGGTCTCGTGGTTGTGGAGTTAGACTAATAAATATAAACATGTATGCATGCGCCGGGTGGTTTGTTAGATTGGACATGGGATTGTATTCGGACCCTAAAAATATATTAAGATTATAAGATTTGAGGTACATTTGTGAACTTGACCATGACAAAATCGAATATTCAGACCGAGATAGATATATTTTACTTGAATATTGTATTTGGATGATAGAATGATGTGTTTCGGGTCGTTTACATGAATTTTTGAGTTTTGAGATTTGATGAAGAGATTGGACAAAGAGTTTTTGATTATGAGATATGAGATATATTAATACTATGAGATTTGATGGTTGATGTGACTTGAGGTGATATGCGGTTGGATACTTGGGTTTATACATTTACACAAACGACTCTATTTCACGGCTTAAAGTTTGTTTCTAACTAAGTTGACTACGGGGTCATTTAAGTTCGATATTTCTTATTTGGATTTGAAGTAAGATTTTCCGGGCACAGTTACTAATTTCGTCTTCTTTCTTTCTACCCTTCCGCGAAGATGACTTGTTTGGACGTTTATTGGATGTGATAAAGACTTGGCTATTTAGTTACGTTTGTGATTCTTTCTCGCTTAACCCACAACTTAATTATCACTTCGGTGTCTCACGCAGTTGAGGATACGTCAAGAGGTTTTGTACATTGGGTACACCGTTTCTTTTTCACGAGGATTAGTACAAGTTTAAGTAACAAATCTGAGAAATTTTACTTCATGCTCAAGTTTGGCATATCGGGTTTACTTCACCATATGGTCACTATAATAGCCGACAGACTGCGTGAATGATGTGTGTACCAAAGTGGGTATTGGATAGTTGATGATGTTGATGATGCTGGATATTGAACCGCTGATGAACCGCTGCATATTCCCCTAAAACATATATTCACTGAAACCAAAGTTGTCATAACACATTCAAGCTAACATTGTTTACGGTTTTGTCTTGATTTTGTAAAATCCCGCGAAAGAATCTATTTCTCAGTTTAAATCACAGACTTGTAAAATCCCGTGACAATGGAAACATCCTGGTAATAGTAAAGTGCATTTCCGGATCTACCTTACGGTTTATTCTTAGTCTTGTAAAATCCCGCGAAAGAAATTATTTCTCGGTTTAGACCATAGAATTATAAAATCCCGTGATGATGGAATCATCCTGGAGAAAGGAAAGCGTATTTTGGGATCTTATTTGATGTTGTTTCTATGGTTTCTACTACAATGAATGGATAAAAGGGTGTACGTCATGAATTGGGTGTGTGTTTGGATTATCCTCATGGCAGTTTGCTTATTATATGGTTTTACGGGGTTATGTGCTACTAACCATGGTCGGGATGAAACCATTATCAAAGTTCATTTAATTGTCAAAGAAGGCTAGATTTGAGCAGTTCAGAAGATGTGACAACGGCGTTAATTCAGTATTATTTATTTGAGGTTGAAGTGAAATATCACGGGTGAGTGTACTTAGTATCTGAAGGTATCGGGATGGATGGATGAAGATTCTTCAAGATCCTTGTTCAAGCTTATCATTAAAAACGAAGACTTGGAAATCTAGTTATTGTTGGGTGTCTTTTACCTTTTCTTTTACCACTTGGGAATTGGGCTCTTACCACCACAAAATAACTATCACTTTAAGGAGTTACGTTGTAGTGCTCGGTGTCACATTGAATTGTGGATTCTCAAGAGGTGATGTACGTCTATTACTTGATGGTTGGTTGGTTGAAGAGTATAGAGTACTTAGAGATTCAATGGAGCATGAATTCTCGG
>OU343219.1:50409036-50463306 GCA_910596185.1 Chrysanthemum makinoi | reverse complement strand
AATCAGGGTGTGATGAAGAGTACATGTTGTGAGTTTAGAGCCTGAGGATGGGTTGTAAACTGGGGTGTGTTCGGCATAGTTTTTGGGCTTAGCCTAACGGAAAAACTGATGTGGGTGAAGGATTCGTAGAGTCAATGGCAGTAGTAAGAGGACATTGATTACGAACTAAGATAGTGTTAGGGAGAGTTAACGAAACTGCCGGTCTTAAGCTGAGTGATGTTGTTGAAACATCGTGGAGTTTTGTGATAAAGATCAAATGTGGTGTTGTGGTTGGTTTTATTATTTGTGATATCTGTCTTCAAAGAAGATGAAAAGGATATGGAATCACAAAGATTGAGTCAAAGACTCAATGTGTGATACTGATTGCTATCAGGTTGTTGACATTGATCATCAGGGAGTACGGAGCGTATCAAGGAGTAGAAAAGTGATTGAGTGTGTAAATGCTCATCATTTTTGGGTCAATCTGAACTGCAAAACACTTAAAAATGCTCACAAATGCATCAAAATACTGAAAATATTTCAAAATTGCATTTTATATGTTTCAGATGCAAAATGTTTAAAATCAGATGAAAAATGAGCTAAGTTTGCATAATTGGCAGTTTTAGTCCCTCAAGTTTTAAAAATTGTCAGAAATAGTCCCTGAGCACTTAATTTCAAAAGAAAAATCACCAAAGGTCCTTTTTAAAATCATAAGTTGTCAAAATTAGTCCTTTGGTGAAAAATATCAAAAGTTTTGAGAAATTACAAAATTGGTCTTTCAAGTTTCAAATTTGACAAAAATGGTCTTTGGAAATGTGAAATTGTCAAGATTGGTCCTTGTACTATTAGAGCTTGTCACTTTTAATCCCTTGGAGCAACTTTGCAAATTGACAGCTTAGGTCCCTTGATTTTCAGAAATTACACATTAGGTCCTTGGTTATTAAAACCTTTAATACACTTGGACCCTTTTCAAAACTGCTTGTGACCCCTGCCTTTCCATTTGGACCCCTTGTCAATATGCATTTTGGACCCCCAGGCATTATAACTCCCCAGTCAAACCAAATGGTCAAACCATCAAACGCGCCAAAAGTCTCCTTCTCCTACCAAATGTCTCAAGCAACCCTGCACCTCCCATCCCCCTCCTCTCTATCACTCCACCTTGTTTCCCCCACCTCAACTAACCTCCAAATAGCATTAAATGCTCCTTCAATCCCTTCACTCAACCTTCCTAGTGGATAACAAGTTTTGGCCAAAATGTTTCAATGGCCCGATCAATTCAGGACATCCAATGGTCAGAAAATGATGGGAATTAATCAGAGAAGTGAGAGAAGAAAGTTTGGATATAAAAGAAAGCAAAAGGATGAGAAGAGGGGAGTCTTGTCGTTTTTAATTTTCAATAATGTCGTTTTTAATTTAAAAGTTTTAGTTAAGTTTAATTGATGTAATATTTTGTTTTCTTGTATCAAACTCAAGCTACATTATCAGTTTAATCAACTTTTAATTATCAATTCCAAAGTTTTATCTATTTTCATATTTTTGTATTATCATTGAAATTTTCGGTTTCCAACTATTATGTATAAGTTCTTACTAGCTTATTGTTAAGGTCAAACAGGCTTATATGAGCTTATTATAGCTTTTTGTAAGCTTATATTCAAGTTTTAAGCAACTTGGGTTCTTGGTCAAAGAAGGTCAAACTGGGCAAGAATTGAAAAGGAAATGGAAAATGGTGTTGCAGTGTTGGATTTGGGGTGATTTAGAATTCATTGGGTTGATTCAAATAGGATAGGGGTTCTGGTTTGACTGATTTCAAGCCATAGTGGCTAAGGACTTGTTGTAAGTGAATTTCAAGTTTCATTGCAAAATCTGTTTTTGTAGTTATAACTAGTTCTAACCTGTTGGATTAGTTGTCATTAGGTTAATTAAGCTCAGTTTGATTGTATGCATTAGCTAGTTTAGCAGTTGGTTTAATTTTGTTTGCAAATCAGTAGATACAAGGGTGTTTGGATTTGCTACTTTAACTGTATTGGATGGTTATTCAGTAGTTAGGGTTTGTTGTTCTATCCTTATTAAGCTTTATTGTACTCTTATCTGTCTTTATTTTGTACCTGCTAACTCTCAAAGTCAAAATCACACTCAAACCTGTCTTAAGTACTGAATCTGTTGTGATTTTGAAAAAGCATAGACTTGTTTTGTGTTTAGAATTCTTAGACAAAGCTTGCAGCAGCTTCATTTAATCATATAACATCATTTTCAGTTGAGAAATTAAGATCAAGATTCATAAAAGTCAACTTTTCAAAAAGCGCCAAAAGTCAAATTTGCAAATTCCAGTTTTTCAACCAAATGGAGTGATTTTTCTTGGATTCATTGCTGAGCCAAATTTAGTGAAACTTGTTGTTTTAAAAACTTCACTTGGTCTACTTTCTTGTCATCATTTTTATAGAATTTTGTGAATTTTTACAAGGCCCAAAATCGCTTGTCAAAATGGTTGTGAATCTCGCATACACCTCAGTTTAACCGAGTGTGCACAAGATTCTTGCAACCTTGCAACAAGCTCATTTGAGCTTGTCCAAGTCCCACTTTGGATTCTGATAGCCAACCGTGTCTAGATTAAGTTCCAACTTTTGTTTTCATTCTCGCTTATTAAGTAGCTTGTGCTAAGCCGCAAGTAGCACCTAAACGATTTTAAGCTCATTAACTCAAAACACCTAATCTGTCTAATTTTGCAATTCAGAGGTTAAGAGCAGTTGAGACTAGTTGCATTTAGGTAGTTTTAACTTATTGTAGCTGCTTTACAGCTTTGTGTGCTTGTGGCTTGTGGCTTATTTCAAGTGCTTATTCTAAAGCACTTTGCATAGCAGTTTCACATTCTTGCACACAAGTACCTGTTTTTCTAATTTTCCTAGATTCACCATAATATTTTAAACTTATCTTGAATTTTTCAGATTTTTCTAGGTCAGTTTGGTATTTTTCTCCATTTTAATTAGTTTTTAAGCCTTTTTAATTAGCATTTAATACAAATAATTCAGAAAAGGTTCAAAAAAATAAGTTTTCATTTTTATTAAGTTAAGATAAATATAAAAAGGCAAAAAAATATTTTTCTAGATTTTTCTTAGTTAAATTTGTATTTTTAAGCAATTTAAGTAGTTTTAAATAGATTTTAATTCCTAGAAAATAGAAAAATAATCAGAAAAATATAAAAATAGTTTTGAAAATTCTCTTTTGTTATTTTAGATTTTTCTAAGTCCTAATTTTATTTTTCTAGCTTTATTTCCTATTTTCTTGTATTTTAGGCTATTATTAAATAGTTAAAAATAGTTTTTAATTAATACTCCCTCCGTCCCTAAATAAATGTCCACTTTTGACTTTTAAAGTCTTTCTTGTACAACTTTGACCTTAAATATTTTTGTTTGTGTTTTATAATACTTGATAAAAATTATACCAACTTAAAGTACATTTAAAACACAATTCATTCATATATTTTGTATCAAGTATTATATAAGATAAACACAAATATTTAAGGTCAAAGTTGAATAAGTAAGCATTTGAAAGTCAAATGTGGACATTTATTTAGGGACGGAGGTAGTAATAATTAGATAATTAGTTATAAAAATAATTTTCTTTTTCTATAAATTTTCTTTTATCATTAGGGTTGTAAAAATGTCATTTTCATATTTTTAGAATTAATATTGTGTAAGTTTCACATTTTCATTTGTACGTTACGTAGTTTTTAATTCAGTTTTATAAAAACATAAAATCAAAAACATCATTTTGCAAATAGTGATAGCGTTTATTTAATATTTTTTATCTTTTTAATTTTCTTTAATTTGCATTTAAGCCCTTGTAGTTTATGTACTTTTTCCTTAGGTATAATCATTCAGATCTCTTTTCTCATTCAAATCTCTCGATCACTATTCGTTGGGTGATTCTTTGCATAGCTCGCTGGGACATAACGACCCGAGGAAACACTATACTCCCCAGATCTTCATTGCATTCGTTTTGAGCCGTTTAAGTTTCTTCTTGGCCGGCCATTCACAAGTGGTCGGCTTGTGTGAGAAAACTTGACGGTTTGGCACGAATCAAATTTTTACGCCACGCTAGCGAGCTGTCGGCCGATTATCTTCCGCTCAGCAGATTAGTGATTTGAATATTCAACTTTTGTTCATACCATCTATATGTATTTATATTTTCTTATAAAAATCAAAAACCCAAAAAGATTTTCATTCTTTATTTTATAGCATGTTTTTCAAAAATCCAAAAATCCATCCTTTATCTTCAAATCTGTTTAATTCTCCATTCCTTATCCTCTATAACCGCTTAATTCTTCATCTCTTATCCCTCTTATCTGTTTAATTCTTCATGTCATGGTTTTCAACATGTTCTGGTGTGGAGGTCCATTTAACGGTGGAAATTGTCGTGATGTACCAATGTGAGTTTCTTGAGACAAGTTTTTCGTAATCCATCCCATTTCAAATAATGAAACACCCGATTTTTCCTACCTACCTCCACGTACCTAATAATACTAATCCTACTCATGCGAAGTTTTGTGGAATGATTCTCATTACGGTTTTGATTGTCCACCACGGGTCCCGCTTGTCTATGAGCCTGAACCATGTTACAATCAGAACTTTGGTGAAAGTTATTTTCCCAATTATCTCGTTGTGAGAATTGTGGGGTCCTCATGCGACTTTTGAATGTCAACCGATGAATCAAAATTTTCACAATTCCAATTCTCCCGGTTTTGACAATTTCCAACCCCACAGAGATTCCATCATTCATCAATATCATCATGATAAAACTATTGGAGAATTACTAGCTGAAGAACGAACGGCTAATCCTAGTACTCAAACTTCCGAGCCTTCACAGCATTTCAATGATTACGAGGAGTGTAATCTTCCACAAAGTTCAAGAAATGATTCAAAGCAACTACAAATGAAAAGAATGGTATGTAAGCTTCACAGAATGAATATAAGAATGGATATGATGACGATGATGATGAGGATACTATTCAAATGAGGGAATATTATGATTATGACGATGAGAGTGCTATTCAATTGAACGATATTATTTCTCAACTCCCTCAGTCTATTGCTATCACACCTATCTTACCTATTATTGCTTCCAAAGACTCTCTCACCATGGGGATAAGCATCTCAGCACTATTTCAGAAACGGAATCATCGAGTGTTGAGGATCTTGTCCCAATCCCAAGTGAGTCTGAGGATATATCCGATAGTGATTGTGATTTGCATGTTTGTGATTCTCGACATTTCGAGGTTACCGGATTTTCTCAAATCCTCTTTTTGAATTTAATAATGACTACACTTTTGGGAAAGTAAATCCTCTTTTCGATGAAATGTCCGAGGCCGATACAGAGACCATCACGGAAGTGGTGGAAATTGCTAGCTCTCTCGAGCACACCACTTGTCCCACCTCCGTATTCTAACTTATCTCTTCCATCATGTGATGACGATTCTATCCTCACTGATGAAATGTCTTTCGAATATCCCGCTTGAGCCATCCGCGAAGACAAAAATTTTAATCCAGGGATACCGTTGGAAGAAAATGCACATGGATGAAAATTTTAATGAGATGTTTGAGCTTGAAACGTACATCATCCGAACCTTTCTTCCTTTCGTCACATACGGTGTGACTTCTCCTATTCTTAACTCCTACGGGAGTGAAGATACTATCTTTGACCCCGGCATTTTCATTTATCATTTGTAAGCCGGGTCTTTCTCTGTATATCTCGTCGGTGTGGAACTTTCACGTACTCCAATGTGTGTCCAAACATCTTGAATGAAAGTCCGATCGATTGTTTCTTCCACTTTGCTTCCCCATGAACCAATGAATGCGGGATCGAAGTCAAGCTAGCACTTCGTAATCAAACAAGAGCATGCCATATGGGTTTTCACCCATATTTCTGACTTCTTTCTATCTTTCTACCACCCTAGTGTGGGGGAGTTGCCCCACACTGTTGTAAAAAAAAAAAAAAAAAAAACTTTCAAAATAATGGCCGTAGTATTTCCCTTTTGTAACACCCCCAAAAATGACTCAGCGGAAGCATACAAGTATCGGGATGCTACTAAATTGGTATCACAACATAAGCATAGAACAATTGGTTTTTCATAAATAAACTTTTATTCATTCTTAAAACAATGTTTACATTATTGATTAGTGCGGAAAATGGCCCATTATAAAAAGGTGGTCCCAATACATAAATCAGAGTCGCCTATGACCATGCCATGCCTTTGCCTTGCGCCTCCAAAGATAAGCTATCACTCAAAACTGAAGATACATGCTAAAGAGGTGGAAAGTCTACTTACGTGGTGAGTTCATAGGTTTATTTAAAAGGAATTCAAGATTGTTTGAAGTTGGTTTTTGATGATCATTACGTCTTGCATAATATCATAAAGTTTATGGTTTCAATTCATAAAAGGATTTCATAAAAGAGATTTCATTAGTGGACCATAAGTAGGGTATATGTACATTACAACGAATATAATATCATATATTGAATGTATTACGCTAGCACTAAGTTCATGCAACCGAAGCTACGACAGTTCATGTATGCACAAGGAAGTCATACAAATACAGAGCCCATGGCGAGTGTTTATCCCAATACACTCGGTCCCGACATGTTATATGTTTCTCCTTGACCCAAGCGGGTCAACCGAGAGTCACCCTCAATAGATCTATTTATAACATTCGCTTAAAGAGGAATTGACGGTTCATGAAGAGGGCAATTTTGGGATTTAAGGACTTAGGCTAAGCTGCGTAATATTCTAGGTCAAACATTTTGGTATGCTCTATAAAACATCTATGTATGGTGAAAGCTTTAAACATGTAAAAGCATAGTATGCATGGAATGCACAAGTAAAATGATTTCAGTAAAATGAGCATGTATCTTCCCCCAAAACAAGTATAAAGTAGTTAAAAGTAGGGGCTATGAAACTCACCTTGGCAATGTGCAATATGAAGTCTAAAAAGAATTAAATCAAGGAGTGATAGTGCACGGCTCCGACACGCAACCTAATTAATACGGCAATTTAGTCTTTATGTTTAAGACTCGATAAAGTTTAACTAACTTTATAAATTTTTAAATGTTTTTGTTGTTGTTGCTTGTGTGGCATCATTTAAGTTTAAATGGTTTTGCCAGTGTTTGTAAGGATTGGCTCTAGGAGGTGCATATAGAAATAGGAGTAAAGTATAACGACAAAGAGTATTTGTTAGACAAGTATCCGAAATAAAAATACGGAAAATGATCATGAATGATCATTAAGTGTCGTCGGAAAAATGTGAAAAAGTATATATATAGTTAATTGATTAAAAATATGGTTAATGGAAAATAATTAT
Organism: Chrysanthemum makinoi; assembly: GCA_910596185.1. Classification (NCBI taxonomy): domain Eukaryota; kingdom Viridiplantae; phylum Streptophyta; class Magnoliopsida; order Asterales; family Asteraceae; genus Chrysanthemum; species Chrysanthemum makinoi. Next base: position 50,455,975 of record OU343219.1, on the reverse strand, counting down.
TTTCATCTTTTAGTTGGATTAATAAATCAAGTGTACATATTCTTGATGAAATTCGGGCATGACCCGTGTATACATTTTGGTAAAGTTACAAGGTATAGTTAAGTAAATAGCCGTTTTAAAATTTATAGAACTCGTATGAGTTTTTCATAAAACTTATCAAGTTTATATAAGTTAAATATGTTATTGATAATCTAACAAGTGAGTTTAAAACTTAAAAATTAGTTCAGTCTATATATAAGACTTAAAATTTTATATTACAAGTAATTATTTATTTTACGTAATATGTTACGGTTTAGTAAGCAAAACACGCGATGAGTAAATTATGTCGTAAAGTAACATGTCGAAATAAGCCGGAATCGAATAAATATTTTTGAACGATAGTTGGGTTCAATGTGGGCTTCGACCCAACACACCCGCGGCAAACACTATACGGCGCTAGCATTTGCTACTAAGAGTGGCCTCGTCCCCAACAGCTACACGACCCACCACACAAATGACTTTCAAGTCAAAATTATCATACCACAATACATTCTTTCTTTACTTAGTTTTTCCCTTTTGTGTTATTAATTGATCAATCATTTTTTTTTTACAGAACAGTGGCCACAATAAATACAAACCCAATTTTACTTTTAGTTCAAATTCGACACATTTCATTCTTGTTTTGAGAGGTTTGTTTTTGACAGCAAAGAACAAAAGAAATAAAAGTCCACATACAAAACTTTAAAATTTGCATAGCATTTTGAGTGAAGTGAAAGTGAACATGACCAAAAGCAAGTATACATATATATACCCACTGTTGGTGCTGCACAACAGCAAAGCAAACACCCTTTTTGAGCTGGAAATCAGCGTGCAAACGGACTCTTTTTGAGCTGAAAATCAGCAAACGAAACACACATATTGGTGCTGGAAATAAGAAAATGGAACGCGCCTTTTAGGGGCTGAACTATGCAGGTCCAAGCGCACCCTTTTGGAGCTGGAAATCAGCAGTAAACGGACCCTTTTGGAGCTGAAAATCAGCAGCAAATACACTCCTTTAGGGGCTGAAATTCAGCAGAAATAAATGCACCCTTTGTGTAGAATATAAGCAGGTTCAACACGCCTCTTTGTGCAACAAATACGAAGATCAAAACAACCCTTGGCGATTGTTGTTGGATCAAACAAACACCCTCGTTGGGCTGTTAATAGACACGCACCCAAAGTGGGTTGTGGTTAGACAGAGACCAACAACAACCTTTGTGGTTGTGTTGGAGAACCGGGAAGAATCAAGATAACATCCTTTCAAGAGTGTTTACTTTCAGTCGAATGAGTTGGTAACTATTAAGCCGAGTGACACAAACAAGTGAGTTAAGAAATCTGAAGAAATAGATATGGTCATATCACTCTAATAAGCTTAATCAAAATAAGATGAATAAGCTAAGAATATAAGCCGAATACCAAATAAGTCGATTAGGCTGAAATAAAGTCGAAACCAACATTAAGCCGTATACCAAATTTAGGCAATACAAGGTTTTAGATTTTTGTTCAAGTTTTACCACACTTAGCCAACAACAACAACTTTTAACAAGATAACCAACAATAAATCGTTCGAGTATATATATAAAAAAATACATATATTCGAATTTGGACAAGTACTACAAATACAAAAGTTTCAAAAGATGACAAGAAGTGTATTCTTACATTGAACCCAAAGGTGGGTCGAATGGGTAAGAAAAACCGAATCCAACGAGCTCCATTGGAGGTGACTCGAGGTGAATTGGAACAATTAACTTCTGGAGTAGCCTCCTTATGCCCTCAACTACAAAACCCCTCTATCAATTTTGAAAACCCCTTTGTTTCAAGAAACCCTAATTATCAAGAACCCTAATTTCGGATTTTATTTTGAGGAATGGATGGAGACTTCGACTGAAGAACCACCCTTTTTATAGATGTACAGAATCCATTTTCTCTCCTTGATTTAAACGTGGCACTCTACTTGGCTACCATCTTCTTTCACAGCCGAGCTAGTGTCTCTTTAGGGTAGGTTATGTGGCTGAAATATGTGGTGATGGATCATGGTGACTAAGAGGAAGGGGCAGGAACCTTTCTTGTTTCACGGTTTTGGATAGAAGTAGAAAAAGGAAAGGTGAAGAAGAAAGGAAAAAAGAAGTAAATACGTGGTGGCTAGGAGTAGTATTTTGTATTTCTTTTATTGTTAATACGTATAAATGGTACCCGTGTTTTGTTGAATCCTCGAGCGTAAGAATTCCGTGCCGAAAAATATAGAAATTGTATTTTCGGAGACGATTTCTTAAGCGTAATAATATGATATGTTTATTACGTTGGGTTTTGATTATAATGTTTGCCGTTATTAATTTGGTGTCGGTCTAGCGTCGTGCCGTGGCTTCCTAAATTCATGAGATAACCTTTTGTTTTCTTTCATAAATTATTAGTGATTGATAAAAATGTATTTTTCTCTTATCTCAGTATTTATTTTTAGTTTTGTTTGCTACTTTGCTTGTTGTAGTGTGCGAAATAACGATGGATTAAGCTTATGTATGCTTAAATTTTAACTTGGACAATAATAAATTTCACAGATACTTTGTGGGCAAGTAATGTAAGTGCGGTGTCTTATTTCTAAAGGAACGAAATGACCTCTCGTTTTATACTTTAGAATATCGGCATTTTGTCGGAAAATAATTGATTTAAACTTTCTGACGCGATAAATATTATTAAAATAATCCAGAATTTTACTGGTTGTTATACCTTTTACGTTCTCAGTTTTGGCATAACAGCCGGTACTTTGAATATTGAGGGCAATATTCATTTCTAAGTGTGGGGGGGAATTCTCACGAATTTTATCATGTAATTATACCACCTAATTCCCCCGTTTTTGGCCAAAAATTTTTTGGAGTAAGTGTTCTACACTTACTCAATTGGTTATCAGTCCGCCATGTCTAATAAACAAAAGGATTGGCTAATCCAGAAGCAAACGGCTCTTGGTAAAGATATATCAAATCCTGCTTACGGCTTGCAATTTGCCCAAAATTGTATGGTATTCAGTTCACCATATCTTTAATTAGTGAAGAGTTGGCTAGCCCGCAAGTTTATGGCTTGTGGTAAAGACAGTGGAAAATCCATAATTGGTAATCACCACCAAAGATAATATGATAATTTATCTAAGAGTTGGCTAGTCCGAAGCAAAACGGCTTCGGTAAAGACAAATCAAATCCGTTAGAAGTCGGTGGTTTGCTCAAAATCACATGGTTATCAGTGTACCATGGTTCTTACTTGAACTAAAACATTTGGCTACTCCCGAAGTAATGGCTTTTGGTAAAGAGATTCAAATCCATTAAGTTTTCTCAAAAGATTGCTAGGGACTAGCAATAGTTTAGTGTGGGGGATTGATGAGTGTGTAAATACTCATCATTTTTGGTCAATCTGAACTGCAAAACACTTAAAAATGCTCACAAATGCATCAAAATACTGAAAATATTCCAAAATTGCATTTTATATGTTTCAGATGCAAAATGTTTAAAATCGGATGAAAAATGAGCAAAGTTTGCATAATTGGCGCTTCCCAGTCCCCAAGTTTCAAAATTGTCGAAATAGTCCCCGAGCACTTAATTTAAAAGAAAAATCACCAAAGGTCCTTTTTAAAATCATAAGTTGTCAAAATTAGTCCTTTGGTGAAAAATATCAAAAGTTTTGAGAAATTACAAAATTGGTCCTTCAAGTTTCAAATTTGGCAAAAATGGTCCTTGGAAATGTGAAATTGTCAAGATTGGTCCTTGTACTATTGGAGCTTGTCACTTTTAATCCCTTGGAGCAACTTTGCAAATTGGCAGCCTAGGTCCCTTGATTTTCAGAAATTACACATTAGGTCCTTGGTTATTAAAACCTTTAATACACTTGGACCCTTGTCAAAACTGCTTGTGACCCCTGCCTTTCCATTTGGACCCCTTGTCAATATGCATTTTGGACCCCCTGGCATTATTACTCCCCAGTCAAACCAAATGGTCAAACCACCAAACGCGCCAAAAGTCTCCTTCTCCCACTGAATGTCTGCAACCCGTGCACCTCCCATCCCCCCTCCTCTATCACTCCACCTTGTTCCCCCACCTTCAACTAACCTCCAAATAGCATTAAATGCTCCTTCAATCCCTTCACTCAACCTTCCCAGTGGATAACAAGTTTTGGCGCCAAAATCTGTTTCAATGGCCCAGATCAATTCAGGACATCCAATGGCTGAGAAAATGATGGGAATTAATCAGAGAAGTGAGAGAAGAAAGTTTGGATATAAAAGAAAGCAAAAGGATGAGAAGAAAGGAGTCTTGTCGTTTTTAATTTTCAATAATGTCGTTTTTAATTTAAAAGTTTTAGTTAAGTTTAATTGATGTAATATTTTGTTTTCTTGTATCAAACTCAAGCTACATTATCAGTTTAATCAACTTTTAATTATCAATTCCAAAGTTTTATCTATTTTCATATTTTTGTATTACTGTTGAAATTTTCAGTTTCCAACTATTATGTATAAGTTCTTACTAGCTTATTGTTAAGGTCAAACAGGCTTATATGAGCTTATTATAGCTTTTTGTAAGCTTATATTCAAGTTTTAAGCAACTTGGGTTCTTGGTCAAAGAAGGTCAAACTGGGCAAGAATTGAAAAGGAAATGGAAAATGGTGTTGCAGTGTTGGATTTGGGGTGATTTAGAATTCATTGGGTTGATTCAAGTAGGCTAGGGGTTCTGGTTTCACAGGTTTCAAGCCATTGTGGCTAAGGACTTGTTGTAAGTGAATTTCAAGTTTCATTGCAAAATCTGTTTTTGTAGTTATAACTAGTTCTAACCTGTTGGATTAGTTGTCATTAGGTTAATTAAGCTTAGTTTGATTGTATGCATTAGCTAGTTTAGCAGTTGGTTTAATTTTGTTTGCAAATCAGTAGATACAAGGGTGTTTGGATTTGCTACTTTAACTGTATTGGATGGTTATTCAGTAGTTAGGGTTTGTTGTTCTATCCTTATTAAGCTTTATTGTACTCTTATCTGTCTTTATTTTGTACCTGCTAACTCTCAAAGTCAAAATCACACTCAAACCTGTCTTAAGTACTGAATCTGTTGTGATTTTGAAAAAGCATAGACTTGTTTTGTGTTTAGAATTCTTAGACAAAGCTTGCAGCAGCTTCATTTAATCATATAACATCATTTTCAGTTGAGAAATTAAGATCAAAATTCATAAAAGTCAACTTTTCAAAAACTGCTCAAAAGTCAAATTTGCAAATTCCAGTTTTTCAACCAAATGGAGTGATTTTTCTTGGATTCATTGCTGAGCCAAATTTAGTGAAACTTGTTGTTTTAAAAACTTCACTTGGTCTACTTTCTTGTCATCATTTTTATAGAATTTTGTGAATTTTTTACAAGGCCCAAAACTGCTTGTCAAAATGGTTGTGAATCCCCTGTACACACTCAGTTTTAACTGAGTGTGCACAGGATTCTTGCAGCCCTTGCAACAAGCTCATTTGAGCTTGTCCAAGTCTCACTTTGGATTCGTGATAGATAGAGGTCTAGATTAAGTTCCAACTTTTGTTTTTCATTCTCAGCTTATTAAGTAGCTTGTGCTTAAGCTGCAAGTAGCACCTAAAATCGATTTTAAGCTCATTAACTCAAAACACCAAATCTGTCTAATTTTGCAATTGGAGGTTAAGAGCAGTTGAGACTAGTTGCATTTAGGTAGTTTTAACTTATTGTAGCTGCTGTTACAGTTTGGTGCTTGCTTGTGGCTTGTGGCTTATTTCAAGTGCTTATTCTAAAGCACTTTGCATAGCAGTTTCACATTCTTGCACACAAGTACCTGTTTTTATAATTTTCCTAGATTCACCATAATATTTTAAACTTATCTTGAACTTTTCAGATTTTTCTAGGTCAGTTTGGTATTTTTCTCCATTTTAATTAGTTTTAAGCCTTTTAATTAGCATTTAATACAAATAATTCTAGAAAGGTTCAAAAAAATAATTTTTCATTTTTCTTAAGTTAAGATAAATATAAAAAGGCAAAAAAATATTTTTCTAGATTTTTCTTAGTTAAATTTGTATTTTTAAGCAATTTAAGTAGTTTTAAATAGATTTTAATTCCTAGAAAATAGAAAAATAATCAGAAAAATATAAAAATAGTTTTGAAAATTCTCTTTTGTTATTTTAGATTTTTCTAAGTCCTAATTTTATTTTTCTAGCTTTATTTCCTATTTTCTTGTATTTTAGGCTATTATTAAATAGTTAAAAATAGTTTTTAATTAATAATAATTAGATAATTAGTTATAAAAATAATTTTCTTTTTCTATAAATTTTATTTTATCATTAGGGTTGTAAAAATTTCATTTTCATATTTTTAGAATTAATATTGTGTAAGTTTCACATTTTCATTTGTACGTTACGTAGTTTTAATTCAAGTTTTATAAAAACATAAAATCAAAACATCATTTTGCAAATAGTGATAGCGTTTATTTAATATTTTTTATCTTTTTAATTTTCTTTAATTTGCATTGAAGCCCTTGTAGTTTATGTACTTTTTCCTTAGTTATAATAATTCAGATCTCTTTTCTCATTCAAATCTCTCGATCACTATTCGTTGGGTGATTCTTCGCATAGCTCGCTGGGACATAACGACCCGGGGAAACACTATACTCCCCAGATCTTCATTGCATTCGTTTCTGAGCCGTTTTAAGTTTCTTACGGTCGGCCATTCACAAGTGGCCGGTTTGGGTGAGAAAACTTGACGGTTTGGAACGAATCAAAAAGGTTGGAATTCAATCATGATTTTGCTTATTGTTTTGGGCTAAGCATAAAACGAGTCCCTGATGAGAAAAAATGGAAAACGAGTATGTGATGAACGATAGTCACTGAATTACCAATAGCATCGATGAACCGATTTCGTAAGTTGGGTTTTAAGGTAATAAGGGCGATAAATTTCGGTGAATACATATCGGTGTTGGGATTATAAGGGTGTGACACAAAATCGAGGGTATGAATGGGTTTTAAAAGAAAGAAATGAAGTGGTTTAAGTCAGTACCTGTTTTGGGAGTACTGATATCAAGCGGAATCGAGCTTTTGCAAATTGGGAAGTGTCAATATGGTTTTAGGGCTAAGTCTTTTGTGTTAACTAACTTCGTAAAATGGAAATGAATATTGTATCTGTAAAACCCTAAAAATATAAATCATGTCAAAAGACTATTTTACCCTTAAAATAGTCAAAAGACTATTTTACCCTTAAAATAGTCAAAATCCTAAAATACGTAAAATATGTAACGCTCATTAAATGAAATTTAAAATCTAACTTATAAACGTTTTAAAAAAAAACTAACGTGCACATTTAACAATCGACATTTGTTACGACGAAAAATAAAAGTTACACGCATGTAAACCTTTATGGGCCGTTTGTTTATGTGTAATCCAAATACCCTTTGGGTCGTTTTTTTGTTTTGAGACCCGATCGTTCACCCAAAAGCCCATGGTCTCGTTTGTTGGGTTTGCAAGCCGATCCACACAAAAGCCCACCCTAGAACCGATCGGGTAGTATAAATACAAACACAAACATTAAATTTTGAAACCCTAGTTTACAAGACCACGGCATCAAAGTTCTGCCCCTTTTCTTTTCCGATCGCTGCTACTCTTTGGTTTCGGTGTGCTCTTGATCCGAACGGTACCAAGGTATAACATTCTTCCATTCGTCTTAAGTACATTCGCATACTAACGTTTAAAACGTTGAAACCGTGTGATATATATAATAAACCATACGAATGAACATGAATAAATCAAGCCCTAAAAATCAGTTATGATGGCCATTAATATGTAATCACAAAGGTAGAAACCCTAAGTCGTGATAATCATGGGTGTTTATGATTTTATGTGAAGAGTTGTGTGCGTGTTGGCTCATTAATTAGTGTAAAGGGTGTTCATAATCTGTGTAGGACTGAATTATGGATTTATAAACATGTTATTATGAGGTTATAACAGGTTGTGTGGCTTTCATGGGTCATGAGTGCGTTTGGGTAGGTTAAACATGTGCTTATATTGGTTTTGATAAACCCTAAAACTGGACAGCATCATATGTCGAATTTGTGTGTGTTATAGATCCAATTTTATAAGTGCAATAATCTGGGTTTTGTGGGAAAAGTTTATTTTATGTCTTAGTTAAGTTTTCCAAGTGGTTTGGTCGAATTTGGAGTTGTCTAAGTCGTATTTTTGAATTTTACAAGATCAAGTGTCAAAGCTGAGAAAACGAGTCTGAAATTAGGTTGGATTCATCTAGGTGTTATCTGATGATACTTGCATGTTTTTGGGTGATTCTTGAGCCTAAACTGTAGTACTTTGAAATAGCTTTCTGGAAATATAAGTCTTGTGTCATTTTCAAACCTGAAAGTATGATTTTTATATTTTTGGAGTTAGGGTGTCTGAATCTGAATTGCTGAGTTGAAATTTATAATGTAGTAAATGATTTTTAGTATTTAATCTATGAGGTTCTGGGACTTTTCCTTTGGTGGATATGATTTTTATATATTGTGTGACACCTGTAGCTTTTGGTTTGATGTGTTGAGTAAGGTGAGTGTGTTTGTTGGGGCCATACTTTTGGTGTGTGTAAATCTGGGTGAGTTCTAGACCGGTCTGGACTTATGATTTTCCGTAGGCCATTTGGCATGGAAATAGAACCCACCAATTTTTTTAGAGTCTCTTAACTCATATGGGAACCCCTGGGATTTTGCTTGATTTCATTTGAGCTAAGTAAGTATTTTATAAAATCGCTAAAGTCTGGTCCGAATATGAATTTAAGAAACTGAAAGATAAAATATGATATCAATAGGTAACACACTTACAAATGCATAAGAAGCTTATAAAATGAGAATATACTTATAACTCTAAGAATGTTAATGTGATTAATCCGTTATAGCTTTAATGATGCTAATAAGTATTAAACAAATCCTAATTCGTGTAGATTCGTTGAAGAGCTGACGTTGTATCTTCGTGTTCGCTCATTCATTTGCTTTTCTCTCATTTGCGTAAGGTACGATATTCGACCTTTTTAGTAAAGGTTTCTCATGATTTCCTTTATTCGTCATTTCTCTTATGCTTATTAGGATTTCCTATGCCATTGCTATGATTCCTTCATTTATGTGAATCTCTGTTTGTCTGAATCTCATGTTTGTTGAACTTGCTATTTTTGATTATGAACTTCGATTATGACATTTGATTTTGATCTTTTGATTATGAATATTCGATTATGAACTTCCGATTATGAACATCCGATTATGAACCTCGATTATGAACGTTATGATATGTGCTGTGATATGAACCTTTGATTTATGAACATTTGATATGAACCCTTTCTGATTTGTTTGATCCGTTTTATGAAATCTCTGCTTAGTGAACCATGAAATATCTGATTTGGACTTTATGATATGAAACCTCCGATATATATATCGTTGACTTTTAAGAATTATGATGTGTCATTTATGACAATCTGTTTGACCTAAGTTAGTTTGACACTCGAGCCAAATATTTCACTAGTCATGGGGGTTCCATGTCCGTGACGCTGATGCACCTCGATATATGACTCTAGGGCAGAGTGATGTTCGCCACGCCCCTGGATGGTGGAGCATATTTTGTATATGTAGGAAGGGGCGTATGGATGCATCCTAGATCCGATCTGTTATCATATGATTTGTCCGGTGAATGATGTCGGTGTGCAATACGCCTTCACAAATTCGGAGCTAGTTACTCCATTTGTTATTGAGGCCTCCCTCACATTTTATAAGGTATTCGAGGTCACCCTCCGAATAAGAAAGTTACTTCGATATGATATGTTCGGGCTCGTGGTAGATAACTAAACCTGTCTGTTATTTCGTGTTAGATATTCTATTTATGATTCCGTATTTGTCAATGTTTCCGTTTACATACTGAATTATTATATGTTTATTGAAGGTATTTATGCTTTGACATGATTATGTGACTACCGTCTACTATGCTAGGATATGTTTCATAGGTTTAAATGTGATTCGCATGTTGCCATCTGATTATATGTTAGTTTACCGTTATGTGAACTCGTTGATCTGTGTGATGACTATGTTGGTGGTAATCAATTGATCTGTATGTTTAGTGTGTATAATATGTTCAGTTAATATGGTGAACTTTGCCTATCCGTTAGTGTACTTACTTCCGCTTATGTCCACCTCCATGTTTGAATTCCTTATGCAAATTGTTTGATCTGGGAAATGATTCAACTTATGGTATCTGAATTGTTAATTGGCTAATTGCTTTGCTATGTTTCTAGTTCGTTTAATTATAGTTTCCAAATTGTAGTTCCTATTTGTATATGTGACCATGACTTTGATGCTATTGTTCATTGCTACTATACTGCTTAAGTGTGTTAAATGTAGATTCATTGACTAGTATGAATGCCATGTTACTTTCTAGGAACTGTTTCCGTTAGCCTTTAGACTCTTCGTTTGGTTTATATGTAATCTATTTTCTTGATATGTTAAGTGTCTAGTTATTCGATGTGTTTTGCGTTTGTGTCATTAATGTGCTATGAGGTGTTTTTAACTATTATGTGTTCTTCGATTTCGTATGTTTGTGCTTCCGCAGAATCCTCAATGATTCGTCATTCTCATTTCATTGTGATTTCGTTATTTGTATCTTGTTCTGTTTTAGCTTTTGTTTTGTATATCTCTGTTCATCGAGCTTTGTAAGCTCACCGCGACTTCTTTTCCTGCTTGTATATTGCATTCAAGATGAGCTTGTGGGATGGCGATCCGGGTTGAGAGTAGAACTGTGAGCAAGTTTTGACTATAGAGATCTTAGATTTATTTTGATTATTAAGTTATTTATGTTTTCTTTTGATTATTTTGTAAAGGCTTCCGCTATTGAATATTATTTAAAGTTCACGATGAAACCAGTATTGTGATAACTTTACCCCTTGTCGGGTTGGGGTGTTACAGTTATCAAGGAGGGTTGATGATCAGTGGTATGGGTTTGGAAGTATATTTTTGAAGTAAAAATACAACTCGATGAGTGAGTGGCATTATCGTGCTCTAAATGAACCCTGAACCAAGTCATCAAAACCCGTCACTTGAACTTGGTTGAACCCCCACTCACTGAACCCCTTGAATTGTCACCCGAATCCTAGTTATTAAACCCAAGACGAAATTTGAACCTTAGCCATGAACCCTTCCAAATAGGTCACTGAACTTGGTCACTGAGACCTAAAGGATTATACAGCCTGAACCTAGGTACTGAACCTCAGTCACAAACCCTTAAACTGAACCCTCAGTCCTACACTTTCTACCGATCACCTTATGCTATTTGTATATTCAAATAGGGAGCTGACGGTCAAAAATTGACCCAATCACCCTTAACAAGGATTTGAAAATAAAATAGAGTAACTCACTAAATAAATAGTGAGTGACTCACTTGAAATCGAGGGGTGTTGTTTAAAGCTCTTTACTTACCGATCTTTGTGTCGATTGAGTAAAATATATGAGTTACAAATAACACCATTATCAGATTTGACAAATGTCTCGATTGACGAAGACGTTATCTCTACAAACAGTAGATATGGGCGGGAACTTCCAAAAGAAGTCGGACAAAGTACAAGAAATTACCATAGAAGTGGGAATATTGTGATGACACCTTCAAAAGGATGGTTGGTGGTTTTCCAAAAGAGGAAGATGAAGAGGGACCACATGATGCATGACATCTCACCATCATCACATGTCTTTGTATTTTTGTTCCCATATATATGTCTAGTCTGTAATAGAGATAACATGCATCCTAAAAAAACAAAATAATACTTAGTATTAGTTGATAGGATCATGCTCTCATTGAATCATAAGCTTAACTTGGATCAATGACAGTTTATTTGTCATTCAATGGGGATAGTTTACGCAATTATCCCTTGAAAGGCGAATGTTATCATGTAGTCAAGTGGGTATTGAGTAATATTGTATTTATTGTTCATTATTATTAATGAATTTGTTCTTTTTTATATCAAGATTTACTCAAATTCTTTGGACCAACAGTTTCATTAGTCTAAATCGACTCACCCATTGTGACAAACTATAAGAGAGGTATAAGAAGGGTTTATCATTAAAGAAGAAGGTTTTTAATACGCTTCACGCTGACCCATTTTTTGTGCGTCAAATGGAGCTACCGATGACTTTTGATAGAATAATATCAAGATTAAAAGCTTTTTACTTTATTCTTAAAATCACGTTGAATCGTAGATTTTAAAAGTGTGATGGTCATAAATGTATGTTCACATGAATGAGACATAAATAAGACATACACCATAATAAAAGAACTAAATGAGTAAAGTTTTTTTTATTAAAAGGTATGATATGAAGATGTATGCATGCTTCTTCGTACATATTTGATTACACGTCAAATAAAATGTACCCTTGAACAATTTAAGTTTATGCCATCCAATTAAAGAAACACTTGCAATTTCCATTTACGTTGCGTGAGACATAGCTAGTTGTAATCCCAAAGTAAATTTCCACGTTGCGTGAGACGTAGCTGGAATAAATTTACAGATTTTTAAATTGGACAATTTAATTGAGTTAGATGGTGAGATCCAGTTAACCCAAGGCATTAGATGGGATGAAACAAGCTTACATTGCAAATAGTTTGGCAACTAGGAAGTCCCATAATGTTCTAAGAATTGCAAATGGTTTGGCAATTGTTGTTCGACACGTACCTTATTAAGTACTATCATTACTAGTAGATCAACTGATGTAATGTCTTAATTTGGATCCTAGCTTTAAGAAAATTTTATGGTTTATATGAATATTAACCAATGGGTATTTAAATTTTTTTAAAGATTTAATTATCGAAAATACTAAAATTGAATTTTGTAAATTCTTTTAAATGTATTAATGCAACAATAAACCATAAATGTGGTTTAGTCATTCCTTGGTAAATTAATCTAGTTATGCTTTTAAACAAATGTATGATCGAGAAAAATTTACTAAAAAGATAAACTGATTCTACTTTTCATAAAAGAAAGAGAGACTCAATCCTATCCTTTTTCGTATTTGAGAAAGTTATAATGGGAATATTATAGTGGGTGAAGGCTGAATATACATAACAAACTTTCTCAAATTAACCCAATATACGTAACATACTTATTTTATTCTCTACATACGTAATATACTTTCAAATAATTACCAATATACGTAATGTTGACAGATTACCACTTTGAAAAGTTACAGTAATGGTCCCTGTCGTTTGTGTTGACTTTCACCGTTAGTCCTTTGACATTTTTTAACTTAAAAAATTACAGTAATGGTCCCTGTGGTTTACTTTTGACTTTCTTACGTTAGTCCTTTGACTTTCATCTTTTTAATATACGTTTTTATATATGTTTTTATACACATTTTATATACATTTTTATGCACATTTTTATACACGCTTTTATACACTTTTTACACGCTTTTATGCACGTTTTACACGCGTTTTATACACTTTTTACACGCTTTTTACACACATTTTTATATCGTCTTTACATCGTTTTTACACACATTTTATATCGTTTTACAACTTTTTATATACGTTTTTATATACATTTTATATCGTTTTTTATACATTGTATACGTTTTTACACATTTTATATACGTTTTTACACGTTTTTATATATCGTTTTATATCGTTTTTATATACGTTTTTATAAAACATGTGTATAAAAACGTGTAAACGTATATAAAACATGTGTAAATAACGTGAATAAAAATGTTTAAAACGTATATTAAAATGTGTGTAAAACGTGTAAAGTATATATAAAAACGTGTGTAAAAATGTGTAAAAGTGTATAAAAGCTGTAAAAAGTGTAAAAAGTGTGTGTAAGCGTGTATAAAATGTGCATAAAAATGTATATAAAATGCGTATAAAAACATATATAAAAACGTATATTAAAAAGATGAAAGTCAAAGGACTAACGGCGAAAGTCAAAGTAAACCACAAGGACCATTACTGTAACTTTTTTAAGTTAAAAAATGTCAAAGGACTAACAAAGATTAGTTAACAAACAGGACCGTTCTGAACTTTAAAATTGGTAACCTGTCAATATTACGTATATTGATAAGTATTTGAAAGTATATTACGTATGTAGAGAATAAAATAAGTATGTTACGTATATTGGTTAATTTGAGAAAGTTTGTTACGTATATTCATACAAATTTCCTCTCCCTTACTAAGTGTTGAATTCTTATGGAACGAATGACATTTTATGGATTATTAAATTAGAAGTTGGACTAATTACACTAAAAATGGAAAAGGCAAACTAGCATGTTTTGTTTTGCTTTAACCCTTTAGAGGTGCTACATAACCTAGTGGAATGGTAGGCCTATAAAGAAAAAAATTGCACGCATAGTTTTTCAAGTTAATAGCATTGATGGATAGTCCCTCATCTACATAGTAGAATATACTCTTTTAGTACCTAAGTAATTGTTACGTGTGGACTTTCAAAAGTGTAGGAAAGTAAATAGCACGCAATTTGTTTTCACTGGTTATGAAACACTTACAATGTTGTCAAATCCAGTGGAGCATTGTGTCAGATACTGAATAAGGCATTATTGTAACGTTGTCTAATTCAGTGGAAGCTACAAGCTTTATCACCTTGGTAGTAACCCAGATTATTTCTCGATTGTCTCGAGATAATACATTACTTTCAAACTTATAGACACTTATATTTTCAAGGATAGTCATGAGCGTTTCCTTGTTAATTAAGTGGTTCTTCATCTACTTGTAATGCTAATATATATGACACTATCATATTGTTCACATAAACAAACATATGTCGCGTTGTTTGTCTGCTACATGATGTTGTTCCATGCACAAGTGGGATAAATGTTTATTGTGTGCAAGGTACAACATATAGCAATATGATTAAACGATTCTCTACTCTTAAAGTGTAAGATTGACTTATATAGAACATGTGTCAAGATGATAATAAAGACTACTTCAATTTAAATATTTATGTATTCTTGGAATGATATGAATAAATGAAGTAATCTAATACTACTTCAGTTTGAATATTTATGTATTTTTTGAATGACATAAATAAATGAAGTAATCAATTAACTTGAAATTACTATTGAAACCAAGATGTGGTGTTCATGATTACTTTAGTTATACATGTTTATACCTTCTTGTTGAGACATAAACATGAAGTCTTTTAATTGTTACAAGACTTATAATAATATAAAGTAAGACGTTAACTTGGTATGTCTTCTTATCAAGAAATATACATGAAATCATTGAAGATTAATCAATGATTTATAACGTATATTGGGATTATAACAGTTTATGTTTTCTTGTTGAGACATTGACATGAAGTCGTTGACTTGGTCATATAGTACTTGTGTTTTAAAGCATGCAATTGGCTTAGAAATTCTATTATACTATTCAGTTTGACTAAGTTGGTAAATAGATAAGCCAAAGAGTATTAATTCTAATGAAATACCTCAAGTTAATGGTATGATCAGCCAGGAGAATTTGTTCCAAAAGTTATCAAGTTTAGAAGATTGAGTATGGATTGTATATACTCAATAAGACTCCAACCTAGAAGATTAATAAGACACCATTATTGGTGGGTCAAAAATTGACCCAATCACCTTTAACAAGGATTTGAAAATACAATAGCCTAACTCACTAAATAAATAGTGATTGACACACTGATAAAGAAATCAGTGAGTGTTGTTTATAGCTCTTACTTATCGATGCGGTGTCAGTGAGTAAAATATATGAGCTACAACAACACTAGTGTCATCCGAGAATTGACAAATGTCTCAAAGGACAGAAGACGCTATCTCTACAAACAGACTAAAAAATATGGGCGGAACTTTCAAAAGAAGAAGTCGACAAATTATAAGAAATTACCATAGAAGTGGGAATATTGTATATACCTTTGAAAGAATGGTTAGTGCTTTTTCAAAAGATGAAGATGGACTACATGATGGACGACATCTCACTGACCACCACATAGTGTCTTTGTATTTACCTATATATATGTCTAGTTTGTAATAGAGAAAGTATGCATCCTAAACAAACACATAATACTTAGTATTGGTTGATAGGATCATCCTCTCATTGAATCTCAAGCATAGCTTGGATCAATGAGAGATTATTTGTCATTCAATGGGGATAATATACCGAAAGTATCCCCTTGAAGAAGCTGAAGATGTTAGCATATAGTCAAGTGGGTATTGAGTAATCTTGTAATTATTGTTCATTATATATTAATGAATTTGTTCTTCATTTTATCAAGATTTACTCAATTCTTTGGACCAACAATTATATTATGGAATGTGATAAATCACATTAAGTCTTAAAATGAAGTTCTGAATTTGTTAAACTGCTTATGAGTAGGTTATCAACAAACTAGAGTCAAGAATTGTCAATGTGTTTTGTAATGTCCCAAAAGGAGAACAATTTAGTGTTGCTCTACTTGCTAAGTATTTATAGATAGTCTCTAAATTACAAAATGCAAGTGAGAGCTTTTATATATCTTGAAGAGATAAAATTATAAAATACATAATCTTCTAAAACACACTAGTGAATATCATGATGAGGTTAAACATATTAATGATAGACCTCGAGATGATAGAATTCTCATTCATAGATCCACAAGGATATCTCAGATATTTGATTGATATGCTGAGAAATATGAGTTACAGGATTATGGGTTCTTCAATTATGGGAACAATGCCAAGCCCATAAATGAATTTACAAATCCATACAACCTCTTTAGATGCATCACAAACAACTATATACTCAGCTTCTGTAGATGAGGTAGCAAAAATACTTTGCTTTGTGCTTTTCCAGTCAACATCACCTCCATTTAAAACGAATACATATCCATGCGAGATTTTAAGTCATCAACATCTGTCGGATATCCAACATCGGTGTAGCACGAAACCCAGCTCTTGTTGCACCCCCTCCGTAAACCGTAAACATATCCTTAGTATTTCGCAAAATACTTAAGAATATTCTTAAGCTACAGATCCATGAAGTTCACGGATTATGTTGAAATCGGCTTGTCACGCTCGGCTGAACGCAACATCAAGACGAGTACATCTCACAGCATACATAATAGACCCTATAGCCGAAGCATAAGAACTCTTTGCATGCGCTCTTTATCAGCAGGTGTCTCAGCACCTTGTGACTTACTTAACTTAGGCTCTTCTTGCATTGGGATAGCTTCACGTTTGGAATTCTCCATGTAAAATCTCTTCAAGATTTTCTCAATGTAAGCACTTTGACATAAACCAATTAATCGTTTAGATCTATATCTGTAGATCTTGATTCCAAGAACATATGCCGCTCCTCCTAAATCTTTCATGGCAAAACATCTTCCAAGATAGGATTTTACATCTTGTAACATTGGAATGTTGTTTTCCATTAGCAATATGTCATCAACATATAGAATTAGGAAAGTGATATAACTCCCACTAACTTTCTGATATACACATGACTCATCTTGATTTTGAGCGAACCCGTTTCTTAATCTCATCATCAAAACGTTTATTTCATTGCCTAGATGCTTGCTTAAGTCCATAAATAGAATGCTTGAGCTTGCATACTCGGTTAGGATATTGAGGATCAACAAAACCCTCAGGTTGCTCCATATAGACCTCTTCAGAAAGATGTTCATTGAGGAAGGTGATTTTGACATCCATTTGCCAATTCTCATAGTCATAGAACGCAACTATGGCTATGAGAATCCTTATAGCTCTAATGTCTGAAACATGAGAAAAGGTCTCTTCATAATCAATCTCATAGGTTTGAGTGAAGCCTTTTGCTACGAGACGAGCTTTAAAGGTGTATACTTTACCATCCGTGCCAGTTTTCTTTTTGAAAAGCCACTTGCTACCAAGCTTTTTGATTAGGAGAAGCTCAACTAAAACCCAGACGTCATTGTCTTTCATGGATTTCATTTCCACATTCATTGCATCAAGCCATTTCTTGGATTCAGAATCCACCAATGCAGCTTTATAGTTATTGGGTTCACCAAGATCCCCTAACTCATGTTCCTCAGCATCGATGTATAATCACATTCGATCAGGAGCACGGCGTGTCCTAGCGGACTTACGAATTGGAATGATATCACTTTGAGGTTCATCAATTTCTTGATCATCCTCATCATGATGTAAGCTAGTGTCTACAGAAGGATTTGTATCTTTATCTTGAATAATTTCAAGATCTTCTAGACTCTCACTTGCTTCTTAATCCAAGAGATTATTCTCAAAGAACTCAGCATTTCGAGCAACAATAACTTTGTTCTCTGATGGAAGGTAGAAAGAATATCCCATTGTTTCCTTTGGGTATTCTACGAAAATACACTTAATAGATCTGGGTTCAAGTTTGTCAGGTTTGGTAAATGTATCATGCTTAACAAGTGCCTCACAACCCCGACTTTTAAGTAAGAGCGGCTTAGGGCTTGCCCATGCCATATCTCGTATGGTGTCTTATCAACCTTCTTAGTTGGAACCATATTGAGAATGCGTGCAAAAGGACTTTGGAAGAGTAGTCTGACTCATCATGGAGCGAACCATGTCTAGCAGTGTTCGATTTCTCCTCGAACCACCATTATGTTGTAGAGTGTAAGGAGGAGTTCGATGGGCAATAATCACATGCTCCTTAAGATGATCCAAAAACTCTTGACTCATATATTCACCCCACGATCAACGTGTGACTTAATGGTCTTCCCGAATTGGTTTTCTTCCTTTTAAATACCTTAAATGTTTCAAACACTTCATGTTTATGTTTCAACAATTAAACATAACCATACCGACTATAGTCGTCGATAAAAGTGACGAAAGTAAATTGCTCCTTGTCTTGACACAATTCTAAATGGGCCACATACATCCGTGTGTATTAGTCCAAGTAGATCGTTAGCCCTTTCCACTTGTTGTGAATAGGGTTTCCTTGCCATCTTACCAGACATGCATGAAACACACTTTTCAAATGACTTAATGTCAGTTGTGTTGAGAAGTCCATCATGTTGCAACTTCTCCGTGCGTTTCTTGCTAATGTGTCCAAGACGACAGTGCCACAAGGGAGTAGAGTCCAAGGCAGACTTGGCTCTTTTATTGCTAACAGCAAACATAGAACTACTATTTGTATTAAAACAAGACATATCAATTTCATAAATACCATCCCGTGTGATAGCAGTAAAATAAACAACGTTATTTGAAATTGTATTATTCGATTCAAAACGATTAACAAAACCATCGTCATACAAACAAGAAACTAAAATAATTCCTCTTGTAATAGAGGGAGCATAATGACAATTGTTCAAAACAATCACTAATCCACTAGGGAGACATAAATGAAAAACACCAATAGCTTCAACTGCTGCCCATTGACCATTGCCCACATACAGACTTAAAGCTCCTGGCTTAAGCTTCCTACTTCCCCTGAGACCCTGAGTAGTATTACAGATGTGAGTACCACAACCTGTGTAATATACTAAGGATGTACTAGGAAAAGAGTAGAGTTCTATAGTGAAAATGCCGAAGAGCTAGCTGCGAAGAGACTTCTTCTTTTTCATCAACTCGGCGAGATACACGGGACAATTTCTTCTCCAATGACCTACTTCACGACATTGGTGGTAGGTCGCGTCCTTAGCAGGATTATCCTTCTTAGGTGGTGGAGGATTCTTGGGCTTGGGGGCATAAGGTGGTTTATGCTCAGGAGCATAAGCTAACTTATACTTGCCCTTCCCTTGATTCCCCTTAACAACCTTAAATGATTTATTCTTTTGGTTTTTTTGGACCTTTCTCGCACATATATTATGTAGTATAGGTGCAACATCCTTCTTTGGTAACGTCTGCTCATGTTGTTTAAGCATAGCATGTAACTCATTTACAGTCTTCCCCATGTTGTGCATATTAAAGTTCTACACAAACGAGACATACTCTTTAGAGAGTCCAATTAAGATCAAACTAACTCTATAGTTTAGAGTAACGGGGTGACCAAGACGTTCCAAATTGTCAATATAGCTCTTCATCTTGAGAACATATGAGCTAACTGATTGACCTTTTTCTTTGGCGTGAAATTCTTCTAGCAGTTTGAAGAAATTCTGTATCGCTTGTTGGGCAAACATGGACTTCAACTCCTGAAGCATGTCATAAGCACCAAGATGAGTTAGATTTCGTTGAATCTCTAACTCCATGGTCATGAGCATGAAGGCAGTTATGTCCTTTGATCCCTTAACCCAAGCAATGTGAGCTGTAAGATCCTCGGGAGGGGCAAGGTGGCCAAGAGTTGCAACAGTGCGGGAATGGGATGCTCCAAATATATTTTTTTATCTTCAGAGGACAGGATAATGAGAAGTTGACGATACCAGTCAATGAAGTTAGGTCCAGTAAGTTTTTGTTTCTCAAAGAAACTCATGAGTACCGAATTGTTTCCGACTGAGGTAGTCATCTACAATTTAGAAAAGTTCAAATAATTAGTATTTTCGATAATTAACTTCTTAAAAAAATTAACTACCCAATTAATTACTAATAAGACTAAGATACAACTTGACCTCCCACTTATTACCAAATGTCTGACCAATTTGTAAACAAGTAGGGCAAGAGGTAAGCGGTAGCGTTAATTGCACAATGCAACTCTTAGAGCATGTTTAGTTTCATCTTATGCCCGGTCGAGGTCTGACCAAGCATACTCGAAATAAGTCGACCAAGTAAGAACTTGCAAATATCACCAAAGGTCTGACCAATGAGCAATATTCACCATGGGTTGGAATAGCCCTAGGTTCGACCAAAGAGGTCAAGCCAAATGCACGTGTTCTTAGTTGGTTGGCATAGACTTAAAATTTTCACATAGGGTATACACATAAATGTGGTAAAATCGTGTACAAAGAAGCATGCAAAACAACTTTGTAACACTTACTTTAAAAACTTTTAGTTATGACACTGTAGTGATCATCATAGTTCACGGTAGCTCCAATCAAACTCACGAGGAGGAGGACCAGGTCAGACGAGGCAATAACGGAAATCCTTGAGGTGTGACTTATGCACCACCTTAAACCCCTTTATAGTTTGTTCTAGTGGGTGAGCCGTACATCCCAATTCCCAAGTGTCCATTGTGTCTAGTTTTTAATTTCATGGAAAACTTGTTTCAATAGTTTAGGTCACTTAATTTTACAAAAACAATTTTCCACGAATAATATAGCAGGTCACAATGAGCATGATATTTAAGCGTGTAAATTAAGACCATTATTAATGCTATGGTTACGATATGTATTATTCCATATTGCATGTAATTAGGTGTCAAAATATATAACGATTATGCACATAGAGAATCACAAACATATAAACAAAAACATTAACAAACACATATTGATCCGAGTTCTCTCGCAAGTCGTCCCCAAAAGGAGAACCATAATACTCTCACTAGGTTTTTATCAATGTACCTAGATCGTCCTATACATCACAAAAAACAATTGAGTGGGTCTTATAGCCGGAATATACACATAAAATAAACATGGCAAACTAATTAACCTTTAATAATTGCAATTTTATGTACCTAATTAACAATTTAATTTTAGTTTGTGTCTAGGTATTTTTTATTAATAATTGACAAGTATTGCATTATAGTTGTCAAAACAAAAATAAAACAAATAACTAATTAGATTTCATAAGCCTTTTTAGTGTTTATTAAAACGTGTAACCCATAATCACAAAAACGAGTTGACTCGTGATGCCACTTTTTGGGATTTCATAATCAAGTTAACCAATTAACACTACGAGTACGTAGCGGAATATGGATCTAGTTAATGTAATCAAGTTAACACGTAATTAATAAATAATAGGATATAAAAGGAAACAAGAAGAACTAACCCTCGTAGTCACCCAGCATTATCAAACAACGAAACTAAGTGATCAACACGATCACCTCTCGACGATGCTCACACAAACATTTTAACGAATACGCCCGATAAAGCTAGTCGCGTCCGCGTTTAACAAACAACCCTTATAATTAACTTGAACTTATCGAACCAAACAAATCCTAGAACCCGTTTTTCTTTGTTGTGATATCCACCGACCCAAGAACACAACACCTTTCTTCGTCGATATCGGGTATAACTAACCCGATGTAATATGTCTTCCTTTTCGGCCCGAGAACAACGAACAAAACCACTAATCCCCTTGAGTTCAAATTCGACCAGGAAACACTCAGAAAATCAGGTACAACTAAACCTTAAAAAACTTGAATCGATTTGATGCAAGACAAAGGTTCTTGGTTTGCGATTCACTTCAAAACGCTAATTGGTTTTAGGGTTCTAATCGACTAGAAAACTGTGGTGATCGATCGTGTATAATTGCTGAGAATTAAGGAGTATATGGCGTGAGGTTTATGAGCTATTGATGGTGTATATATAGTCTCAAAAACCTAGCACCCTTGGGCTTTAAACTTGTCCTCCAAGTAAGCTTGCATTCCTTATTCTCATACAATTCTACTAGCCTAAAGCAAAACCAAACACCCCCTATTGATAACCAGTCAATGGGATTGGTCTTTGAATTCAATCGGGTCTAGTCTTAACGGGTCAAAAGACGGGTCAAGTTCAAGTATTAAACATATAGCGTACTCTCGTGTTTAACGTGTGTGCCCCCAATAGGCTCACACACTCTTAGTCGATTTATGCTAATCAACTCCCATAATCCAACACCTTATAACACTCTTCCAAACATCGAACACTCATTGTTAGGGCCATAAACCCTATCAACCCTTAACACCATTGATTCACATAACTTGTCACGCCACATATTAAACATTTGATATGTTAAATTGGAGCGGCATGATAGTGGATCGATAGAATGGAAATTTTGGCTTGTAAGAACTTGTTGTGACATGCTGTAAACTTCCTCTAGCATCTTGTTAGAGTTTTTTTATATTTATATATATTCACTTTCTACCATTCAAAAAAAAGAATGGAAGTATTTTAAATATATCTTATCCAAACACGAATAAGGATATAATCCTCATGGATTATTTTTTATAACAAATTTCCATGATTTATTTTGTCTGCGTACAGAATGTTGTTCCAAATAAATACTTGCTATATTCATTGATAATTTTTCATCTTAATTAATACATTTATTTTCTCGAAATTAATAAGAAGCTGAAGGGTTAAAAACAAACTGAAACCTGTTTGGATAAACAATCTTTACAGTTAGCCCAACGTGTTAAGTTGCTCATCCGTGTTAAGTCGCTCATCTCGTGGGATTTATGTTTGCAAGGTTATAGGGCTAAAATGACTGCTCTTCACTCGCGCTGTTTCTGCAGCCCTCGATCCTCACAAGGCCGGGGTAATTGAAAAACCAGTTCAATTCTATGAATAGAACATGATGTACGTACAAGTTATAATCAGCATGGGAAGTATCGGTACAAGCCTTTAGAAAAGTGACGATATATTATTGGGATAATAACTTTAAAAATCATCATACTTATCGAACAAATTTTTTTTCCTTATACGGTACTAAACTTTCAAATTCGGACTTTTTGAGGTACTACTATTTCAAATTCAGTCTTTTTGAGGTACTTTTGTAACATTTTTGCTCATGGATTTTTAACAATTTTAAGGGCAAAAATGTCACAAAGTACTTAGTCGAAATGAATCTTTAGCACCCAAGTAAGCAAAAAAATTTATTCAATAGCCAGAAGAGTATTTTTAAACAAATATGATGCTTTTTAAAGTTATCATCCCTATATATATTATTCAACCCAAAGATGAACGAAACTCCATATTAATCATATCTCCCAGTAATGCATGCCTAGTTCCGTTAAAAAAGACTGGTCTTCATATAAACTTAGATAAATATTTTGCCTTGCAAACTTCATGCTCTTGTTGTAGACTCCGAGTGACCGATCCTTCTTTTTTTATGCACCTCCTTAATCTTTGCTTCTTTTTGTAATACACCTTGGTTTCGTGTTACAAAATTGTTGCAACTTTCTATTCAATTTATCCTAAACTTTAAAGATAAACATTCATTTTTGTTTTTTTTCCCTCTTGGATCAATCTTTTTTCTTGATGACTCCATCTGGGAAAATACGGCACACCATCTTTTGGTGATGCAAAGTATTTGAGCAAATGCTGCTCACCACCTTTTGGTGATGCGGAGTACTTGAGCCTCATAAGGCAAATGCGACACACCACTTTTTTGGTGGTGTGAAGTACTTCTAGGACTTCAAAATCAGCTCACAACTAGGAGCTTAAACATCATAATAAGAAAAGGAACTACTTCCACATTTATAGTAGGACAAGGAATTGATCCAAAATACAAAATTTTCATTTGAACAAATTTTATAATCAACAAATGTTGTTAGGATTAAAGGATAGATATAACAAAATAACCGCTCATCATTACTTTCCGAGTTTTTTTATAAGAAAGTAAGGACATAAAATGAAAATGCCAATGAAAAGTAATAGAAGAATACAGATAATTATGAATCCCAAGAAATAAACAACACGCGTAGAGATGCACTTGCACGCTAGCAATTCTTCTCCACACGTGTAGCAAAACTGTACGCCACATCTGCAAAGATGTAAATGAGTTCAAGTTATATTTACACTTAGTAAGTTATGCTTGCAAATTCAGAATACTAGTGATTTGTGATGATATAAAATCAAAAATCGCAAACAATACAAGGGATCTAAGCGCCTAAACCACGTTAGTTATTGTGTTCTTTGTGTAATTGCTTATTGGTTTCTTCTAATTTTTTATTGCGTCTTGCAGAACAATACATTTAATTGAATTTTGCAGTAGGGATCTCAATGGTTTAGTTGTAAAATGTCAATTAACAAGTTAATAGCCAAGTTAATACTTGGTTTAAGCAAAAAATAAGATAGTTTGGCTATGAAGCCCAAATAGTCAAATATTGATATATTATGTCAGCAGAAACTATACATTGATGATAAAAAAATATTATAAAAATTAAAAAAAGAAAAAAAAAGAAAAAGAAAAAACCCTTCAAGGTTGAATTGAAAAGAAATTAACTCTTGTTAGGTTGATTGATTGAGGAAGGATAACAAACCTGCAACTTATAATGTTGCATCCCTCAAGGCGTTCAACACAATGCCTACACACTGGACACCTTTGCCACTCTTTTCTCTCGGCAAAACACCAGCGACATCGTTTTCATCTCTAGTCACGCCACTTTCTTCACATGTATAACCAGCATGCCAAGCTACCTTACACTCAAAACAAAAGGGTTTCTTGCAATTAGGACACACACACCTCTTTACATTACCTTTACCACACTCATCCAGTATCAACACCGAACACTCGTTGTTAGGGCAATAAACCCTGTTGACCCCTAACACCGTTGATTCACATAACACATCACACCATTTATTAAACAGTTGGTGTGGGATTTTAGGGCGACATGAGAAGGGATCGAGAGAATGATCGCATGTGATAGCAGGACATTTGATATCAGAAACATTATCTTCGAGTTTCACTTCAAGGTACTTAATCATACAATCCGTGCAAAACGGGTGCACACATCTATTACTATTCTTAAATTTTATGTTCGGGAGCGTTATTGGTTCGATGCAAATCTCACATGTGAATGTTTCTTCTTCTTGGTGTTCTTCAATATCATCTTGATTAGGGTTTTGTGATTTTGGTTGGGTATATGGAATTGCGTTCCCCATTTAATATAAAGAACAATGCTGTGATAAGGGATTTATAGTTTTCGCTTATTAACTAGAGATTTTTAATAGGTTAAATAATGTTGTTCTATAATGATTAATGACATAACCTTTAACATAATAATTATCTAGATGTAGAGAAAAGAATAAAGAAAGAGAAAAAAGGAAAGAAATCAATGAGGAAAATAAGAGAATTATAAGAAAAGAAGAAAGAATGGATACATAGAAATAGAAGAGAGAGACGTACAAAGAAAATATTACTGTACAAGATAACACTTAATTAACTTCTTATGAATCGAACCCAAGTTTTCCTAGATTTATTCCCATATTAGTAGCTGTGGTAGCGCGTTTAATTGTAGAAATTTTTTCTTATTTTTTCGTTTTTAGATTTTTTGAGAAGGGAATTGAATGATTTTTCTTTTATAAAAATAAGTTGAGAATTTTGAAAACTCGTGTATGCGGGGATGATAGAAGGTGAAGATTTTACAAATGGTGATTAGAGTTAAAATGAGATAATTGAATGGTTGATTGGGAAATTCTGTTTTTTTAAAGAGAAAAAAGTGGCAAGTGTAAATTGGAGTTTTCATTTTTCTTTTAACATGGTTAAAAACGTTATTATAGAACGGTCACAAAATACAAATAAAAATCGAAATTTGAAAGTTTTGTGTTCTAATAGAACAAAATAATAATAAATAAAATAAATAAAAATAATAAAAAATTAACAAGTTAAATACACTTTTTTTTTTGATAAATTGCAATGATTGTCCTTCTGGTTTGGCCAAATTGCACGTTCAGTGCCTATCTTTTTGAAAGTGCCCTCGTTATCTCTGTGGGGAACTTATAGGTTAACTTTTGGTCTTTGGTCAAAATTAAATGATTAAATTACCTTCACATGGACCAAAGTGTAAAGGAAGATGCAAAGGGTAGTTTAGTAATTTAACTTCTCCCAATGACCATATGTGCACTTGTAAGTTCCTCACAGGGTTTTTTTTGTTTTTTTTGTTTTGTTTTTTGGCAATTTACTATTTTTGTTAAAGCTCAAAGGTACCATGACGATTTTGCAAGCCAATTCCCACATGGCACCTCCATTGGAGCCGCCACCATCAAGCCAAGATACCCACCCCGCCCCTGTGTGCGTGCCATTTGTTGAGCCATTCTGGCCTGAGTGATTTGTGAAAAAGACAAAAAGACGTTTCTAAAAGGCTATTTTTTTTAACTTTTTTTTTAATTCCAATATTCTATTTTTAAACATTGTATATATGACACAATTTTAACCAATTTTCACACAACTTTTCTCCGTCAATACTCTCTACAAAAAATCTTATGAAATGTTTTCTTCCGCATACCTTTGAGGAAATCAAAGTTGAAGTAATGAAACAAGTTGATGAGGATAATATTCGTATGCATGCAATTATCAACACAACTGTGTTGATTGAAAAAGCGAGCAAAGCTAAAGCTGATATAATTAAAACATGAAAGGAATGCAAAGATATTCAAGAAAGGCGTGCTTTGATTGAGACTTTTTTAAAAGAAGAATCTTGAAAAGATTACGATATTCACTTTGATTTGTTTCAAATGGCGGGAAGAATAGAAAGTCAAATAACGCTAAAATTGTTTTGATGCGTATAAAAAAGAAATAAGACGATTGTGTTTTTCTTTTCGTGTAATGTTTTTTAATTTTCATATATATATTTTTTAATTTTTGTATCTATTTTTAATTTTCGTATTGTTTTTTTAAATTTGTAAGCTAGTTTTATTTTCGTTTTATATTTTTTATTTTTATTTGAATGATTAAAAAGATAGTTGGTTTGAAAAATGAAAAAGAAAATAAAATATGGGTGGGGCCATTTTGGCTCAAGCTATGAGAGAAGAGTATTATTAAAAGTGATGTAGGTTCCGAATATTGATAAACTAACACAAGATTCTAGTGAGAGAAAGTAGAGAGAAAGAGATTGGAGGAATCATGTTACACAAATAAGAAAGAGTAAATTGTATTATGAAACCAACCAAGCCTCAAGTGAGGCATTACATAAGTATATATAGTCGTGGATTAAGGCATAACTCTCATGGATAAGGTAGGTTGCTTATTAATTCAGTCTGGATTGCCCAAGACTTAAAGCCACATGTACGGCGCTATCTTATCAGTAGGTCACCATCGACAAGCCTTGAGAAAAAACACCTTTGGAGATGTGGTGGGAGATCCGGTGATTATGGGATGTTGAGGGATTTTGGTTGTGTCACATATTCACACGTTAAACAAGGTAAGCTCAAGCGAGGAAATAATAACTTTTTAGGGTATTCTAAGGGTATGAAGGGGTACAAGCTATATAAGCTTGATAATGAATCACCTAAATAGTCAGTAGCGAGGAAGCCGGAATGTGGTCATCAATGAAAGTGTCATGTACAAAGACACGTTGAAGGATTCTATAACAGGTTGAGGTGGAACTGTAGGTTTTAAATAATTGTATGCTTGAGGAAGATCAACCGACCAAGAAGATGCGAGGATGAAGATGCAAAAGATGAAGAACCTGGTCAGCCACGAATCTCATAGATTATCAGTTGGTTCGGGATACATAGCCAAGGACAAGGACAAGAACGAGACCTTTGAGTTTTGAGATGAGAGTAATATGGTTGCTTATGCATTTGTTGCAGCAAAGGAAGAAGATACTCATGAATCATTGACATACGGACACCGCTTTCTTGAATACATTTCTAAGTGGCAAGCTATTATGGAAGAAGAGATAGATTCTCTGAGGAAGAACTAGACGTGTGAGTTAGTAGATCATCCAGATGGGCAAAATTTGGTGAGTTGCAAATGGTTGTTCAAGATAAAAGAAGGGATTGGGGTGTTCAATAGCCTAGGTACAAGGAAAGGTAGGTTGCTTGTGGATTCACATAGAGGGCAGGTATTGATTACAATGAAGTATCTTCACCAGGTTCGACACACATCTATTCGGTTATGCTTGCATTGACTGCATGTAGATATTATTAGATGGAGCGACTTAATGTAAAGGCGACATTTTTACATGGAAGTATCGAAAAAGTGATCTACATGAAGAGATTATTAGATGGAGCAGCTTGATGTAAAGGCGACATTTTACATGGAAGTATCAAAAAAGGGATCTACATGAAGCGACCACCGGATATGAACAAGTTAACAAGGTATGTTTGTTAAAATATCTCTTTATGGTTTGAAGCAGTCACCTAGGTAATGGTATTGGAGGTTTGGTGAATACATGATGAGCAACGGGTTCAAGCTTATTATGATATGATATGCGTATATTACATGACTTATGCACCAGGTGAGTATATCTATCTATTGTTATATGTAGACGATATGTTGATTGCTTGTAAAAGAAAGGTTGAGATTGGGTCTACCAAGTCTTTGCTAAAGAAGGAGTTCGACATGAAGGAGCTCGAGGAAGAAAATAAGATTCTTGGTATGGAGATCCCCGGGGATTGAAGTCAAGATTGAGGGTGTCACAATCCGGGTATGTTTCTACGGTCTTAAATATTTTTAGAAAAGACAATGGTAAATAAGTTCATATGCCATTGGGTGGGCACTACAAGCTATTGTTGAATGATTGTCCATTAGGGATTGTGATGTTGAAAGGATGAGTAAGGTGTCGTATGTAAATGCGATTGGGAGCTTAATGTACTTGATGGTGTGCGAGGCCGGACATAGCGTATTCAGTAAGTCTAGTTAGATGATATTCGAGGAATCTAGGTAAAAACTATTGGGAAGCAGTAAAGTGGATTATGAAATATTTGTAGGGCATTGCGAACGAGGGTTTGGTATATGGGACATATCGTGTCAACCATGTGGACGTAATAGGTTTTGTTGATTCATACTACGCTAAGGATCCAGATAAAGGTAGGTCTATCATAGGTTATGCATTTTTAGTACCGGGATGTGTTGTAAGTTGGAAGGCAATGCTACAACACGTAGTGGCTCTTTCAACTACAGAGGTGGAGTATATGACTATATGGCCCTTACGGAGGCTTTGAAGGAAGCTATTTGGCTAAGAGGACTCTTGGAAGAGTTGGCTGTGGAGCTTAACACTATGGGGTGCAATTCAATTATCGCGAAATCATGTATTTCATGAGACGACTAAGCACACCAATGTGCGTTATCACTTTATGAGGGAGGTATTGGAATCAAAGACGGTTGAAGTTCTGTAGGTGGGTACTGAACACAATGTTATACATGTTGGTATGTATTCGCCCAATGAGGGTAAGACAATCAAAGGCAGACAATACCACTAGGTGGTTACCGGATATCACTTGGAATCGTGTGATCACTTTCTAAAGTAAACTATTCGACCCTAATGCCGAGTTACGAATATCTACTTGGGATAAGACCAAATTTAATTATTGAATTAGGCACAATTCAATAACCCTTTATAAGTGTTTAAGCTTTCATTTGTTTCTCTGTTATTGTTCTTTTCAGCGTGTCTTTAAAACGAAGATGTCACTCTCTATTTATAGTAGAGAACACTCAACACTAATCAATGGACATTATGTATGATTAACGGCCAATTAATCACCCATAATAAACCTCCATTATCATAGAAACAGTGGTTACATGACCAATTAAATGTGGTCATAAAGCGATCATAATGACCAAAGTTGTTACATATTAATCACTGCAACACTACCAGCAGGAACCCATACACTAGCAGTGGGAACTACACTATCAGTAGTAACCAACACTACCACCGGACCATAACACTAGCAGTAGGAACCATCAGTCACTACACTAGCAGTAGTAACCAATACACTAGCAGTGGATCCATCAGTTACTACATTATCAGTAGTAACCAATACTGCTGTTAGTACAAACCACTATTTGAGTCGTGGTGTTCAGGGGACCTCATGGGTGTACACTCTGTACCTCCTAACCCAAAACCGGTGTGAACTAATCCCACAAGTGCACTAAATTTTCCAACAATCCTCCCCAAATTTAGTTTACTTCCTTTTCAAGAAAAACAAACATTAAACAAAACATGTGCATAAACGAAAATATCCCGAGGATTGAATTTCCATCTTAGTAAATTACACGTTCAAATATTCGAGAATCAGGTGTTCTAAGAATTGAACCCTTCAACCCATTTGAATACATGAAGATAAAATACACACAAGTTTTCAAACACTTAACAGCTCTGACACTATACAAGCCATGTGTCCATATCCAAATTCATGAATGTTGTAAGAGCCAAAAGTCCAAAGCTCCCTGAAGCGGCAAAACTTTAACATTCACATAGGTGGTTCCTCTTTATTCAAGCTCCCCAGCACTTTTCAAAGAAAATTAACCATTAAGTAAAGACTTCATCCTCCTTTCAGTGAGGTTCGAGCACAACCTTGGGATGTAATATAAAACATGTGCTCCAGTCCACTGAATGTTCAACTTTCCACATTGAACTCAGCTCCTAAGCTTCCTTAGGAGGGAGTTGGGTGTCCTAGCATTCAGTGACTAAGTTGGACTTAAACCAATCCCTTTAGCAGACTTTATAACCAAGTCTCTAGCCAAACCCTTCGTCAAGTGATCAACTAAGTTTTGTTGAGATCTAACAAACTCTATAGATACCACCCCATTCATGATAAGCTCACGAATCATGCTATGTCCGACACCTAAGTGTCTAGACTTCCCATTGTACATCTGGCTATAAGCCTTTTCCAACGTAGTTGCACTATTACAACGGATAGAAATAGGTGCTATAGGTTTAGGCCACAATGGAATCTCAAAAAGCAAGTTTTTCAACTATTCAGCTTCTTTACAGCCATTTGCTAAGGCCACAAATTTAGATTCCATTGTTGAACAGGTGATGCAAGTTTACTTCTTGGATGCCCAAGAAATTGCACCTCCACCAAGTAGGAATACCCGACCAGCAGTGAGTCCGGTGTGTGATCTTGCATTAGTGTATCCTTCCAACACTGAAGGATAGCCAGTATATGAGAGACTATAATCCATAGTTCTCTTTAAATACTTCAGTACCCTCTGAACTGCTTGCGATGATGAGCACTAGGATTACTAGTATACCGCTCAATTTTTCCACTTGCAAAACCAATATCAGGCCTTTTACAAGTCATGGCATACATCAGCCAACCAATTACCCTAGAATACTCAAGTTGAGATACATCTTTGCCATTATTAGGCATCAGCTTCTCACAAGTATCCATAGGTGTACTCACTTGAGTACAATCAAAGTAATTGAATTTCCTCAACACCTTCTCAATATAATGAGACTGAGAGATAGAAATTCTTTTACTTTCATGTTTAATCCTTATACCAAGGATAACATCAGCCTCCCCCATGTCCTTCATGGAGAACCTTGATGACAAAAATTCCTTTGTCAGGTCAACCTGATTTTGGTCAGTGCCAAAGATCAGCATGTCATCAACATATAGGCAAATGATGACTCCTTTACCAGAATCATCAAATTTGCTATATACACATTTGTTAGCTTGGTTAAGAACATAACCACTAGACAAAACCACTTCATCAAATTTTTTATGCAATTGCTTAGGTGCCTTGCTTCCATAAAAAGACTTAATCGGTTTACACACCTTGTTTTCATTTCCGAATGATGAAGCCCGAGGTTGGTTCATATAAACCTCCTCTTCCAATTCACCATTCAAGAAAGCTGTCTTCACATCCATCCGATGAATAACCGATTGTGAATAAATGCCAAAGCAATCAGATCTTTATGGTAACGTACGAGCCACGGGGCAAAAGTATCAAAATAGTCTATTCCTGACTTTTGTTTAAAGCCCTGAATGACTAGTCTATCCTTGAAATTTTCAATAGTTCCATCTACCTTCATTTTCCTTTTGAAAATCCATTTGCAACCCGAGAGGTTTGCACACCGTGGTAGATCAACCAACACCCAAGTGTTGTTGCCCATGATGGAATCCATCTCATCATTGATTGCTTCTTTCCAGAAAGCAATGTCCTGGGACTTCATTGCTTCTTCAAATGTTTTGGGATCATCCTCAATAATGAAGCAATAGGAGTATTGGTCGAGACCTCATCCTCGTTCCTTCAACTAAGTATAGTTGAAACTCAGTCCAAATGACTTTGGAGTCTGACCTTTTGCTCTTCCGAGCACAAGTTCAGTTATTGAACCACAACCTCATCAAGGACCTCTGATGGTACTTCATCAGGGACCTCGATACACCGGTTCATGAGTTCCATTCGAATCCTCTGACTTGGTCTAGGGATGATGAGGTCTATTCGCATCAAAATTTGCATCCCTTAATTCAATTATTGAGTTATCTGAAACATGTTCATTAGGTTCAATAACATAGAACCTAAAAGCCTTGGAATGCTCAGCATATCCAACAAAGATGCAATCAATGCCTTTTTCACCCAAAGTCTTTTGCTTTTGATCAGGGAGACTTACATGACCCTACAACCCCACGAGATAGTTCAGGTTGGGTTTCCTTTTAGTCCAGAGTTCATAAGGGTAACCTTGTTCCTTTTGTTGGGAACCCTATTTAATAAATAGCAAGCTGTTAACATAGCTTCACCTTAGAACCCTTGACTCATCCGAATAGGACAACATGGAATTAACCATCTCCTTGACACCTGTTTTCCCTTCGAAATGCCATTTTTTGAGGTATATAAGGGGATCATTTCATGGATAATACCAACAGACTGAAAATGCTAAGTATCCATGTACTCACCTCCCTATCAGTCCTTAATCTTTTCGAGGGTCCCAAATTGTAATTCAACTTAGGTTTTAAATACTTTGAATTTATATAATGCTTCATCCTTATTATGTAATAGATAGACATAACAAAACCTAGAAGCATCATCAATAAATGTCACAAAGTACTTCTTATTCTCCAAAGAGGGAGTGGCATGCAAGTCACACAGTCAGTGTATTAGCTCCAAGAGCTTAGTCTCGACTAACACCACGAAAAGGTTTCTTGGTTATCTTGGTCAACATGCAAGTTTTACACTTTTCAGTGTCCATGTCAAATGATGGGATTAACCCATCCTTAGACATATCTTGCATCCTTTTATAGTGTACATGGCCAAGTCTAGCATGCCAAAGGGTAGAATCAGTCAGGTGAGTGGTGGTCACAAAGGCTAAATTTACACTATAGTGGCAATATTAAGCCCGACATTTAATTACATAAATAACCAAAACCAATAAAAACACCATTCTTAGAAAGAACAAATTTATTAGATTCAATAACTTGTTTATATCAATGATTATTCAAAATACTACTTGAAACCAAGTTCTTCTTCGATATCGGGAACATGAATAACATCAAACAAAGTTACAATCTTTCGGAATTAAATCTAAGGTCTACACAACCACGACCATGCACCAAGGTTGTTGACTCATTTCCCATGTGAAGAATAGAACCATCATTCATTGACTCATAAGTCTTGAACCAGCTTCTATCTTTACACACATGAATTTGCACGAGTCAACCCACCACGCAACATCATCATCCCGCACATAAAAGATTCGATACATATGTAACATAATAAATCTAAAAGACTTATTAAACATATTCTGACCTTTCAGTGAGTTGGCTGAACCACCACTCCCTGAACCATTAGTGCATGATCCATTGGCTTTACCACCAATTTTAACACCTTTTAGGTCTTTTGCCACATTTCCAACAAGTAGGTGTTGCCTTCTTGTTAGGATCTGCGCCTTGTTATCATGATATTTGCGTTTGCCTTTGTTGTCATTGTACCTGGTGGAGTTGTTATGTTCCACCATATTGACAACAGATGCACCAGCAGCATTGTTGCTCCTTGGCTTGTCATTATCCTACACCTTGAGATTCCTCAATCGCAGAGATGAGCGCCCAACTCAACCGAGTTAATTCCTCCTTCTTATGTTTCAAGGTATGCTTGAAATCTTTCCAAGAAGGAGAGAGTTTGTCAATGACACAAAGAGTGAAATGCCTCATCCATGTGCATTTTGTGTTGTGTAAACCTTCCAAGTATACCAAGAAGTTCATTGTATTGTTCTATAACTGGTCTTGAATCAGTCATTTTGTAATTTGTGAAATTACTAACAAGGAACTTCTTACTTGATGCATCCTCAGCAATATATTTGGCATCCAAGGAATCCCACATTTCTTTGGAAGATTCAAAGTTCTGATAAATATCAAACAGAGAATCAGACATACCATTGAGAATAAGACCTCTGCATATGTAGTCATCATTCTCCCATTTGCTCCTCCTCTTGATCGCTCCAATCGTAGCATCATCCCCATCATCAGGAATAGGAGTGGTTAGCACATATACCACACTCATGCTTGACAGCAAGAAGTGCATCTTCTTCTGCCATCTCCTAAAGTCCGCCCCTTCAAACTTGTCCAACTTAGCAAAGTTTGAAGCCATGTGTTTCATTACAGCAATTGCCATTGATTATCACAAAAATAGTTTACTTTGATTGTTGGTGTGTATTCGCCCAGTAGCAGGGTAAGACAATCAGTAGCAACTGCAAATACCACTAGGTGGTTACTGGATATCACTTGGAATCGTGTAATCACTTTCCAAAGTAAACTATTCGACCCTAATGCATGGGTTACACGAATATCTACTTGGGATAAGACCAAATGTAGTTACAGAATTAGGCACAATTCAATAACCCTTGCGCTTATAAGTGTTTAAGCTTTCAGTTTGTTTCTCCTGTTATTGTTCTTTTCAGTGTGTCTTCAAAATGAAGATGTCACTCTCTATTTATAGTAGAGAACACTCAACACTAATCAATGAACATAATGTATGATTAACGGCCAATTAATCACCCATAATAAACCTCCATTATCATAGAAACAGTGGTTACATGACCAATTAAACGTGGTCATAGCGATCATGTAACCAAAAGCATTTACATATTAATCAATGCAACACTACCAGGATCCCATACACTAGCAATGGGAACTACACTATCGTAGTAACCAACACTACTAGCGAGAACCATAACACTAGCAGTGGAACCATCAGTCACTACACTAGCGTAGTAACCAATACACTAGCAATGGATCCATCAGTTACTACATTATCGATAGTAACCACTATTTGAGTCGGGGTGTTCAGGGGACCTCATGGGTGTACACTCGTACCTCCAAACCCAAACAGTGTGAACTAATCCCACAAGTGCACTAAATTTTCCAACAATACATGTCTTGACGAGAAGGTCAACCTTGTTTGGAGTTGAGTGTCGGTGTAGGGTAATATATTGCCCAAGGTGAAAATTGTCATATTTAGTCTTTATCATTAGTTTATTGTCTATAGGTTAAAATGTAAGTTTAGCTTATTATACAACCAAATAGGATTAGGGTATTATATTGAACGTGGGTTATTTGTTTGTGTCCCATACAAACACGTTCTTATTTCCTTCTTCGTTTCACAGCCGACAACCCCTCACAAACAAAGGTTTAATCGTTTGAGGCACATTTTTGTGTTTTATTTTTGTCGAGTCTTGGTGTTAATTTATTCCAGGGTATCAACTCAACTTTGGGAGTTCTTTGTGATCATTTTGTTCCGGACTGCACTAGATTGTTTGTTTATCTAACAAATTCTATGAATAAAACATGATGTACGTACAAGTTATGATCAACATAGGAAGTATCGGTGCCTTTAGAAAAGCTGATCATTATATCATTCAATCCAAAGATGAACCGAACTCCGAATTAATCATATCTCTGGAAAAGCATTCCTAGTTCTGTATAAAAAGACTCTTCTTATAAACTTACATAAAAAATTGCATTCAGTGACTGGTCCTTATTTTTTTTATGCACCTTGGTTTCGCGATAAAAAAATTGTTGCAACTTTCTATTTATCCTAACTATTAGATATACTTCATATTTGTATTTATCTTTAGTATGTAAATCACGTTGTATATTTATCCCATAATAGTCTCATGGGTAGTTATCAGTTAGTCATAAGTCATAGGACTCTTTGTGTATATATCACGTTGATTAATGAATGAGAAAACAACTTTTGAGTCTTCCATGGTATCAAAGCCTATAATCAAAAGGTTGCCTTCTCATTCATTAATCAACCGTATATATACACAAAGAGTCCTATGACTTATGACTAACTGATAACTACCCATGAGACTATTATGGGATAAATATACAGCGTGATTATATACAAATAAATATAATATCTATACTATATAAAATGGAAAAATGGTCAAAGTGGAAAAAGTGAAAAATATTGAAAGTTGAATGTGTGAAAACATGAATTGATGGAGAAATAAATAATATAATTAATACTTATTAAAACACCCCATTACTTAAAAGTACAATAATTTATTCACATTGTACACCCAATTAAAAACACATCTACCAAATTATAAACAACCAATTGAAGCCGTCTGGGTTGACCCGTTAAACCGATCACCGGGTTGACTCATTGAAACCGATCACGGGTTGACCCGGGCGCTTCAAACCGCGGTGACCCGATTTAATTTGACATTTTTCATTAACCTATCTGTTTGACTCGGTTTAAATCGACTGTTTTTTCGAACGGTTCAACCGTTGAACCACGGTAAATCGGGTTTCAAATTTGACAAAATTATATAAGAATGATGAAGTAGTTGTGGAACCCGTGACAATTTTTTTGAAAGGAGAGACCAAGTAATTGTAGTTTTGGTTTATTTTGCTTTGACACATGTAATTTGTCATTTGTATAATGTTATTTTAAATAATGTTGCTCTTGCACGTTTAGGGACTAGCATATGAATCGTCGTTTAAAAGATTATATATATATGTATAGCCCTTTGTCCAGTGTATCAATAATGTTATGTAAGTTTATTAAAATCACAAAAATAAATAGTATTGTTATCTTTAGCGATAATTATTTGTACCTTAAACAAATAACTTTGAACAATGCATAAATATCTATACAAATTGATAGTACAAAATAATCTTATATGGTGATATCCAATTTGCAAAGTTACAATTTTAAAAGCCACACACCAAATGATAAACGTTACACATGTAAAAAAAAATAGTTATCAACGCCTAAATTACTGACAAAACAAGAAAAAACGGTCACACATGTTATTTATCATAAAACTATATATAATATTCCAACTACGTAATACCGTTGCTTTTGTAATGCTTGAATCTATTATTACTAAAAATCTTAATAACTTAAAACAATCCTATTAGAAAATAATCACACACTTAGATCGACTCCACATAGTTTTTAATAACTATATATTTATCTTTGCTATGCAACCACACATCAGAATTTTAGTTATTCGAAAACGATTCTCTAATGCTACAAATACAGCTTTGTTGAAAAAACTTGGGTCATCGAACTTTCAGAAAATTAGACATCATTTGCCGCTAGAAGCTTGCGTCTTAGTCTAGTCTTCATAAAATGAAAAAGCAGTCAAAGTTGAAAAAGTGAAAAGTTGAAAAAGTGAAAATAGTCAAATGAGAGAGAAAAAAAACAAACACACATCGACAAACACCTATATTCATTCTGTAACCTAAAAAAACACCAAATCTCTTTCATCTCTCTCACTAACCTAAAACACATCATATGTCTCTCTCACTAAACCAACACCGCGCGCCATCACAACCTTATCTCAACCACCATCTGCAAAATTGCCACCATCTTTCGATGGTTTAGGTAGTTTCGAGGTAGTCGAGGCTGGGTTTTGTTGTTATTAGTGGTTTCGGCTCTCCATTGCCACCGGAAATAGTTTATGCCGCCGTTGTGGTCGCCGGAAATATCTGCTACCGCCGTAATTAATTGTTGTCGTGCTGTCTCGCTGAAAACCACATGACCGAGACCCACCACCACCCTGTTTTGAAGGTTTTTATTACGATCTACATCTTACGGCGTTTCGAATGAGGATATTAAGGTAGTTTTTTAGTTTGTTTACATGCTTGACATGTAAAATTTAGATGTAATGGTTTGGTAGATGTAATTGAGTGAATGTTGAAAGCTTTTTGCTTTTAGGGGTCTGTTTTTATCATATATTTTGGCGTACTAACTTCTAGCAAAATTAAGCTTATTTTAGTGTCTGATTAACTTTTTGTTTAGGCTTATGAGCATGTTTTGGGGATTTTGATAAGCTCTTATTTCACATTTGTTTTTAAAATGAGCTAATTTAAACGCATAGCAAAATCTTATACGCTTATTAATTATATGCCATAGCTTATGTATAATAAGCTCAAGCCAAAAAATAAGTTTAGTTAGCCACCCCCTTAAGTTAGTTAAAAGGTGAAATAAGTTAATGAGACGATGGTTCAAATCTTTGTTGGAAGGATAAGTGAATCTTAAAAAGCAATGTTTATTGAAGGTATATAAAGAGCTATGCATAATCTTAGGGGACAAACTGCCATTGCCACAGATTCACAATTCTCTAATATAGAGAGTTGTACTACTAACCAAAGAAAATAATAACCTAAGAAAGAAAGGCATATGTATTAAGACATTTAAGAAGTGACAGAAGAACATCAAGACAGTACTGATGTCTTTATTAACCTTAAGCTGTACAATTAAGCAAGTGAAACTATTGATACTGTACATTCAAATTGTGGCTTCAGGGCCGGTCAGGTGGTCGGTTCGATGTGTCCATGTTCCTATTTTTTTTATATAAATTGATTAATAGTTAGTGTGCAAAGATCAGTTAAATGATATGAAAATTGAAGTTATGAGAAAATATGAGTTAAATGTATCAGACTTAATTTGCTAGATTTACGGTATGAATTAGATAAATTGGATGATCTTACATGGATGGCTAAATTAAATCTGTGCAGGAGCTCTTTTGCAGAAGTTGGTGATCTGAAGAAGTATTCTGTACATTATGATATAAGCGGAGATCAAAGGTACTTTTTAATGTATGGGGTGCTTGTGCTGCAGATCGATGTAAATGTATGTACCTTCTCTGAAATAGTTTTTGTTTAGGGAGCGGTTGAGATCGTGTATGCCAGTCATGAGAATGAACTCTTAATATTGATACTTTGAAATTAATTTGCTGTAGCAAGCTTAATTGACTTTCTTTCTTGGTTTTTCCGTGTGTAGCTGGGAAATACATGATGAAAGTTGATAAAAATGAGCAATGACTTTCCCAAGAAATATTTTCATTTGTGTTATATAATATTTGATGCAAAATATATGAATGAATTGTTTTTTAAATATATTTTCATTGATATAATTTTCATCAAGTATTATATAACACAAAAAAAAAATATTTAAGGTCAAAGTTGAGTAAGAAAGACCGTAAAAAGTCAAAGTGGACATTTATTTAGGACTGGAGGGAGTAGTAAGTTTAACCTTATTTACATGTAGGGGTGTCAATAGGGTCGAGTTGACCGACCCTGACGATAAGGCTTATAGGGTCGGGTCTAATCGGGTTGAAAATGCTTATCGGGTTAATTTAACCCGAACCCGATAACCGACATTGTTTTAGGGTGGGTTGGGTTGAATTATTAATCTTATCGGGTTATCGGGTCAACCCGATAAGACCCGAAAATTCTTAAACTATTTTTTACTTAGTTACTTTTACTTATATTTTTTTTATAAGATAGTCCGTAGTTAAATATATAATGTTTTACTCCATCAATTAATCTAAGGAAAAGCTAAAGGTGAAATTATTAATCTTATCGGGTTATCGGGTCAACCCGATAAGACCCGAAAATTCTTAAACTATTTTTTACTTAGTTACTTTTACTTATATTTTTTTATAAGATAGTTCGTAGTTAAATATATAATGTTTTACTCCATCAATTTATCTAAGGAAAAGCTAAAGGTGAAATTATATTAGCTCCCATAGTCATGTTTCAGTGGTTATGTTCACTGTTTAAGATGTCATTTTGTTTTTGTATCAAACTTGCACTGTGGAAAGGTTGTTTCTTACAAGTAATAAAACTTTAGTAACGGTGTAGGCATTGAAATTCGCCATTATCACTTACTCATGGTTAAATCAATTTCTGTTATATTGTAAATTTAAGTTATGCACGGTCATATGTTTCTTCATTTTTAATGTTTAAGAATACTTTGTTTAATAATTTTTGTAATTCATCTCTTTAATTTTCGTTGGATAATTTGTCATTTTAATATCTCATATTCAAGCATCTGAACATGAACTTCATAAGCAATCATGTTCTTCCTCTGTTGTTGGTGTAAGGACTCAACGACCAGTTTGCAAAAGAACACATTTTCAGCCTACTACTACCTTTTTTTCTACACTTATTTTTACTTATATACTTTTCGTTTTGTGTTTGATTTAAACAATTAAGCAACCCGATAGACCCGAAATAACCCGACCCGATAACAACGAACCCGATAACCTTCGGGTCGGGTTCGGTCACTTTCAAAACCAAAAACCCGATTCAACCCGACCCGATAACCCGACAACCCGACCCGATAACACCCCTTACATGTGTCTTTGACTAAAAAGCCAACATAAGTCAAAGCTCTTCCTCTTGAATCTTAAAGTCAACAAAAGTCAAATGTCCTAAATATTTCTAAGGACTCACATTATACATTCAAGTTTTATTTTGATATAGTAATATATGGTTTATAGCCTCGATGAATTTCATGTGACAAAATATCATGAGAATGAACTCTTAATATTGATACTTTGAAATTAATTTCTTTGATGAAAGCATAATTGACTTTCTTTCTTGGTTTTTCCGTTTGTATTTTGGGAAATACATGGAAAATACAAAGAGGAGTCTACGCTAAATGTCATTTACCAAGTTTTTACGTGACGAGAGTAGCGTGCATTGTTAGTTAGTATATCATAATTGATGTAATGTTTTTTTTTTCAGTCTCACTAAATATTTTTATATATGCGTTTGATACATGTTAAAAAATTTAGCTAGAGTTGAATTACCACATGTTACTACTGTTTGCAATTACATTTTGATCTTTTCACGTTATACGAAACACTTACCACAATATCACATTTAGTTGTCTGCAAGTTAGAAACGGCGCTAGGCGCGTTACTTCTTCAGTATCTAAATATGAGTCTTTCACTAACCTTTAAAGATAAACATTCATTTTTATCTTTTTCTTGAATCAATCTTTTCTTGATGACTCCATCCGGGAAATCACGGCACACCATCTTTTGGTGGTGCAAAGTATTTGAGCAAATGCAGCTCACCGCCTTTTGGTGATGGGGAGTACTTGAGCCTCATATATAGCAAATGCGGCAGACCACTTTTTTGGTGGTGTGAGATATTATACCAAATGCTTTTATAAAACATAAGACTACAACTTGTAAAAGTATCAACTATTAGCGATGAGCTATCATATCAGCTCACAACGGAGTAGTAGCTGAGAGCCAGGTCCGTTAAACATTATAATAAGAAGATGAACTCCTTCCGCATTTAATAGGACAAGGAATTAATCCTATATCAAAATTTTCATTTGAACAAATTTTATTATCAACAAATGTTGTTAGGATTAAAAGATAGATATAACAAAATAACCACTGATCATTACTCTATGAGTTTCTTTATAAGAAAGTAAGGACATACAACAAAAATGGCAACCAAAAGTAATAGAAAAATGAAAATTGTAAATGAGTAGCAGAAACAACGAACAGCGTGAGATGCACTTGCTGCGCTAACAATTTTTTCCACACCTGTAGCAAAACATTACTCCACATCTGCAAAGATATACATGAGTTCAAGTTATATATATTTACACTTAGTAAGTTATGCTTACAAATTTAAAATACTAGTGATTTTTGTTTATATAAAATCAAAAATCGAAGACAATACAAGGGAAAAACCTTGGTCAATCATCCCAAGCGCCTAATCCACGTTAGTTATTGTGTTCTTTGTGTAATTGCTTATTCGTTTCTTGACTTCTTCTAATATTTATTTTTGCATCTTGCATAACAATAAATTTAACTGAATTTTGAAGTAATGGAACACAATGGTTTTGTTGTAAAATGTCAATTAACCCATAAATTACCAAATTAGGCCAACTTAAGAATTTAACAAACAAGATAATAGCTAATTAAGTTACTGTAATACTTATTGGTTTGAGCAAAAACTGAAGGTGGTTTGGCTCAACTTGTTGAAGCCCAAATAGTCAATATTGATGATATAAAAAACTTCAAGGTTGAATTTTACAAAACAATTGTTAGGTAGATTGATTGAGGAAGGATAACAAATTACCTGCAACTTATAATGTCATAACCCTCAAAACGTTCAACACAATGCCTACACACTGGACACCTTGCCACTCTTTTGTTTTAGAAAAAACAAAGCGACATCATTTTCATCTCTAGTCACACCACTCTCTTTACATGTATAACCAGCATGCCAATCTACCTTACACGCAAAACAAAAGGGTTTCTTGCAATTAGGACACACACACCTCTTTACATTACCTTTATCACACTCATTCAATATCAACACCGAACACTCGTTGTTAGGGCAATAAACCCTGTTGACCCCTAACACCGTTGATTCACACAACACATCACACCATTTATTAAACAATTGGTGTGGGATTTTAGGGTGACATGATAAGGGATCGAGAAATGATGCATGTGGTAGCAGGACATTTGATATCAGAAACATTATCTTCGAGTTTCACTTCAATGTACTTAATCATACAATCCGTGCAAAACGGGTGCACACATCTATTACTATTCTTAAATTTTATGTTTGGGAGCGTTATTGGTTCGATGCAAATCTCACAGGTGAATGTTTCTTCTTCTTGGTGTTCTTCAATATCATCTTGATTAGGGTTTTGTGATTTTAGTTGGGAATACAGAATTGCGTTCCCCATCTAATTAAAAGAACAATGCTGTGATAAGGGTTTTATAGTTTTCGCTTATTAACTAAATAGTTTGAATAGGTTAAAGAATAATGTTCTATAATGACATAACCTTTAACATAATTATCTAGATGTAGAGAAAAGAATAAAGAAAGAGAAAAAAGGAAAGAAATCAATGAGGAAAATAAGAGAATTATAAGAAAAGAAGAAAGAATGGATACATAGAAATAGAAGAGAGAGACGTACAAAGAAAATATTACAAGATAACATTTAATTAACTTCTAATGAATCGAACCCAAGTTTTCCTAGATTTATTCCCATATTAGTAGCTGAGGTAGCGTATAATTTTAGAAAATTTTTCTTATTTTTTCATTTTAGAATTTTGAGAAAGGAATGATTTTCTTCTATAAAGACTTGAAATTTTAAAACCCATTTATGTAGTAGAAGATGATGGAAGGTGAAGATGTTACAAATAGTAATTAAATTTAAAATAGGATACTTGAATGATAGATTGAGAAATTCCATATTTTTTTTGTTTAAGAGAAAAAGGTGGAGAAGTATAAATTGGAGTTTTCATTTTTCTAGTTAACATGGTTGAATTACGTAATTATAGAATGGTCACAAAATACATACAAAAGTCAAAATTTGAAAGGTTTGTGTTTTAATAGCATGAAAAATAAATAAATAAATAAAATGGTGGCATTATAGGCCGTGAATTTGGACCAAACTAAGAAACGGCCCGAACGGGGACGGACGAATGTATTTCGGTTCGGTCCTCGTTCCTCATTTTAATCATTTTGGTCCTCGGTCCGGTCGGTCGGTCTTCGCATACGGTAGAAAATTATCTTTGTTTGATTGGGCGGTGATGAACGACAAGGCCGGACCCACGGACATTGACCGAACATATCGGTTCGATGTTTTAGTCTAATCGGTTTTGGTCCGATCCGGTTTGAGTCGGTCGGTCGGTTTTGGACCATCCTCAACCCTACGAGAACAACAAAAATGGCAAGTTAAATATACTATTTTGGGTAAATTGCAAAATTGTTCTTGTGGTTTGGCCAAATTGCATATTCAATGCCTATTCTTTTGAAAGTGCACTCATCATCCTGTGGGAACTTATATATTCATTCTTGGTCCTTGGCCAAAATTAATGACTAAATTACTCTCACAATGACCAAAGTGAAAGGAAGGCCTTGAGAGGGTAGTTGAGTAATTT
This sequence comes from Chrysanthemum makinoi, assembly GCA_910596185.1. Classification (NCBI taxonomy): domain Eukaryota; kingdom Viridiplantae; phylum Streptophyta; class Magnoliopsida; order Asterales; family Asteraceae; genus Chrysanthemum; species Chrysanthemum makinoi. The sequence continues at coordinate 50,411,334 of OU343219.1, read as the reverse complement.
AACTTCACCAAGTGACCAAATGTGCACTTGTAAGTCCTCCTTTGGGATGATGAGTGCACTTGCAATTTGGCCAAAAACATAATAACCTTTTTGCAATTTACTATTTTGTTAAAGCTCAAAGGTATCGTGGTGATTTTGTACACCATCCCATATGGCACTCACTTTGGCGCCACCCTCAAGCCACGTGCCCTCCCCACTACTTGCAGCGCTTGCCATTTGTTGAGCATTAAGCTGGCATGAGTGATTTGTGAAAGAAGACAAACAAATACACTTTCTAAAGGCTATTTTTTAACTTCTTTTTAAAAAAAAATTCCAATATTATATATTGCCCAATTTTTAACAATTTTCACACAATTTTCTCTACCAAAAGCTCATACTCTCTACCAAAAGTCTATGGATTGTTCTCTTCCATATACCTTCAAGGAAATCACGAAGTAATGAAACAAGTTAATGAGGATAACATTTGTATGCAAGCAATTATCTACACAATTGTCTTTGTTTGTGAAAGCAAAGCTAAAGGTGATATAATTAAAGCATACAAGGAATTCAAAGACATTCCACAAGAAAGATTTGCTTTGATTGAGATTTTCAAAAGAATAATCTTGGAAAGATTACGATATTCACTTGGAAAAATGATGCAAATAGACATGCATACGGCGCTAGTCACTTTCGGACCACTTTTATTTTTATTTGAAAATGGACCGAGGGGCCGTTGTCATTGGGAAACTCATCGAAATTGTGACAAGTGTCCCGTATGTAGGTATTATTTTTGGGCAACTAAAAGCGTTGGGCAACGTATTTTATAAAAGGGTTTTTGGTCATTTTACATAATACTTGTCAAGTACACATACTTTTTACATAAATAAATTATTCTATAATGTCTTTCTAATCTGAGCTTTCATAATGCTTGTTCTATTTTACAAACACACACACACACAACAAAAAAAAATCAAAATCGATCAAGAAAAAATAAAAATCGGATCAAAAGAAAAACCAAGCTACAAACAAACAAAAATCAAAATCAAGTCTGATTATCATCATTGTTCTTCCACTCTGTCACACCTCAAATTTCATCACAAAAGTTGTTACTCTACAATTGGTTTTGCACTAAGTTAAGCTCGACTCTAGGGCTCTTATCAAGTAACCAAACTACTTCTTATGCAATAGTGCGAATATTAATATTATTATGTTTGATTGCTAATTATATAACCAATTGATGTATTATGTATATTGAGGCTATCTTCATGTTCTTAGGAGTTATTTAGTTACTGAAATTAGACTCATTTTCACCAGAAGGCAAGCTGCGCGATTGAAGACGGTTTGTACGAAGCGAGAGACTTTGTAGAAGCCGAAGACATGGTGGTATGTTGGGTGTTGTAAGTGTGGTGGTGTTTAAGTGATGAGTGTGATGTTGGGGTTTTGATTGGTGTTTTGTTTTGAGGAGGATGGCGTTTTTGGAGATTGATTTGGGGAAATGATGGGAGGGAGGAGAGTGTTTGGGTTTTGAAAATTTGAAAGTTGGAGATGAGGCGTAGTATTTTTTTATAACGTTGGTAATTGTGTAAAGTTTTTTTTATTGTTTTCTAATCATATTTGTATTTTTGTTTGTTGGATTGAGATCTTCATGATTAATTGAAAGTTATGTTTTTATGAATAGGGGTGAGCAAATGGACGGAGAACCGGGCCGAGGCTGAGCTGGAACCGATTCAACTTGCCGAATTTTAGACCCAGCGGTTTTAGTTTTGGTTTTGATATTTTGTTTGCTGGTTTATACATGTAGATTCACGATTACCATACAATCGATTTCGACAAAGATTTTGTCTATGATATTGAGGCCATGTGGGTGAAATTATGGTTGTGTTATTCATACCATGGTTGTACTAAACCGGGACTCCGTACTCTCCCTACACCCTACGGTTTGAAGGTTTGTCTTCAATTTACATATGTACATACTCAGCCATTTAACTCATTTTACATCGTTGGTCACATTTACAAGTCCTAGAGCTTATGTGTTTGTACAATGTGTATAATTGAGGTTGCATCAATTAGGCGGGTTATATGATTACCTTTAATCTCTTGATTAGAATGTGTATTGAGTACTAGAGCTTTATTCAACTTTCGTTTTACATAATTAGTCATCGAGTTAGGTGTGTTGCTTGATTGAGTCACCAATTAGAGGCATTAAGTTTTCTCTTATTGATTAGAATCCATATGATTACATCATCGGTTATCAATTAGGTCTTGCTTGCGGTAGCATTAGCCAATTTTATGATTGGATGCATACATGGTATTTGAGCT
>OU343219.1:50289345-50408936 GCA_910596185.1 Chrysanthemum makinoi | reverse complement strand
CTGTTCTGCTTGTTGGGCAAACATGGACTTCAACTCCTGAAGCATGTCATAAGCACCAAGATGAGTTAGATTTCGTTGGATCTCTAACTCCATGGTCATGAGCATGAAGGCAGTTATGTCCTTTGATCCCTTAACCCAAGCAGTGTGAGCTGTAAGAGCCTCGGGAGGGACAAGGTGGCCAGGAGTTGCAACAGGTGCAGTAGGAATGGGATGCTCCAAATATATTTTTTTATCTTCAGATGACAGGATAATGAGAAGTTGGCGATACCAGTCAATGAAGTTAGGTCCAGTAAGTTTTTGTTTCTCAAAGAAACTCATGAGTACCGAATTGTTTCCGACTGAGGTAGTCATCTACAATTTAGAAAAGTTCAAATAATTAGTATTTTCGATAATTAACTTCTTAAAAAAATTAACTACCCAATTAATTACTAATAATACTAAGATACAACTTGACCTCCCACTTATTACCAAATGTCTGACCAATTTGTAAACAAGTAGGGCAAGAGGTAAGCAACGAGCGTTAATTGCACAATGCAACTCTTAGAGCATGTTTAGTTTCATCTTATGCCTCGGGTCCGAGGTCTGACCAAGCATACTCGAAATAAGTCGACCAAGTAAGTACTGCAAATATCACCAAAGGTCTGACCAATGAGCAATATTCACCATGGGTTGGAATAGCCCTAAGGTCTGACCAAAGAGGTCAAGCCAAATGCACGTGTTCTTAGTTGGTTGGCATAGACTTAAAATTTTCACATAGGGTATACACATAAATGTGGTAAAATCGTGTACAAAGAAGCATGCAAAACAACTTTGTAACACTTATTTTAAAAACTTTTAGTTATGACACTGTAGTGATCATCATGGTTCACAGTAGCTCCAATCAAACTCACAGGGAGGCGGAGGACCAGGTCAGCACGAGGCAATAACCAGAAATCCTTGAGGTGTGACTGTGCGCACCTCCTTAAACCCCTTTATAGTTTGTTCTAGTGGGTGAGCCGTACATCCCAATTCCCAAGTGTCCATAGTGTCTAGTTTTTAATTTCATGAAAAACTTGTTTCAATAGTTTAGGTCACTTAATTCTACAAAAACAATTTTCCACGAATCAAATGGCAGGTCACAATGAGCATGGTATTTAGGCGTGTAAATTAAGACCATTATTAATGCTATGGTTACGATATGTATTATTCCATATTGCATGTAATTAGGTGTCAAAATATATAACGATTATGCACATAGAGAATCACAAACATATAAACAAAAACATTAACAAACACATATTGATCCGAGTTCTCTCGCAAGTCGTCCCCAAAAGGAGAACCATAAGACTCTCACTAGGTTTTTATCAATGTACCTAGATCGTCCTATACATCACAAAAAGCAATTGAGTGGGTCTTATAGCCGGAATATACACATAAAATAAACATGGCAAACCAATTAACCTTTAATAATTGCAATTTTATGTATCTAATTAACAATTTAATTTTAGTTTGTGTCTAGGTATTTTTTATTAATAATTGACAAGTATTGCATTATAGTTGTCAAAACAAAAATAAAACAAATAACTAATTAGATTTCATGCAGCCTTTTTCGCGTGTTTATTAAAACGTGTAACCCATAATCACAAAAACGAGTTGACTCGTGATGCCACTGTTGGGATTTTATAATCAAGTTAACCAATTAACACTACGAGTATGCAGCGGAATATGGATCTAGTTAATGTAATCAAGTTAACACGTAATTAATAAATAATAGGATATAAACGGAAATAAGAAGAACTAACCCTCGTAGTCACCCCGCAAGTTATCAAACAACGAAACTAAGTGATCAACACGATCACCTCTACGAGTGCTCACACAAACATTTTAACACGAATACGCCCGATAAAGCTAGTCGCGTCACGTTTAACAAACAACCCTTATAATTAACTTGAACTTATCGAACCAAACAAATCCTAGAACCCGTTTTTCTTTGTTGTCTGATATCCACCAGACCCAAGAACACAACAGCCTTTGCTGTCCTATATCGGGTATAACTAACCCGATGTAATCTGTCTTCCTTTTCGGCCCGAGAACAACGAACAAAACCACTAATCCCCTTGAGTTCAAATTCGACCAGGAAACACTCAGAAAATCAGGTACAACTAAACCTTAAAAAACTTGAATCGATTTGATGCAAGACAAAGGTTCTTGGTTTGCGATTCACTTCAAAACGCTAATTGGTTTTAGGGTTCTAATCGACTAGAAAACTGTGGTGATCGATCGTGTATAATTGCTGAGAATTAAGGAGTATATGGCGTGAGGTTTATGAGCTATTGATGGTGTATATATAGTCTCAAAAACCTAGCACCCTTGGGCTTTAAACTTGTCCTCCAAGTAAGCTTGTATTCCTTATTCTCATACAATTCTAAAAGCCTAAAGCAAAACCAAACACCCCCTATTGATAACCAGTCAATGGGATTGGTCTTTGAATTCAATCGGGTCTAGTCTTAACGGGTCAAAAGACGGGTCAAGTTCAAGTATTAAACATATAGCGTACTCTCGTGTTTAACGTGTGTGCCCCCAATAGGCTCACACACTCTTAGTCGATTTATGCTAATCAACTCCCATAATCCAACACCTTATAACACTCTTCCAAACATCGAACACTCATTGTTAGGGCCATAAACCCTATCAACCCTTAACACCATTGATTCACATAACTTGTCACGCCACATATTAAACATTTGATATGTTAAATTGGAGCGGCATGATAGTGGATCGATAGAATGGAAATTTTGGCTTGTACTGTAAACTTCCTCTAGCATCTTGTTAGAGTTTTTTTATATTTATATATATTCACTTTCTACCATTTAAAAAAAAGAATGGAAGTATTTTAAATATATCTTATCCAAACACGAATAAGGATCCTCACGGATTATTTTTTATAACAAATTTCCATGATTTATTTTGTCTGCGTACAGAATGTTGTTCCAAATAAATACTTGCTATATTCATTGATAATTTTTCATCTTAATTAATACATTTATTTTCTCGAAATTAATAAGAAGCTGAAGGGTTAAAAACAAACTGAAACCTGTTTGGATAAACATGCTAATCTTTACAGTTAGCCCAACGTGTTAAGTTGCTCATCCGTGTTAAGTCGCTCATCTCGTGGGATTTATGTTTGCAAGGTTATAGGGCTAAAATGACTGCTCTTCACTCGCACTGTTTCTGCTGTGCTCGATCCTCACAAGGCCGGGGTAATTGAAAAACCAGTTCAATTCTATGAATAGAACATGATGTACGTACAAGTTATGATCAGCATGGGAAGTATCGGTACAAGCCTTTAGAAAAGCTGACCAGTATATTATTGGGATAATAACTTTAAAAATCATCATACTTATTCAAAAATACTCTTCTGGGTATCGAACAAATTTTTTTCCTTATACGGGTACTAAACTTTCAAATTCGGACTTTTTGAGGTACTGCTATTTCAAATTCTGTCTTTTTGAGGTACTTTTGTAACATTTTTGCTCATGGATTTTTAACAATTTTAAGGGCAAAAATGTCACAAAGTACTTAGTCCGAAATTGAATCTTTAGCACCCAAGTAAGCAAAAAAATTTATTCAATAGCCAGAAGAGTATTTTTAAACAAATATGATGCTTTTTAAAGTTATCATCCCTATATTATTCAACCCAAAGATGAACGAAACTCCATATTAATCATATCTCCCAGTAATGCATGCCTAGTTCCGTTAAAAAAGACTGGTCTTCATATAAACTTAGATAAATATTTTGCCTTGCAAACTTCATGCTCTTGTTGTAGACTCCGAGTGACCGATCCTTCTTTTTTTATGCACCTCCTTAATCTTTGCTTCTTTTTGTAATACACCTTGGTTTCGTGTTACAAAATTGTTGCAACTTTCTATTCAATTTATCCTAAACTTTAAAGATAAACATTCATTTTTGTTTTTTTTTCCCTCTTGGATCAATCTTTTTTCTTGATGACTCCATCTGGGAAAATACGGCACACCATCTTTTGGTGATGCAAAGTATTTGAGCAAATGCTGCTCACCACCTTTTGGTGATGCGGAGTACTTGAGCCTCATAAGGCAAATGCGACACACCACTTTTTTGGTGGTGTGAAGTACTTCTAGGACTTCAAAATCAGCTCACAACTAGGAGCTTAAACATCATAATAAGAAAAGGAACTACTTCCACATTTATAGTAGGACAAGGAATTGATCCAAAATACAAAATTTTCATTTGAACAAATTTTATAATCAACAAATGTTGTTAGGATTAAAGGATAGATATAACAAAATAACCGCTCATCATTACTTTCCGAGTTTTTTTATAAGAAAGTAAGGACATAAAATGAAAATGCCAATGAAAAGTAATAGAAGAATACAGATAATTATGAATCCCAAGAAATAAACAACACGCGTAGAGATGCACTTGCACGCTAGCAATTCTTCTCCACACGTGTAGCAAAACTGTACGCCACATCTGCAAAGATGTAAATGAGTTCAAGTTATATTTACACTTAGTAAGTTATGCTTGCAAATTCAGAATACTAGTGATTTGTGATGATATAAAATCAAAAATCGCAAACAATACAAGGGATCTAAGCGCCTAAACCACGTTAGTTATTGTGTTCTTTGTGTAATTGCTTATTGGTTTCTTCTAATTTTTTATTGCGTCTTGCAGAACAATACATTTAATTGAATTTTGCAGTAGGGATCTCAATGGTTTAGTTGTAAAATGTCAATTAACAAGTTAATAGCCAAGTTAATACTTGGTTTAAGCAAAAAATAAGATAGTTTGGCTATGAAGCCCAAATAGTCAAATATTGATATATTATGTCAGCAGAAACTATACATTGATGATAAAAAAATATTATAAAAAATTAAAAAAAAAAAGAAAAAAAAAAGAAAAAGAAAAAACCCTTCAAGGTTGAATTGAAAAGAAATTAACTCTTGTTAGGTTGATTGATTGAGGAAGGATAACAAACCTGCAACTTATAATGTTGCATCCCTCAAGGCGTTCAACACAATGCCTACACACTGGACACCTTTGCCACTCTTTTCTCTCGGCAAAAACACCAAAAGCGACATCGTTTTCATCTCTAGTCACGCCACTTTCTTCACATGTATAACCAGCATGCCAAGCTACCTTACACTCAAAACAAAAGGGTTTCTTGCAATTAGGACACACACACCTCTTTACATTACCTTTACCACACTCATCCAGTATCAACACCGAACACTCGTTGTTAGGGCAATAAACCCTGTTGACCCCTAACACCGTTGATTCACATAACACATCACACCATTTATTAAACAGTTGGTGTGGGATTTTAGGGCGACATGATAAGGGATCGAGAGAATGATCGCATGTGGTAGCAGGACATTTGATATCAGAAACATTATCTTCGAGTTTCACTTCAATGTACTTAATCATACAATCCGTGCAAAACGGGTGCACACATCTATTACTATTCTTAAATTTTATGTTCGGGAGCGTTATTGGTTCGATGCAAATCTCACATGTGAATGTTTCTTCTTCTTGGTGTTCTTCAATATCATCTTGATTAGGGTTTTGTGATTTTGGTTGGGTATATGGAATTGCGTTCCCCATTTAATATAAAGAACAATGCTGTGATAAGGGATTTATAGTTTTCGCTTATTAACTAGAGATTTTTAATAGGTTAAATAATGTTGTTCTATAATGATTAATGACATAACCTTTAACATAATAATTATCTAGATGTAGAGAAAAGAATAAAGAAAAAAAAAGAAAGAGAAAAAGGAAAGAAATCAATGAGGAAAATAAGAGAATTATAAGAAAAGAAGAAAGAATGGATACATAGAAATAGAAGAGAGAGACGTACAAAGAGAAAATATTACTGTACAAGATAACACTTAATTAACTTCTTATGAATCGAACCCAAGTTTTCCTAGATTTATTCCCATATTAGTAGCTGAGGTAGCGTATAATCTTAGAAATTTTTTCTTATTTTTTCGTTTTTAGATTTTTTGAGAAGGGAATTGAATGATTTTTCTTTTATAAAAATAAGTTGAGAATTTTGAAAACTCGTGTATGTGCAGGGGATGATAGAAGGTGAAGATTTTACAAATGGTGATTAGAGTTAAAATGAGATAATTGAATGGTTGATTGGGAAATTCTGTTTTTTTAAAGAGAAAAAAGTGGCAAGTGTAAATTGGAGTTTTCATTTTTCTGTTTAACATGGTTAAAAAACGTTATTATAGAACGGTCACAAAATACAAATAAAAATCGAAATTTGAAAGTTTTGTGTTCTAATAGAACAAAATAATAATAAATAAAATAAATAAAAAGAATAAAAAATTAACAAGTTAAATACACTTTTTTTTTTGATAAATTGCAATGATTGTCCTTCTGGTTTGGCCAAATTGCACGTTCAGTGCCTATCTTTTTGAAAGTGCCCTCGTTATCTCTGTGGGGAACTTATAGGTTAACTTTTGGTCTTTGGTCAAAATTAAATGATTAAATTACCTTCACATGGACCAAAGTGTAAAGGAAGATGCAAAGGGTAGTTTAGTAATTTAACTTCTCCCAATGACCATATGTGCACTTGTAAGTTCCTCACAGGGTTGTTTTTTTTTTTTTTTTTTTTTTTGTTTTTTTTTTGCAATTTACTATTTTTGTTAAAGCTCAAAGGTACCATGACGATTTTGCACGCCAATTCCCACATGGCACCTCCATTGGAGCCGCCACCATCAAGCCAAGATACCCACCCCGCCCCCCTGTGTGCGCGTGCCATTTGTTGAGCCAGTTACTGGCCTGAGTGATTTGTGAAAAAAGACAAAAAAGACACCGTTTCTAAAAGGCTATTTTTTTTAACTTTTTTTTTAATTCCAATATTCTATTTTTAAACATTGTATATATGACACAATTTTAACCAATTTTCACACAACTTTTCTCCGTCAATACTCTCTACAAAAAATCTTATGAAATGTTTTCTTCCGCATACCTTTGAGGAAATCAAAGTTGAAGTAATGAAACAAGTTGATGAGGATAATATTCGTATGCATGCAATTATCAACACAACTGTGTTGATTGAAAAAGCGAGCAAAGCTAAAGCTGATATAATTAAAACATGAAAGGAATGCAAAGATATTCAAGAAAGGCGTGCTTTGATTGAGACTTTTTTAAAAGAAGAATCTTGAAAAGATTACGATATTCACTTTGATTTGTTTCAAATGGCGGGAAGAATAGAAAGTCAAATAACGCTAAAATTGTTTTGATGCGTATAAAAAAGAAATAAGACGATTGTGTTTTTCTTTTCGTGTAATGTTTTTTAATTTTCATATATATATTTTTTAATTTTTGTATCTATTTTTAATTTTCGTATTGTTTTTTTAAATTTGTAAGCTAGTTTTATTTTCGTTTTATATTTTTTATTTTTATTTGAATGATTAAAAAGATAGTTGGTTTGAAAAAATGAAAAAAGAAAATAAAATATGGGTGGGGCCATTTTGGCTCAAGCTATGAGAGAAGAGTATTATTAAAAGTGATGTAGGTTCCGAATATTGATAAACTAACACAAGATTCTAGTGAGAGAAAGTAGAGAGAAAGAGATTGGAGGAATCATGTTACACAAATAAGAAAGAGTAAATTGTATTATGAAACCAACCAAGCCTCAAGTGAGGCATTACATAAGTATATATAGTCGTGGATTAAGGCATAACTCTCATGGATAAGGTAGGTTGCTTATTAATTCAGTCTGGATTGCCCAAGACTTCTGAGCGAAAGCCACATGTACGGCCGCATATCTTATCAGTAGGTCACCATCGACAAGCCTTGAGAAAAAGACACCTTTGGAGATGTGGTGGGGAGATCCAGGTGATTATGGGATGTTGAGGGATTTTGGTTGTGTCACATATTCACACGTTAAACAAGGTAAGCTCAAGCCGAGAGCGATAAATACGTTTTTCTAGGGTATTCTAAGGGTATGAAGGGGTACAAGCTATATAAGCTTGATAATGAATCACCTAAATAGTCAGTAGCAGGAAGCCAGGAATGTGGTCATCAATGAAAGTGTCATGTACAAAGACACGTTGAAGGATTCTATAACAGGTTGAGGTGGAACTGTAGGTTTTAAATAATTGTATGCTTGAGGAAGATCAACCAGACCAAGAAGATGACGAGGATGAAGATGCAAAAGATGAAGAAACTGGTCAGACACCGAATCTCATAGATTATCAGTTGGTTCGGGATACATAGCCAAGGACAAGGACAAGAACGAGACCTTTGAGTTTTGAGATGAGAGTAATATGGTTGCTTATGCATTTGTTGCAGCAAAGGAAGAAGACACTCATGAACCATTGACATACCAGGACACAGTTTCTTCTGAATACATTTCTAAGTGGCAAGCTATTATGGAAGAAGAGATAGATTCTCTGAGGAAGAACTAGACGTGGAGTTAGTAGATCATCCAGATGGGCAAAATTTGGTGAGTTGCAAATGGTTGTTCAAGATAAAAGAAGGGATTGGGGTGTTCAATAGCCTAGGTACAAGGAAAGGTAGGTTGCTTGTGGATTCACATAGAGGGCAGGTATTGATTACAATGAAGTATCTTCACCGGTAGTTCGACACACATCTATTCGGGTTATGCTTGCATTGACTGCATGTAGAGATTATTAGATGGAGCAGCTTAATGTAAAGGCGACATTTTTACATGGAAGTATCGAAAAAGTGATCTACATGAAGAGATTATTAGATGGAGCAGCTTGATGTAAAGGCGACATTTTACATGGAAGTATCGAAAAAGTGATCTACATGAAGCAGCCACCAGGATATGAACAAGTTAACAAGGTATGTTTGTTAAAATATCTCTCTATGGTTTGAAGCAGTCACCTAGGTAATGGTATTGGAGGTTTGGTGAATACATGATGAGCAACGGGTTCAAGCTTAGCAGTTATGATAGCTGCGTATATTACATGACTTATGCACTAGGTGAGTATATCTATCTATTGTTATATGTAGACGATATGTTGATTGCTTGTAAAAGAAAGGTTGAGATTGGGTCTACCAAGTCTTTGCTAAAGAAGGAGTTCGACATGAAGGAGCTCGAGGAAGCAAATAAGATTCTTGGTATGGAGATCCCCAGGGATTGAAGTCGCAAGATTCTGAGGGTGTCACAATCCGGGTATGTTTCTACAGTCTTAAATATTTTTAGAATAAACAATGGTAAATAAGTTCATATGCCATTGGGTGGGCACTACAAGCTATTGTTGAATGATTGTCCATTAGGGATTGTGATGTTGAAAGGATGAGTAAGGTGTCATATGTAAATGCGATTGGGAGCTTAATGTACTTGATGGTGTGCACGAGGCCAGACATAGCGTATTCAGTAAGTCTAGTTAGATGATATTCGAGGAATCTAGGTAAAAACTATTGGGAAGAACTAAAGTGGATTATGAAATATTTGTAGGGCATTGCGAACGAGGGTTTGGTATATGGGACATATCGTGTCAACCATGTGGACGTAATAGGTTTTGTTGATTCATACTACGCTAAGGATCCAGATAAAGGTAGGTCTATCATAGGTTATGCATTTTTAGTACCGGGATGTGTTGTAAGTTGGAAGGCAATGCAACAGCACGTAGTGGCTCTTTCAACTACAGAGGTGGAGTATATGACTATATGGCCCTTACGGAGGCTTTGAAGGAAGCTATTTGGCTAAGAGGACTCTTGGAAGAGTTGGCTGTGGAGCTTAACACTATGGGGTGCAATTCAATTATCGCGAAATCATGTATTTCATGAGACGACTAAGCACACCAATGTGCGTTATCACTTTATGAGGGAGGTATTGGAATCAAAGACGGTTGAAGTTCTGTAGGTGGGTACTGAACACAATGTTATACATGTTGGTATGTATTCGCCCAGCAGCAGGGTAAGACAATCAAAGGCAGCAGCAATACCACTAGGTGGTTACCGGGTATCACTTGGAATCGTGTGATCACTTTCTAAAGTAAACTATTCGACCCTAATGCCTGAGTTACACGAATATCTACTTGGGATAAGACCAAATTTAATTATAGAATTAGGCACAATTCAATAACCCTTGCGCTTATAAGTGTTTAAGCTTTCAATTTGTTTCTCATGTTATTGTTCTTTTCAGCGTGTCTTCAAAACGAAGATGTCACTCTCTATTTATAGTAGAGAACATTCAACACTAATCAATGGACATTATGTATGATTAACGGCCAATTAATCACCCATAATAAACCTCCATTATCATAGAAACAGTGGTTACATGACCAATTAAACGTGGTCATAAAGCAGTCATAACAGCCAAAGTTGTTACATATTAATCACTGCAACACTACCAGCAGGAACCCATACACTAGCAGTGGGAACTACACTATCAGTAGTAACCAACACTACCAGCCGGAACCATAACACTAGCAGTGGAACCATCAGTCACTACACTAGCAGTAGTAACCAATACACTAGCAGTGGATCCATCAGTTACTACATTATCAGTAGTAACCAACACACTGCTAGTACAAACCACTATTTTAGTCAGGGTGTTCAGGGACCTCATGGGTGTACACTCCGTACCTCCTAACCCAAAACCAGGTGTGAACTAATCCCACAAGTGCACTAAATTTTCCAACAATCCTCCCCAAATTTAGTTCACTTCCTTTTCAAGAAAAACAAACATTAAACAAAACATGTGCATAAACGAAAATATCCTGAGGATTGAATTTCCATCTTAGTAAATTACACGTTCAAATATTCGAGAATCAGGGTGTTCTAAGAATTGAACCCTTCAACCCATTTGAATACATGAAGATAAAATACACACAAGTTTTCAAACACTTAACAGCTCCTGACACTATACAAGCCATGTGTCCATATCCAAATTCATGAATGTTGTAAGAGCCAAAAGTCCAAAGCTCCCTGAAGCGGCAAAACTTTAACATTCACATAGGTGGTTCCTCTTTATTCAAGCTCCTGCCAAGCACTTTTTCAAAGAAAATTAACCATTAAGAAGTAAAGACTTCATCCTCCTTTCAGCAGGTTCTGAGCACAACCTTGGGATGTAATATAAAACATGTGCTCCAGTCCACTGAATGTTCAGCTTTCCACATTGAACTCAGCTCCTAAGCTTCCTTAGGAGGGAGTTGGGTGTCCTAGCATTCAGTGACTAAGTTGGACTTAAACCAATCCCTTTAGCAGACTTTATAACCAAGTCTCTAGCCAAACCCTTCGTCAAGTGATCAACTAAGTTTTGTTGAGATCTAACAAACTCTATAGATACCACCCCATTCATGATAAGCTCACGAATCATGCTATGTCTGACACCTAAGTGTCTAGACTTCCCATTGTACATCTGGCTATAAGCCTTTTCCAACGTAGTTGCACTATTACAACGGATAGAAATAGGTGCTATAGGTTTAGGCCACAATGGAATCTCAAGAAGCAAGTTTTTCAACCATTCAGCTTCTTTACCAGCAGCTGCTAAGGCCACAAATTTAGATTCCATTGTTGAACAGGTGATGCAAGTTTACTTCTTGGATGCCCAAGAAATTGCACCTCCACCAAGTAGGAATACCCAGCCACTGGTAGACGAATTGTCCTCAGTGTTAGTGATCCAACTTGCATTAGTGTATCCTTCCAACACTGAAGGATAGCCAGTATATGAGAGACTATAATCCATAGTTCTCTTTAAATACTTCAGTACCCTCTGAACTGCTTGCCAGTGATGAGCACTAGGATTACTAGTATACCTGCTCAATTTTTCCACTGCAAAACCAATATCAGGCCTTTTACAAGTCATGGCATACATCAGCCAACCAATTACCCTAGAATACTCAAGTTGAGATACATCTTTGCCATTATTAGGCATCAGCTTCTCACAAGTATCCATAGGTGTACTCACTTGAGTACAATCAAAGTAATTGAATTTCCTCAACACCTTCTCAATATAATGAGGACGAGAGATAGAAAATTTTTTACTTTCATGTTTAATCCTTATACCAAGGATAACATCAGCCTCCCCATGTCCTTCATGGAGAACCTTGATGACAAAAATTCCTTTGTTAGGTCAACCTGATTTTGGTCAGTGCCAAAGATCAGCATGTCATCAACATATAGGCAAATGATGACTCCTTTACCAGAATCATCAAATTTGCTATATACACATTTGTTAGCTTGGTTAAGAACATAACCACTAGACAAAACCACTTCATCAAATTTTTGATGTCATTGCTTAGGTGCCTGCTTCAGTCCATAAAAAGACTTAATCAGTTTACACACCTTGTTTTCATTTCCAGGCATGATGAAGCCCTGAGGTTGGTTCATATAGACCTCCTCTTTCAATTCACCATTCAAGAAAGCTGTCTTCACATCCATCTGATGAATAACCAGATTGTGAATAAATGCCAAAGCAATCAGCAGTCTTATGGTACTGATACGAGCCACAGGGGCAAAAGTATCAAAATAGTCTATTCCTGACTTTTGTTTAAAGCCCTGAATGACTAGTCTATCCTTGAAATTTTCAATAGTTCCATCTACCTTCATTTTCCTTTTGAAAATCCATTTGCAACCCAGAGGTTTGCAGCCTGGTGGTAGATCAACCAACACCCAAGTGTTGTTGCCCATGATGGAATCCATCTCATCATTGATTGCTTCTTTCCAGAAAGCAATGTCCCGGGACTTCATTGCTTCTTCAAATGTTTTGGGATCATCCTCAATAATGAAGCAATAGGAGTATTGGTCTGAGACCTCATCCCTGGTTCCTTCAACTAAGTATAGTTGAAACTCAGGTCCAAATGACTTTGGAGTCCTGACCCTTTTGCTCTTCCTGAGCACAAGTTCAGGTTATTGAACCACAACCTCATCAAGGACCTCTGATGGTACTTCATCAGGGACCTCTGATACACCAGTTTCATGAGTTCCATTCGGAATCCTCTGACTTGGTCTAGGGACTGATGAGAGTCTATTCGCATCAAAATTTGCATCCCTTAATTCAATTATTGAGTTAACTGAAACATGTTCATTAGGTTCAATAACATAGAACCTAAAAGCCTTGGAATGCTCAGCATATCCAACAAAGATGCAGTCAATGCCTTTTTCACCCAAAGTCTTTTGCTTTTGATCAGGGAGACTTACAATGACCCTACAACCCCGACCCTGAGATAGTTCGGTTGGGTTTCCTTTTAGTCCAGAGTTCATAAGGGGTAACCTTGTTCCTTTTGTTGGGAACCCTATTTAATAAATAGCAAGCTGTTAACATAGCTTCACCCCAGAACCCTTGACTCGTCCTGAATAGGACAACATGAAATTAACCATCTCCTTGACACCTTTTTCCTTTCGAAATGCCATTTTGCTTTGAGGAGTATAAGGGGCAGTCATTTCATGGATAATACCAACAAACTGAAAATGCTGAGTATCCATGTACTCACCTCCCCTATCAGTCCTTAATCTTTTGATCAGGGTCCCAAGTTGTAATTCAACTTCAGTTTTAAATACTTTGAATTTATATAATGCTTCATCCTTATTATGTAATAGATAGACATAACAAAACCTAGAAGCATCATCAATAAATGTCACAAAGTACTTCTTATTATCCAAAGAGGGAGTGGCATGCAAGTCACACAGGTCACTGTGTATTAGCTCCAAGAGCTTAGTCTCACGACTAACACCCTGAAAAGGTTTCTTGGTTATCTTGGTCAACATGCAAGTTTTACACTTTTCAGTGTCCATGTCAAATGATGGGATTAACCCATCCTTAGACATATCTTGCATCCTTTTATAGTGTACATGGCCAAGTCTAGCATGCCAAAGGGTAGAATCAGTCAGGTGAGTGGTGGTCACAAAGGCTAAATTTACACTATAGTGGCAATATTAAGCCTGAACATTTAATTACATAAATAACCAAAACCAATAAAAACACCATTCTTAGAAAGAACAAATTTATCAGATTCAATAACTTTTTTATATCAATGATTATTCAAAATACTACTTGAAACCAAGTTCTTCCTGATATCAGGAACATGAATAACATCAAACAAAGTTACAATCTTTCCAGAATTAAATCTAAGGTCTACACAACCACGACCATGCACCAAGGCTGCTGACTCATTTCCCATGTGAAGAATAGAACCATCATTCAGTGACTCATAAGTCTTAAACTAGCTTCTATCTTTACACACATGAACTGTTGCACCAGAGTCAACCCACCACGCAACATCATCATCCTGCACATAAAAAGATTCAGATACATATGTAACATAATAAATCTAAAAAGACTTATTAAACATATTCTAACCTTTCAATGAGTTGGCTGAACCACCACTCCCTGAACCATTAGTGCCTGATCCATTGGCTTTACCACCAATTTTAACACCTTTTCAGTCTCTTTTTGCCACATTTCCAACAAGTAGGTGTTGCCTTCTTGTTAGGATCTGCCCTTGTGTTATCATGATATTTGCGTTTGCCTTTGTTGTCATTGTACCTGGTGGAGTTGTTATGTTCCACCATATTGACAACAGATGCACCAGCAGCATTGTTGCTCCTTGGCTTGTCATTATCCTACACCTTGAGAGATTCCTCAATGCGCAGATGACTGCCCAACTCAACCAGAGTTAATTCCTCCTTCTTATGTTTCAAGGTATGCTTGAAATCTTTCCAAGAAGGAGGGAGTTTGTCAATGACACAAGAGACTGAAACAGCCTCATCCATGTGCATTTTGTGTTGTGTAAACCTTCCAAGTATACCAAGAAGTTCATTGTATTGTTCTATAACTGGTCTTGAATCAGTCATTTTGTAATTTGTGAAATTACTAACAAGGAACTTCTTACTTGATGCATCCTCAGCAATATATTTGGCATCCAAGGAATCCCACATTTCTTTGGAAGATTCAAAGTTCTGATAAATATCAAACAGAGAATCAGACATACCATTGAGAATAAGACCTCTGCATATGTAGTCATCATTCTCCCATTTGCTCCTCCTCTTGATCTGCTCAATCGTAGCATCATCCCCATCATCAGGAATAGGAGTGGTTAGCACATACACCGCACTCATGCTTGACAAAGAAGAAGTGCATCTTCTTCTGCCATCTCCTAAAGTCCGCCCCTTCAAACTTGTCCAACTTAGCAAAGTTTGAAGCCATGTGTTTCATTACAGCAGTTGCCATTGATTATCACAAAAATAGTTTACTTTGATTGTTGGTGTGTATTCGCCCAGCAGCAGGGTAAGACAATCAAAGGCAGCAGCAATACCACTAGGTGGTTACCGGATATCACTTGGAATCGTGTGATAACTTTTCAAAGTAAACTATTCGACCCTAATGCATGGGTTACACGAATATCTACTTGGGATAAGACCAAATGTAGTTATAGAATTAGGCACAATTCAATAACCCTTGCGCTTATAAGTGTTTAAGCTTTCAGTTTGTTTCTCCTGTTATTGTTCTTTTCAGTGTGTCTTCAAAATGAAGATGTCACTCTCTATTTATAGTAGAGAACACTCAACACTAATCAATGAACATAATGTATGATTAACGGCCAATTAATCACCCATAATAAACCTCCATTATCATAGAAACAGTGGTTACATGACCAATTAAACGTGGTCATAAAGCAGTCATAACAGCCAAAGCTGTTACATATTAATCACTGCAACACTACCAAAGAGGATCCCATACACTAGCAATGGGAACTACACTATCAGTAGTAACCAACACTACTAGCAGGAACCATAACACTAGCAGTGGAACCATCAGTCACTACACTAGCCGTAGTAACCAATACACTAGCAGTGGATCCATCAGTTACTACATTATCAGTAGTAACCACTATTTGAGTCAGGGTGTTCAGGGACCTCATGGGTGTACACTCCGTACCTCCAAACCCAAAACCAGGTGTGAACTAATCCCACAAGTGCACTAAATTTTCCAACAATACATGTCTTGACGAGAAGGTCAACCTTGTTTGGAGTTGAGTGTCGGTGTAGGGTAATATATTGCCCAAGGTGAAAATTGTCATATTTAGTCTTTATCATTAGTTTATTGTCTATAGGTTAAAATGTAAGTTTAGCTTATTATACAACCAAATAGGATTAGGGTATTATATTGAACGTGGGTTATTTGTTTGTGTCCCATACAAACACGTTCTTATTTCCTTCTTCGTTTCACAGCCGACAACCCTCACAAACAAAGGTTTAATCGTTTGAGGCACATTTTTGTGTTTTATTTTTGTCGAGTCTTGGTGTTAATTTATTCCAGGGTATCAACTCAACTTTGGGAGTTCTTTGTGATCATTTTGTTCCGGACTGCACTAGACTACCGGATTGTTTGTTTATCTAACAAATTCTATGAATAAAACATGATGTACGTACAAGTTATGATCAACATAGGAAGTATCGGTGCCTTTAGAAAAGCTGATCATTATATCATTCAATCCAAAGATGAACCGAACTCCGAATTAATCATATCTCTGGAAAAGCATTCCTAGTTCTGTATAAAAAGACTCTTCTTATAAACTTACATAAAAAAAATTGCATTCCGAGTGACTGGTCCTTATTTTTTTTATGCACCTTGGTTTCGCGATAAAAAAATTGTTGCAACTTTCTATTTATCCTAACTATTAGATATACTTCATATTTGTATTTATCTTTAGTATGTAAATCACGTTGTATATTTATCCCATAATAGTCTCATGGGTAGTTATCAGTTAGTCATAAGTCATAGGACTCTTTGTGTATATATACGGTTGATTAATGAATGAGAAGGCAACCTTTTGAGTCTTCCATGGTATCAAAGCCTATAATCAAAAGGTTGCCTTCTCATTCATTAATCAACCGTATATATACACAAAGAGTCCTATGACTTATGACTAACTGATAACTACCCATGAGACTATTATGGGATAAATATACAACGTGATTTACATACTAAAGATAAATACAAATATGAAGTATCTATCTATACTATATAAAATGGAAAAATGGTCAAAGTGGAAAAAGTGAAAAATGTTGAAAGTTGAATGTTGAAAACATGGTCAATGGAGAGAGAAATAAATAATATAATTAATACTCTTATTAAAACACCCCATTACATAAAAGTACAATAATTTATTCACATTGTACACCCAATTAAAAGCACATCTATCAAATTAAAAACAACCAATTGAAACCGATACCGGGTTGACCCGTTGAAACCGATAACGGGTTGACCTGTTGAAACCGATACCGGGTTGACCCGGGACGCTTCAAACCCGGCGGGCTGACCCAGTTTAATTTGACATTTTTTCGACCCAACCTATCTGTTTGACTCGGTTTAAATCGACCTGTTTTTTATCGGAACGGTTCAACCAGTTGAACCACCCGGGCGAAATCGGGTTTCAAATTTGACAAAATTATATGAGAAATGATGAAGTAGTTGTGGAACCCGTGACAATTTTTTTGAAAGGAGAGACCAAGTAATTATAGATTTTGGTTTATTTTGCTTTGACACATGTAATTTGTCATTTGTATAATGTTATTTTAAAAAATGTTGCTCTTGCACCGTTTAAGGGACTAGCATATATGAATCGTCGTTTAAAAGTTAATATATATTGTATAGCCCTTTGTCCAGTGTATCAATAATGTTATGTAAGTTTATTAAAATCACAAAAAATATATAGTATTGTTATATTTAGCGATAATTATTTGTACCTTAAACAAATAACTTTGAACAATGCATAAATATCTATACAAATTGATAGTACAAAATAATCTTATATGGTGATATCCAATTTGCAAAGTTACAATTTTAAAAGCCACACACCAAATGATAAACGTTACACATGTAAAAAAATAGTTATCACTGCCTAAATTACTGACAAAACAAGAAAAAACGGTCACACATGTTGGCTATACCTCTAAACTACAATATAATATTGCCAACTACATAATACCGTTGCTTTTTGTAATGCTTGAATCTATTGTTACTAAAAATCTTAATAACTTAAAACAATCCTATTAGAAAATATACTCACACACTTAGATCGACTCCACATAGTTTTTTTAATAACTATATATTTATGCTGCTATGCAACCACACATCAGAATTGTAGTTATTCGAAAACGATTCTCTAATGCTACAAATACAGTTTGTTGAAAGAAACTTATGGGTCATCGGAACTTTGCAGAAAATTAGACATCGCTGCCGCTAGGCGCGGGTACTCGTCTAGTACTACATAAAATGAAAAAACAGTCAAAGTTGAAAAAGTGAAAAGTTGAAAAAGTGAAAATAGTCAAATGAGAGAGAAAAAAAACAAACACACATCGACAAACACCTATATTCATTCTGTAACCTAAAAAAACACCAAATCTCTTTCATCTCTCTCACTAACCTAAAACACATCATATGTCTCTCTCACTAAACCAACAGCCGCCGCCGCCATCACAACCTTATCTCAACCACCATCTGCCGAAATTGCCACCATCTTTCGATGGTTTAGGTAGTTTCAGGTAGTCGGGGCTGGGTTTTTGTTGTTATTAGTGGTTTCGGCTCTCCATTGCCACCGGAAATAGTTTATGCCGCCGTTGTGGTCGCCGGAAATATCTGCTACCGCCGTAATTAATTGTTGTCGCGGCTGTCTCGCCGAAAACCACATGACCGAGACCCACCACCACCCTGTTTTGAAGGTTTTTATTACGATCTACATCTTACGGCGTTTCGAATGAGGATATTAAGGTAGTTTTTTAGTTTGTTTACATGCTTGACATGTAAAATTTAGATGTAATGGTTTGGTAGATGTAATTGAGTGAATGTTGAAAGCTTTTTGCTTTTAGGCGGTCTGTTTTTTTAGCGTATTTTTGGCGTACTAACTTCTAGCAAAAATTAAGCTTATTTTAGTGTCTGGATTAACTTTTTTGTTTAGGCTTATGAGCATGTTTTGGGGATTTTGATAAGCTCTTATTTCACATTTGTTTTTTTAAATGAGCTAATTTAAACGCATAGCAAAATCTTATACGCTTATTAATTATATGCCATAGCTTATGTATAATAAGCTCAAGCCAAAAAATAAGTTTAGTTAGACACCCTTAAGTTAGTTAAAAGGTGAAATAAGTTAATGAGACGATGGTTCAAATCTTTGTTGGAAGGATAAGTGAATCTTAAAAAGCAATGTTTATTGAAGGTATATAAAGAGCTATGCATAATCTTAGGGGACAAACTGCCATTGCCACAGATTCACAATTCTCTAATATAGAGAGTTGTACTACTAACCAAAGAAAATAATAACCTAAGAAAGAAAGGCATATGTATTAAGACATTTAAGAAGTGACAGAAGAACATCAAGACAGTACTGATGTCTTTATTAACCTTAAGCTGTACAATTAAGCAAGTGAAACTATTGATACTGTACATTCAAATTGTGGCTTCAGGACGGGTCAGGTGGTCGGTTCGATGTGTCCATGTTCCTATTTTTTTTATATAAATTGATTAATAGTTAGTGTGCAAAGATCAGTTAAATGATATGAAAATTGAAGTTATGAGAAAATATGAGTTAAATGTATCAGACTTAATTTGCTAGATTTACGGTATGAATTAGATAAATTGGATGATCTTACATGGATGGCTAAATTCAATCTGTGCAGGAGCTCTTTGCAGAAGTTGGTGATCTGAAGAAGTATTCTGTACATTATGATATAAGCGGGAGATCAAAGGTACTTTTTTAATGTATGGGGTGCTTGTGCTGCAGATCGATGTAAATGTATGTACCTTCTCTGAAATTTGTTTTTTGTTTAGGGAACGGTTGAGATCGTGTATGCCAGTCATGAGAATGAACTCTTAATATTGATACTTTGAAATTAATTTGCTGTAGCAAGCTTAATTGACTTTCTTTCTTGGTTTTTCCGTGTGTAGCTGGGAAATACATGATGGAAGTTGATAAAAACGAGCAATGACTTTCCCAAGAAATATTTTCATTTGTGTTATATAATATTTGATGCAAAATATATGAATGAATTGTTTTTTAAATATATTTTCATTGATATAATTTTCATCAAGTATTATATAACACAAAAAAAAATATTTAAGGTCAAAGTTGAGTAAGAAAGACCGTAAAAAGTCAAAGTGGACATTTATTTAGGGACGGAGGGAGTAGTAAGTTTAACCTTATTTACATGTAGGGGTGTCAATAGGGTCGAGTTGACCCGACCCTGAACCCGATAAGGCTTATAGGGTCGGGTCTAATCGGGTTGAAAATGCTTATCGGGTTAATCTGACCCGAACCCGATAACCCGACATTGTTTTAGGGTCGGGTTCGGGTTGAATTATTAATCTTATCGGGTTATCGGGTCAACCCGATAAGACCCGAAAATTCTTAAACTATTTTTTACTTAGTTACTTTTACTTATATTTTTTTTATAAGATAGTCCGTAGTTAAATATATAATGTTTTACTCCATCAATTAATCTAAGGAAAAGCTAAAGGTGAAATTATTAATCTTATCGGGTTATCGGGTCAACCCGATAAGACCCGAAAATTCTTAAACTATTTTTTACTTAGTTACTTTTACTTATATTTTTTTTATAAGATAGTTAAGTAGTTAAATATATAATGTTTTACTCCATCAATTTATCTAAGGAAAAGCTAAAGGTGAAATTATATTAGCTCCCATAGTCATGTTTCAGTGGTTATGTTCACTGTTTAAGATGTCATTTTGTTTTTGTATCAAACTTGCACTGTGGAAAGGTTGTTTCTTACAAGTAATAAAACTTTAGTAACCGGTGTAACGGCATTCAGAAAACTGTTCGCCATTATCACTTACTCATGGTTAAATCAATTTCTGTTATATTGTAAATTTAAGTTATGCACAGTCATATGTTTCTTCATTTTTAATGTTTAAGAATACTTTGTTTAATAATTTTTGTAATTCATCTCTTTAATTTTCGTTGGATAATTTGTCATTTTAATATCTCATATTCAAGCATCTGAACATGAACTTCATAAGCAATCATGTTCTTCCTCTGTTGTTGGTGTAAGGACTCAACGACCAGTTTGCAAAAGAACACATTTTCAGCCTACTACTACCTTTTTTTCTACACTTATTTTTACTTATATACTTTTCGTTTTGTGTTTGATTTAAACAATTAAGCAACCCGATAGACCCGAAATAACCCGACCCGATAACAACCCGAACCCGATAACTTATCGGGTCGGGTTGCGGGTCACTTTTTCAAAACCAAAAACCCGATTCAACCCGACCCGATAACCCGACAACCCGACCCGATAACACCCCTTACATGTGTCTTTGACTAAAAAAGAAAGCCAACATAAGTCAAAGCTCTTCCTCTTGAATCTTAAAGTCAACAAAAGTCAAATGTCCTAAATATTTCTAAGGACTCACATTATACATTCAAGTTTTATTTTGATATAGTAATATATGGTTTATAGCCTCGATGAATTTCATGTGACAAAATATCATGAGAATGAACTCTTAATATTGATACTTTGAAATTAATTTGCTGATGAAAGCATAATTGACTTTCTTTCTTGGTTTTTCCGTTTGTAGCTGGGAAATACATGGAAAATACAAAGAGGAGTCTACGCTTCAAATGTCATTTACCAAGAAGTTTTACGTGACGAGTAACGTGCATTGTTAGTTAGTATATCATAATTGATGTAATATTTTTTTTTTCAGTCTCACTAAATATTTTTATATGTCGTTTGATACATGTTAAAAAATTTAGCTAGAGTTGAATTACCACATGTTACTACTGTTTGCAATTACATTTTGATCTTTTCACGTTATACGAAACACTTACCACAATATCACATTTCGTTAATTGTCTGCCGTTAGAAACCGCTGCCGCTAGGCGCGGGTACTCGCCTAGTATCTAAATATGAGTCTTTCACTAACCTTTAAAGATAAACATTCATTTTTATCTTTTTTCTTGGATCAATCTTTTTTCTTGATGACTCCATCTGGGGAAATCACGGCACACCATCTTTTGGTGGTGCAAAGTATTTGAGCAAATGCAGCTCACCGCCTTTTGGTGATGGGGAGTACTTGAGCCTCATATATAGCAAATGCGGCAGACCACTTTTTTGGTGGTGTGAGATATTATACCAAATGCTTTTATAAAACATAAGACTACAACTTGTAAAAGTATCAACTATTAGCGATGAGCTATCATATCAGCTCACAACGGAGTAGTAGCTGAGAGCCAGGTCCGTTAAACATTATAATAAGAAGATGAACTCCTTCCGCATTTAACAGGACAAGGAATTAATCCTATATCAAAATTTTCATTTGAACAAATTTTATTATCAACAAATGTTGTTAGGATTAAAAGATAGATATAACAAAATAACCACTGATCATTACTCTATGAGTTTCTTTATAAGAAAGTAAGGACATACAACAAAAATGGCAACCAAAAGTAATAGAAAAATGAAAATTGTAAATGAGTAGCAGAAACAACGAACACGCGTAGAGATGCACTTGCACGCTAGCAATTTTTTTCCACACCTGTAGCAAAACATTACTCCACATCTGCAAAGATATACATGAGTTCAAGTTATATATATTTACACTTAGTAAGTTATGCTTACAAATTTAAAATACTAGTGATTTTTGTTTATATAAAATCAAAAATCGCAGACAATACAAGGGAAAAACCTTGGTCGATATCCCAAGCGCCTAAACCACGTTAGTTATTGTGTTCTTTGTGTAATTGCTTATTCGTTTCTTGACTTCTTCTAATATTTATTTTTGCATCTTGCATAACAATAAATTTAACTGAATTTTGAAGTAATGGAACACAATGGTTTTGTTGTAAAATGTCAATTAACCCATAAATTACCAAATTAGGCCAACTTAAGAATTTAACAAACAAGATAATAGCTAATTAAGTTACTGTAATACTTACTGGTTTGAGCAAAAACTGAAGGTGATTTGGCTCAACTTGTTGAAGCCCAAATAGTCAATATTGATGATATAAAAAACTTCAAGGTTGAATTTTACAAAACAATTGTTAGGTAGATTGATTGAGGAAGGATAACAAATTACCTGCAACTTATAATGTCGCAACCCTCAAAACGTTCAACACAATGCCTACACACTGGACACCTTTGCCACTCTTTTGTTTCGACAAAAACACCAAAAGCGACATCGTTTTCATCTCTAGTCACACCACTCTCTTTACATGTATAACCAGCATGCCAATCTACCTTACACTCAAAACAAAAGGGTTTCTTGCAATTAGGACACACACACCTCTTTACATTACCTTTATCACACTCATTCAATATCAACACCGAACACTCGTTGTTAGGGCAATAAACCCTGTTGACCCCTAACACCGTTGATTCACATAACACATCACACCATTTATTAAACAATTGGTGTGGGATTTTAGGGTGACATGATAAGGGATCGAGAGAATGATCGCATGTGGTAGCAGGACATTTGATATCAGAAACATTATCTTCGAGTTTCACTTCAATGTACTTAATCATACAATCCGTGCAAAACGGGTGCACACATCTATTACTATTCTTAAATTTTATGTTCGGGAGCGTTATTGGTTCGATGCAAATCTCACAGGTGAATGTTTCTTCTTCTTGGTGTTCTTCAATATCATCTTGATTAGGGTTTTGTGATTTTAGTTGGGAATACAGAATTGCGTTCCCCATCTAATTAAAAGAACAATGCTGTGATAAGCGTTTTATGGTTTTGCTTATTAACTACGTAGTAAATAGTTTGAATAGGTTAAAGAATAATGTTCTATAATGACATAACCTTTAACATAATTATCTAAATGTAGAGAAAAGAATAAAGAAAGAGAAAAAAGGAAAGAAATCAATGAGGAAAATAAGAGAATTATAAGAAAAGAAGAAAGAATGGATACATAGAAATAGAAGAGAGAGACGTACAAAGAGAAAATATTACAAGATAACATTTAATTAACTTCTTATGAATCGAACCCAAGTTTTCCTAGATTTATTCCCATATTAGTAGCTGAGGTAGCGTATAATCTTAGAAAAATTTTCTTATTTTTTCGTTTTTAGATTTCTTGAGAAGGGAATTATTTTTCTTCTATAAAGAAGATTTGAGAATTTTAAAAACCCGTTTATGTAGAGGCGATGATGGAAGGTGAAGATGTTACAAATAGTAATTAAATTTAAAATAGGATACTTGAATGATAGATTGAGAAATTCCATATTTTTTTTGTTTAAGAGAAAAAAGTGGAGAAGTGTAAATTGAAGTTTTCATTTTTCTAGTTAACATGGTTGAAATACGTAATTATAGAATGGTCACAAAATACATACAAAAGTCAAAATTTGAAAGGTTTGTGTTTTAATAGCATGAAAAATAAATAAATAAATAAAATAAATGGCTGAGCATTATAGACCGGGACTGGACCAAACCAAGAAACCGGCCCGAACCAGACCAGACCGAATGTATTTCGGTTCGGTCCTCGTTTCACCATTTTAATCATTTTGGTCCTCGGTCCGGTCCAGTCCGGTCTTACGCACAGCCGAAAATTATGCTTTGTTTGGTTGGGCCGGCCGATGAACCGACAAGACTGGACCCACCCGGACATGGACCGAACATATCGGTTCGGTGTTTTAGGCCTAATCGGTTTTCAGTCCGATCCGGTTTTGGTCGGTCCGGTCCGGTTTTCAGACCATCCTCAACCCTACACAGAACAACAAAAAATGACAAGTTAAATATACTATTTTTGGGTAAATTGCAAAAATTGTTCTTGTGGTTTGGCCAAATTGCATATTCAATGCCTTTTCTTTTGAAAGTGCACTCATCATCCCTGTGGGGAACTTATATATTCATTCTTGGTCCTAGGCCAAAATTAATGACTAAATTACTCTCACAATGACCAAAGTGAAAAGGAAGACGCAGAGGGTAGTTTAGTAATTTAACTTCACCAAGTGACCAAATGTGCACTTGTAAGTCCTCACTGGGATGATGAGTGCACTTGCAATTTGGCCAAAACATAATAACCTTTTTTTTGCAATTTACTATTTTTGTTAAAGCTCAAAGGTACCGTGGTGATTTTGTACGCCAAATCCCATATGGCACCTCCTTTGGCGGCGCCACCCTCAAGCCACGGTACCCTCCCCCTGCACACGCGCTTGCCATTTGTTGAGCCAGCTAACTGGCATGAGTGATTTGTGAAAGAAGACAAACAAATACAGTTTCTAAAAGGCTATTTTTTTAACTTATTTTTTTTAAAAAAAATCCAATATTATATATTGC
Organism: Chrysanthemum makinoi; assembly: GCA_910596185.1. Taxonomy (NCBI): domain Eukaryota; kingdom Viridiplantae; phylum Streptophyta; class Magnoliopsida; order Asterales; family Asteraceae; genus Chrysanthemum; species Chrysanthemum makinoi. The sequence goes on along the minus strand of OU343219.1, from coordinate 50,383,685 downwards.
CCAATTTTAAACAATTTTCACACAATTTTCTCTACCAAAAGCTCATACTCTCTACCAAAAGTCTATGGATTGTTCTCTTCCATATACCTTCGAGGAAATCAAATCTGAAGTAATGAAACAAGTTAATGAGGATAACATTCGTATGCAAGCAATTATCTACACAATTGTGCTGTTTGAAAAAGCGAGCAAAGCTAAAGCTGATATAATTAAAGCATACAAGGAATTCAAAGACATTCCACAAGAAAGATGTGCTTTGATTGAGATTTTTCAAAAAGAATAATCTTGTAAAGATTACGATATTCACTTGGGAAAATGATGCAAATAGACCGCGCGCCCTGACGCTAGTCACTTTCCGGACCACTTTCATTTTTTATTTGAAAATGGACCGAGGGCAACCGCTGTCATTGGGCAACTCATCGAATTGTGACAAGTGTCCCGTATGTGTAAGGTATTGTTTTTTGGGCAACTAAAAAGCGTTGGGCAACCGTATTTTATAAAAAGGGTTTTTTGGTCATTTTACATAATACTTGTCAAGTACATATACTTTTTACATAAATAAATTATTCTATAACTGTCTTTCTAATACAGACTTTTCATAAGACTGCTTGTTCTATTTTTCACAAACACACACACACACAACAAAAAATTCAAAATCCGATCCAAAGAAAAAAAATAAAAATCAGATCCAAAGAAAAACCAAGCTACAAACAAACAAAAAAATCAAAATCCAAGTGCAGATTATCATCATTGTTCTTCCACTCTGTCACACCTCAAATTTCATCACAAAAGTTGTTACTCTACAATTGGTTTTGCAGCTACGTTCGCTCGACTCTCGAGCCCTTTATCAAGGTAACCAAACTACTTCTTATGCAATAGTCTGAATATTAATATATTATTATGTTTGATTGCTAATTATATAACCAATTGATGTATTATGTATATTGAGGCTATCTTCATGTTCTTAGGAGTTATTTAGTTACTGAAATTAGACTCATTTTCACCGAAGGCAACTGCGGCCGATTGAAGACGGTTGTACGGCAAACGAGACTTTGTGGAAGCCGAAGACATGGTGGTATGTTGGGTGTTGTAAGTGTGGTGGTGTTTGCGTGATGAGTGTGATGTTGGGGTTTTGATTGGTGTTTTGTTTTCGGAGGATGACGTTTTTTTTGGAGATTGATTTGGGGGAAATGATGGGAGGGGGAGGAGGGAGTGTTTGGGTTTTGAAAATTTGAAAGTTGGAGATGAGGCGCTTGCTGTTTTATAACGTTGGTAATTGTGTAAAGTTTTTTTTATTGTTTTCTAATCATATTTGTATTTTTGTTTGTTGGATTGAGATCTTCATGATTAATTGAAAGTTATGTTTTTATGAATAGGGGTGAGCAAATGGACCGAGAACTGAACCGGAACTGAGAACTGAACTGGAACCGATTCAACTTGAACCGAATTTTAGACCCGCGGTTTAGTTTTCAGTTTTTCAGTATTTTTGTTTGCTGGTTTATACATGTCGTTACGATTACCATACAATCGATTTCGTCAAAAGATTTTGTCTATGATATCGAGGCCATGTGGGTGAAATTATGGTTGTGTTATTCATACCATGGTTGTACTAAACCGGGACTCCGTACTCTCCCTACACCCTACACGGATTTCGAAGGTTTGTCTTCAATTTACATATGTACTATAGCTCTGTTTAACTCATTTTACATCGTTAGTCTGTTACAAGTCCTAGAGCTTATGTGTTTGAAATACTTAATGTGTGTATAATTGAGTTATCAATTAGGCGGGTTGCTTAACAGTTACCTTTAATCTACTGATTAGAATGTGTATGAGTACTAGAGCTTTATTCAACTCGTTTTACATAATTAGTCATCAGTTAGGTGTGTTGCTTGATTGAGTCACCAATTAGGCGCATTAAGTTTTCTCTTATTGATTAGAATCCATATGATTACATCATCAGTTATCAATTAGGTGCGGTAGCATTGTGGTACATGATTGGATGCATACACTTAAGCTGAGCTAATGTGGTTTCGGCTTATGTTTCATAAACCTTTTTTTTTTTACTTATTTTGAATTTTTAGGGCTTATATAAGCTTATTGTGGCATAATAAACTTATATAATCTTAACTTTCAAAATAAGCCTTAAAAAATGGGCTTATGAAATATAAGCCGAAACCACCAAGTTAATAAGCCCAAAAATTAGCTTAAACAAACACTTCCGAAAAAGTAACCAGGATAAACAGGTGTTGGAAATCCACAACACATGTTACTATATTCAATACTGCAAGTTAAATGCGTTTTAATTAGTATATTGTTATTGAGTGTTGAAATACCTTTGATAGCTATATTTATAGTTAAGCAATGTTGTTTTTTAGGGTTCCGGGTGCTAGTATAAGTGGTAGTGACTGCCGTTATATGGTATTTTTTCAGTATGGTTCAATTGTATTGTTTAATGTTCGTGATCATGAAATTGATGGGTATTTGAAAATTGTTGAAAGACATGCTTCAGGATTGCTACCTGAGATGAGAAAGGATGGTGAGATCTCATAAACATACTTGTTTTTCGTATTGAAATATATAGTTTTTGAAGTTCGTTATGTATCATATACAAAATACGAGGTCAAAGAGAAACCAACACTGGATACATGGATGCAAGGTGGATTAGATTCTATAACGCTACAGTATTTGAATATTGACGGGATTCATACGATTGGTAGTGTTTTGGGCCAGAGTATTGCCCTTGATTACTATGTTCGCCAGGTAGGTTAATTCTGAACTCTATATCGAATTTCTCACTGTTTGGAGATTTATCAAGTGCTTTTTGTACTCGCTTTCTTGTTTTAGGTTGATGGGATGGTTGGAGAATTCACTGATATTAACCGTGGTATGGAAAAAACTGGAACCTTCACGATGAAGAGGAAAAAACTATTTCAATTGGTGGGGAAGGTGAATTCAAATCTTGCTGATGTGATTCTTAAGCTTGGACTTTTTTAGAGGTATCTTTAAATTAAGAGATCGAAAATGGTATTCTATTGTCTAATCGTTTCAAAGCGATGTGCATAGATTTCAAATTTCTTAATGGTCCTATTAGAAATTTGGAACAAGTAATATGACAGTAACGTTATTTCGTCATACGAGTAAGCCAAGACAGTCAACTGACATTAATAATTTTATAATAATAAGTATTAATCCGTTTATTTAATCATAACTGTAACTGCAATTAAGTGATGTACTGCTGTGTATCTTGAATGTACACCATTACTTTTGGTACTTAGTGATGAGATGGCTGATTATAAGAAAGGACCTTGACGCCGAAGATAGAATTTGTCAAAGCAAGTGTTGATACCATGAATTCATAATTTGAACATCTCATATAATGGAAAACTATATATTAATGGAAGTACATTCCATATTTATGGAAATGTAGAACAATTAGTGGGGATGAGAACATAAATATCATTTATCACTTAAACAGTTGATGTTAAACTATCCTTGCAAAATGCCCATCAATCATTAAGTACATCAAATTGCAGTTTATCATGTTAGCTGCATAAGACCAATGTGACTGTTCTTACTTAGATTGATGACAGAAGGACATAATTACTGATAGAAAATCATATGTGTTGCCCAGATCCGATATTGCCTGGAAGGATGCTAAATATGCTCAAATCTGGGAGTATCTCCAGGATGAATTTGAGTTGCCTAAGAGATTTGCTAGTTTGGATTTCAAATTGAAATATTTGGAGGTAATATATCACTTCCCTTAAACTTTTTTCATTGTTTGGTCAATGTGTTTAGGTCGGAAGAGACTATTTTTAAAACGATTGTGGATACGGTTAGACATAAGCTCATGGGTTTGAATATTAAGCACTCACATGAGGTTGAAAAGGCTGTCACTATTTGGAAAATTCCCTTGAAAGGCATTAATGGTAGTAACGGAAAGGTTTATAAAGAGGGCATTGATGGCATCACATAGAACTTGGAGTTGTTTTATGTTGTACATGGCCAGATTGAGTCATGTGCAGAAGTGTTGGCCGCTCAGAGTGTTTGGCATTATGATTGGAATCATTTGGAAGATCCCCTTGCATAGTATCAAAGGTGCTGGTAAGCTTGGTTATGATACTGGTTTTAATGGTGTTCATAGATATTTGAATTGCCCGATCTTGTTCATGGTCACTACGAGTCATGTGCAGAATTTTTGGGATAATCAGGATGGTTGGTATTATGGTTTGAATTATGATATTAGCTGTTATGGTGCAGTTTTTCTATACTGTTTGAACCTTTACAGATCTACGTATGTTTGTGTAAGTTAGGTCTGTTGGTTTTGCTTATGTACTGGATTTTGGAGCTGTAATAAAGTGATTGATAGGGGTGATGATGTTGTTTTTGTATGTTTGATCAGAGGTTTGTTTTGGTTGGAAAATTGGAAGGCTAACAAGATTATGGTCAAATGTCATCCATGGGTTTTGTTCTATTTATGTACCAATGAGGGCCTATTGAGGACTATTAGCTATAGGAATATTATCAAGTCCCATGGTTCTGACAATATTGATTGTTTTCCTCTGTGGTTTCCCTTTTGTTGGTTCACTGATTTGGCGGTGGCACATTTCAAGCTGTCTCCAAAGCGGTTAATGATTAGTGAGACTGTCTTGAGCTTCTGCACCAGGTTTGGTTTGTATTTAGGTTATGACGATATGTTTTTTGTTACACTCTTTTTTGTTGAATATGGTAATGTACTGTTTGGGCATGGGTTGGTTTTTGAGATTGTGAGGAGTATTGGTCAGAAGACTCGGCAAATCAGAGGTTACTCTTTTGCTGCAGGCCTGGGTTTTAGTTTTGGGATATGGGGTTGTTTAGGACAGTTGGAGTTGGGGCTTTTTAACTATGTTATTTGCTACTCTAACACAAACAAACCTTGTACTCTTTTTCCTTGTTTAAAGTTTTCCCACAGGGTTTTTCTTTGGCAAGGTTTTTTAATGAGACAAGGTCCATGGATGATTGGTTATTGTGATGTTTCATCCTCCCTCATGAGTACATCTGATTTCATGACTGATTCTATCAAGCACTTGGATGCGTCCCTGTTATACTATAGTTCAGATCTGCAAGGCTCAAACTTTTGTCTTGGTCTTGACTATGGTCTGGTTTGGGATCTGCATAAGTTGTGTTGGTGTGGTTATGATGAGTTTTTTTACTATTAGACTCTTTTATCAGGTTATGATGAGTATTGGCACCAGAAGTTGTGACATATTGGATTTCATAAACACATCAAACCATGATGTATATAGGCGTATGACTTAAGGGTTTTAGAGAGAGAAATTTTAGAGGTTTAGGGAACTTAGAGAGAGAAAGAAAAATCTTATTATGAGCTCCAACCCTCTACCTTGGGAGGTAGAGGGTATTTATAGTATCTTACAAAATACGCCTCCTACGAGCTGTGGATCAGGCATACAGTGGGTAAAGACCCGTCCGTCCTCTACGGTGTTACTTAACTAAATACTAACTAACATTAAATAACTACGTCTACGAGCTTTCTAACGATTACATATACTTGAGGTGACCGACACTTTAACAACTGGATTTTCTAAATCCTCACAATCTCCTCCTAAGGGAGGTCACCTCAAATTACATTGAATACAAACAGATATTACATTAAGATTGTTCTTGGATTCTTGATTAAGTTCTTTGCTCTGTAGCCCGTAGTCTTTGATTCTTCATGTTTTGCATGTTTGGTTAATCCAAGTGGAGGTCTTTAACTGATCCACATGATGATGAGTTTTGAGCCAACTTTGAGATCATCAGCTTCCATAAATATCTGACTCTTCCTTTGTAGTGTTGACATTAGGTGATGTTGTGACATTGGACCGACATGCTCACATTCTGGATCATGATTTCTTCTCATCAGAGTAGCGGAAGCTTTAGTTGATTCATGACATTTGCAGCAGCGTAGCAGAAGCATGGAGTGAAAATATCAGAGTCGTTGATGCACTTATCATGATTTCTTTAGAAATAAATGTGTTGTGTGAGCATGCGGCTATGGATTGACTTCTCAATTTTTTGATCAGCTGCAAACGTTGGGTGTACCTGCATACAACAATTAGCAATAAAGTGCACGAAAGTGTCTTTGATCACTTTCGTTGAATTGAGGTACACGGCCCACGGTTCCCCGTTGATCAGTACAAGTACTGCCTGTGATTAGGTATAATTCCTAAGAATCTCCTTGACAGGGTTTCGCAGCCGCTCTAGTTGTTCTCAAACCAGAACGTCTCAAAGAAGACAACACGGAGTGAGTAAACCAGCGAATTGAGATTCACTGATTGATGAAAAGTGATTTGAAGAACAATCGTGTACTGCTTAATATAAAGTGTTTTTGCAATACATCGAAGGTTTTAAGGAAAATCATTTATCAATCATAAACACCTTTTATTTTGAAATATCAATACACAGTCGATGTGCTAGAGAAAAGATTTTTAAGCACAACGACCAGTTTTTCAAAGGTATCCGTCAATCCATTTCCTGGACCAAGGTTGATTCAATATCGAATCGCCCTATCGTTTCAATCCAGTTGTCACAAGTTTGATCTATTAGATAGATCTCACATGTTTCCCACCAAGAGCTTGTTTGATGTTGGCTCTAGAAGGATTTCCATCTTCATCGTGAATATTTTACACATCACTCAGATGTTCTGGCAATACCACAAGGATAATGCGTAGGACTCTTAAGATATAATCTCACTTTCCACATTGTGTGAAATAGTGAGTCTTCATTGATTGTGTCCTAGAGAGATTTATTGATGATCTCGTGGCTCTAGACTCAATAGTGCACATTTGGTTCCTATGTCGGAGACTAGGGAGAGGGTCTCCTTCTACAATATTGTTAGGATTTAGTAAATCTAGTTATTAAAGAGTCAGTCACCTCAAGTATATGTAATCGTTAGAAAGCTCGTAGTCGTAGATTATTATAAGTTAAGTAGTATTTAGTTTATGTATCTCCGTGGAGGACGGACGGGTCTTTACCCACTGTATGCCTGATCCACAGCCCGTTAGGTGGCGATTTGTGTAAAGACTATAAATACTCTCTACCTTCCAAGGTAGAGAGTTGGAGCTCATAATAATACTTTCATTTTCTCTCACTAAAGTTCCCAAACTCTAACTTTCTCTCTCTAAAACCATATTATACGCTACTTGTGGTTATGATCTAATGTGTTTGTGAAATCCAATATGTTACAAATGGTATCAAGAGCCATGGTTTGATCATCTCTTACATATCCTTGGATTTCTAGTGGTTTTTAGATGGTTTTGAGTTTGAAATAGTTTAGTGGTTTTTGCATCATTTGGTTCATTTCTAGTGTTAAAGTTTGAATTTTGGGTGTACTTTTGTGTTTAGAATCATTGTATGTGCTTGGGTCTTGATTTGGTAAGCTTGAATCACGGTGGTTGAGCTTGTTTTGGATTGAAAAGTGTGTTTTTGAAGTTTTTCTTGGTAGCGACTTGGTTCTCATAGTGAATTTCATCTTAGCGACTTGCTTCAGTAAATGGTAGCGAGTTGTAGTGTGTTTAGGTAGCGACTTGGTCCTAGCAACTTGACTTTTGAGACAAGCCGACAAACAGTACACTTAGTGGATTCTCCACTACGGGTAGCGACTTGGTGAAGGTAGCGACTTGCTTTCAATTTTGTTAGCGACTTGTACTTATGTTTCTTAGCGAGTTGCTATTTAGCGACTTGACGACTTAGAGACTTGGTGCTTAGCGACTTGTTGTCATAATTCTCAGCGACTTGGTGTTAGCGACTTGGATCTTAGCGAGTTGTTCTTTAGCAACTTGACTGTGTCTTAGCGACTTGGCATTATAGCGACTTGATATTTAGCAACTTGGTGTTTAGCGACTTGGTTCAAGGTTTCTTAGCGACTTGGTTGATTTTTGTTTGTAATACGGTTTTCTCTTGATTTAGTAAAATCCCGTGAAAGAATTTATTTCCCGGTTTAATCATAGAGTTATAAAATCCTGTGTAATCTGTTAACATGTCTACCAACGTACCTTCAATCATCTCCACTTTGCGAGGATGTTCAAGCGTTGGTTCGGATACCCGAATCCACCCATGCTTGACAGAACTGACTACGACTCTTGGGCTCAATGAATCAGATTGTACTGTCTTGGAAAGGAAAATGGGGTCAACATTCTCAAATCCATTGATGAAGGACCTTATCAGATTGAGACTACAAGAGACTTAATTGATACAGCTGCAGATGGAACAATGATCTATGGAATAGACAGACCAAATATGTATGATGAGCTCAATGATAAGGAGAAAAAGAGATTCGATGCTGATATCAGGGCTTCCAACATTATACTTCAAGGTCTTCCAAAAGATATCTACAAGCTCATCAATCACAACACCGAAGCCAAGGCAATGTGGGATAATGTCAAGATGCTTCTCTCAGGTTCTGAGTTAACTATTGAAGACAGAGAATCACAACTGTATGATGAATTTGAACACTTCAAGATGAAACCAGATGAGAGTGTCTATGAGTACTACGTGAGATTCCATAAGCTTGTGAATGACATGAGGAACATCAAAATGACTATGCCAAACATTCAAATTTGAACTCAAAATTTGTGAACAACATGAATCCCGAATGGCACAAGTTTGTCACCTCTGTAAAGCTAACCAAAGGATTGAAGAATACAAACTATGAGCAACTCTATGCCTTTCTTCTTCAGAATGAGAGACATGCCATGTTTGAAAAAAGAATTCTTGATCAGTTCAAAACCAACCAGGGAGAGACAAGCTCATCAAATGATTCAACTGCCTTTTACACAAATGTTGGAATTACCACCAAAGCTTCTCAAGTTATACCCATGGGTAATGGTAATCACAAACTCATTCCCGATCCAATGATTAAACAAGTTGATGCTGATGCAGGCGTGGGACACTTCATTAATCAACTGGCTCTCATGATTAGTCAAAACATGAACTCTCTCCCACATACCAACAACAACCTCGAGCGACATCCAATCCACACAATCAAGCCATGTCGGAGATGGGAAGGTTATGGTGCGGCCAGTTCAAGAAAGGCTGCATGAACAAGGAAGAGGTGGAGTTGGTAGAGGATATGTGGAAATCAGAATCGGGGAAGGATTGGAAATCAAGGACAAGCAAAGCCAATCAAATGCTACAACTGTGGTGGTGAGGGACATATTGCAAGGAACTGCACATCGCCAAAAAGCCCTCAGAATGCAGAGTACTTCAGAGATAAGATGTTGCTTGTGCAAGCTCATGATAATGGAGCATCTTTGGATGAAGAAGAGTTATTGTTTCTTGCTGAAGGGAATGCCAAGACATATGATGCAGATGTGGATGAGCAACCAATTCATGAAATAGGTCACAATCATCAGAATGCCTTTCAAGTTCTGTTGTGATGCATTTGACTCCGATGTCGATGATGAACCTACTGCCCAGACAATCTTCATGGCTAGCATCTCACCTATGGTTTATCCAAAGATCTCTCCACCACAACAAGCTGGTCCATCCAAAGACAAAATCATTTCAGATGTATTAAAACTATATGATGATGTTGATGAGCGAAAGATGCATAATGAAGTACAATCTCTTGAGACTTATGAATCAGATATTGATGATGAGGGTAATAGCAATATTGTCCCATATGATCAATATGTGAAGCAAAGTGAAAGTGAGGGTGTACCAAGTAATGCATCTTTCGCAGTCAATGATGACTATGTTTTTGATGAATACACTGCATGTACCCCTGATGATTCTGTTGTCTCTGAACTAAATACCTATAAAGAACGTGTTGCTATTTATGAACAACGTGCTAAGTTTGAGTTAACCACTCGTGAGCAGGAAATGGATGACCAAATGCGTACAATTATTAGAAAAAGTAATTTTAGAGAAGAAGTATTAAAACAAGAGTTAAACTCCTTACAAGAAAAGCTTTCTAAAACTTTTAAGCAAAAACAAGAACTTCAAGAAAATGTGAAAATGCTTAAGCAAGAATTCAATGCTAAGGAATCAAAACTTTTGAATGATTTTTCCAATCTAAAAACTTTGAAAAACAAACTTGAAAATAAGTTGTACGTATAAGGGAACACCATTCAGATTGCTCACTTGATCACTAAGCATAGAGTCTTAAGCGATAAGCATAGCATTCTCCTTGTTGAGGAACCAAATCCAGAGGTCATTAAAAAGGCTAGAACTGCTCATAAGGTAATTTATGATGGCAATGAAATCCTTAAACCTAGACAGAAACCTAGTTGCTTGAGTGCGAGGAAGATAAGAAATCTGATGAGGTCACTAGGGAGAAAATGGATAAGAAACTCAACAATCCTACATGTAAAGAGAAAAACATAATTATCAGACCCCATGACTACAAAAAGGAAAATTGGATTTCCTTGAACATGTTTAAGCCTCAAACGTTGTTAACACCGAACAAGTGTTCGGGAAAAAGGATTTAGATAAGCAAAAAGCAGAGAATCTTGTTGTAACAAACACCCCCTTAGGAAAATGCCTTCAGCAACTGTGTATCCTCCTAATACACCAATGCATTTAGTCCCTAGGACTATTGCAACTAAAAGCAAGACCTTAATCAGTCAATATGTTATCTTTCAATTATTTGTTGATTTTGAGAAAACTTGTAAGAAAAGGATCACACCCACTGGTATAACTGAAGGGGAAAGGGGTTTTGAGCAAACTAAATAATGCTATTTAACTGAGGTCATGCCTTTCTTTAAACAACTAAAAGATCAATTTGAGAGTCTTAAAAAGGGAATGGATTTAGATATTAAAGAAATGGAAAAGGAATTTGATGCAATGATAGTTGAGGTTAGTGACTATGAGCGAGAGTTAAAATATAATGAGATTGAGAGGAAGAACTTGCAACATTGAATGAGAATCTTATTTCTGAATGTATCACTCAAGATGTGTTTTACAGTGCTACGAATTGTTCCATTAATGCTTCTCAATTCCATGGATTATCTGTTGCTCTGAAAGTCTCCCATGATCGTGTCATTGAGCTTGAAAAGACTAATTCTAAACTAAATGAGAAAATTGATCTGGATGATCACGATAATTTGGTAAAACATCTTTCTAAACTAGAAGTTGAACTTTTTAATTTACAACTAAAATATCAACATCTTAAAGAAAATGTCAAAACCTCAAATATCAAGACATCTTCAGATGCTCCAGAGTTTGATGCAATTTTTCATATAAACAAACGTGATGAACAGATTCAAGCTCATTGTAACACGATCAGAAAGTTGAAAGCCCAAATTTCTCAATTAAAGGGTGAAAAGAACAATGTGACTGGCTCCCAAATGCCTCCTCCTTTAGATTCTCAGTATTCTCAAACTTTTCATCTTCAAAACTTAGTAAATGCTTTACAAAAGGAAAACGAGAGTTTTCTAAAAGAAAATGAATAGGTTAAACGACACTTTAAAGAGTTATATGATTCAATGAAAGTCACTCGTGACAAAAACAACAAAAAAATAACTTCTTTATAAAAGAAATTGAGAATCTGAGGAGTCAGGAAAAAGGAAATTGCCACTTGTTTTAATGAGAATGTTGCTTCAAAGTCATCCTCTAATGCAAATATATGTATTTGTTAAATACATTCCTCCTCATCTTAGGAATAATGAACTTGTGTTTCATAACTATTGTACTCACCTTAAGGATAGTCTAGAATGTCTCCGTGAGATTGTGGAAGAGGATTTCATAAATAAGCCTCTTGATAGAGAAATTAGGTTTGCTTGCATTCAGGCCAAACGATCTCAAGAGCTGCTAGAATGTCTAATTGCAACATGTCCTAAATCCTTAGGTGCGAAAGGTAAATCTGTGATGCCTTGTTCTATGCCTAGTGCCAAGCATACAAACCATTCAATGCCCATCTTTAAGAAAGTGAACACTAATGTGCCTTCTAGTAGTTCAGATCCTTGCACATCTAGTTCAGGAATGCAAAAAGTAGATCAACCAACTAATGTTCCCATAATTCCCTCTACAGGAGTAATCAGTGATATTAAAGCAAGCGGGTCAAAGCCTCTAGGCAATACCAAGCAAGATAGGACCTCGCAAGCTAAGAATGTGCATTGGAAGAGAGTAGAAGACCATCCTAGGAACTTTAATTTTTAGTTGAATAAAACGAATCGTGTTGATTCTAGTATTAGCCATAGGCGTACTGTAATTAATTCAATTCGATACTATCTGCAAACCATGTGATGATGCCTGCTTGAATTCTGTTGCTAATCATGAATGTGGTGTGAATGTTTTGTCTAATGCTGTCAAATGCCCAGTTAAAATTGTTAATGCTAAAAATCATGCTAAGAAGGCTAAAAGGCAAAGACGGAAAAAAGTTAGAAAACAGTGGAAACCCACAGGAAGAACATTTAGTAAGATAGGTTATCAATGGATACCTTTTGGCAATAAGGATAATCAGTTCTGCCCTCAATCTGCTAAGACAATGCCCACTAGAAAATGGATGCCTACTGGTAAAACTATTCCTTTAAGAAGTGAACATACTTTGAATATGTCAAAAACGGACACCAGCACTGCATCTATTTCTAATGATTCCATTGCTTCTATTTCTGATATGGGTGTTTCTATTTCTGATGTGTTCCAATCACTGTTACTAACCAAATGGAACCCATTCTTGCATGGGGATCCCAATTACCCAGTTATCCATTCTTGTCTGTGTTCAACTGCAGATCGTTCAAATCGTTCTGTGGAACCTGGACTCAGGCTGTTCCAATCATATGACTTGAGACCGGTCGCGGCTCATGAACTTCTTGAGCAAATTCATCGGGACAGTCAGATTCGGGAACGATCATTTCGGTGCAATTATGGGTTATGGAGATTATGTTGTCGGTGATAGTGTTATCTCCAGGGTATATTACGTAGAAGGTCTTGGTCATAACTTATTCTCCGTCGGTCAATTCTGTGATTCTGATCTAGAAGTAGCCTTCAGAAAACATACTTGTTTCGTTAGAGAACTTGATGGTAAAGAACTTCTCAGAGGAACTCATGGTTCAAACCTATACACCATATCTATCGAAGACATGATGAAATCTTCTCCCATCTGCCTGCTGTCAAAAGCTTCCAAAACTAAGTCATGGCTATGACACCGTCGTCTCAATCACTTGAACTTTGGTACTGTAAACAATCTTTCTAGAAAAGACTTAGTAAGAGGATTGCCTAGACTTAAGTATGAAAAGGATCATCTTTGTTCAGCATGTCAATTGAGAAAAAGCACGAAATATGCCCACAAACCAAAACCCACAAACTCAATAATGGAAGTTCTTCACATCCTTCATATGGATTTGTGCGGACCCATGAGAGTGCAAACTATTAATGGGAAGAGATATGTGTTAGTTGTGGTTGATGACTACTCCCGATTCACTTGGGTTAAGTTTTTGTGAACAAAGGATGAAACTCGGATGTCATCATTAAACTCATTAAACAACTTCGGATCCGTCTCAACAAAGCGAGTTCGAATCGTCGAATGACAATGAAACTGAGTTTGTTAATATAGAACTCAATGAATTTTATGAAAATGTTGGAATCAGTACTCAAAGAAGTGTTCCTCGAACTCCTCAACAGAACGGTGTAGTTGAAAGCAATCGAACTCTTGTAGAAGCCGCAAGAACAATGTTGATTTACTCAAAGGTTCCAATGTTTCTATGGGCTGAAGCTATTGCCATTGCATGTTACACTCAAAATCGATCTCTAATTCACACATCTCATGGAAAGACTCCATATGAACTTGTCCACAAACGAAAACCTGATCTATCATACCTTCGTGTGTTTGGAGCTTTATGTTATCCAACTAACGACGGTCAAGATTTAGGTAAACTGAAAGCTAAAGTGGACATTGGAGTATTTGTAGGATATGCACCAAGCATAAAAGGTTACCGAATCTACAACAAGAGAACCCGAAATATCATGGAAACAATTCATGTTTCGTTTGATGAGCTGACCGGTCAAATGGCTCGGGACAACTTCGATTCACGGACCCGCATCTCAACCTTTATCAAGTAGTCCTATCAGTTCTACTCTTGTTTCTAATCCCTCTCCAGCAACTCCATATGTACCTCCATCAGAAGATGATTTAAAGAAATTGTTTGATCTAATGTTTGATGAACACTATGAACCGAACGTTGATGAAATATCAATTCCATCAACATAGGGTGCTCCTATCCTTGTGAATGAAGTCAACCCTTCAATCTCAATATCATTAAGTCAAGAAGCGCCTGCTGCTGATCACTCTGTCTCATCAACAAATCTTCAATCATCGAATGTACATCATAGAAGTGTTTTTGGCATCAATGATAAAGTTAATCCCTTTGCTACTCTTGAAGATGCTCCATTTGAAAACATATTTGCTCCTGAATCATCAACAGAACCATCTTCATCAGGAGATATTGACTCTGCCACTTCAGTTCCTCAACAACAGCCACATGAACACCTCAGAAAGTGGACTCATGATCATCCATTAGACAACATCATTGGACTCATGCCTTATGGTGCTTCTTCAACTCCGTACTCTCTAAGATCGAACCAAAAGATGTTAAAACCGCCATGAATGAAGACAGCTGGTTCAATGCCATGCAAGAAGAAATTCATGATTTTGATCGACTTGATGTATGGGAATTAGTACCTGCTCCAGATTGTGCTATGATCATTGCTCTAAAATGGATCTTCAAAGTGAAACTTGATGAGCATGGTGATGTCTTACAGAACAAGGCTTGATTGGTTGCAAAAGGATACCGTCAAGAGGAGGGTATTGACTTTTAAGAATCATTTGCTCCTGTTGCTCGTATCGAGGCAATCAAAATCTTCTTGGCTAATGCTGCAATTAAGAACATGGTAGTCTATCAGATGGATGTAAAGACGACGTTTCTTAACGGAGATCTTAAAGAATTCGTCTACGTCAGCCAACCTGAAGGCTTTGTGAATCCAGAGCATCCCACTCACGTTTATCGTTTGAAGAAGGCTCTTTACGGTTTAAAGCAAGCTCCAAGGGCATGATATGATACGCTATCAAAGTTTCTTCTGTCTACCGGATTCTGCAAAGGAATAGTTGATCCAACATTGTTCACCAGAAGTCGGGGCAAACATTTAATTCACGTTCAAATATATGTTGATGATATCATCTTTGCCTCGACTGACCCCAATGAGTGTGATCGTTTTTCAAATGAAATGGGTTCTAAATTTCAAATGTCAATGATGGGACAAATGTCATTTTTCTTGGAATTACAAATTTCACAAAGTCCCGGAGGCATTTTTATAAATCAATCTAAATATGCAAATGAGATTCTAAAGAAATTTGGATTTGATTCTAGTGACCCTGTTGACACTCCCATAATAGAACTTACTAAACTAGATGAGGACCACTCAGGGATCATGGTAGACCAAACGAAATATCGTAGTATGATTGGATCCCTGATGTACCTCACAGCTCTTGAGTGTTGTACGTTGTTGCATGAGAGAGCAATAGCACTTTTATTATCATAGTATAGAGGGATTTTGTTGAATTCAAAGCCATAGTCAGATAATTGGGATCTCATCCATAGGATTTGAGCACAACAAGATAACATGCCTATGTATTCAGCCTCTGTAGAGGAAATAGAAGTACTCATTTGCTTCTTTGAAGACTAGCTCACAAGTTTATCACCCAAAAATTGAGCACCTCCAGACGTACTTCGACGAGTATCTTGACATCCTGCATGATCAGCATCTGTATAGGCTGTTAGTGACATACCGGTGTCCTTCGGGGTACCAAAGTCCCATATTGATGGTTCCTTGTAGATACCGAAAGACCCGTTTAACCGCTTCATACTACGATATTTAGTTTGGTCAACCATGATCCCTGAGTGTTCCTCATCCATTTTAGTACGCTCCACCATGGGAGTGTCAACAGGGTCACAAGAATCAAATCCAAATTTCTTTAAGATTTCATTAGCATATTTAGATTGATTGATAAAAATGCCTCCGGGACTTTGTGAAATTTGTAATCCCAAGAAAAATAACATTTGTCCCATCATTGACATTTGAAATTTGGAGCCCATCTCCTTATAAAAAACGGTCACATTCATTGGGGTCAGTAGAGGCAAAAATAATATCATCAACATAGATTTGAACATGAATTAAGTGTTTGCCTGATTTTCATTGAACAATGTCGGATCAACTGCTCCTTTGCTGAATCCATTAGATACAAGAAACTTTATTCAACTCGTTTAATCTACTGATTAGAATGTGTATGAGTACTAGAGCTTTATTCAACTCGTTTTACATAATTAGTCATCAGTTAGGTGTCTTGCTTGATTGAGTCACCAATTAGGCGCATTAAGTTTTCTCTTATTGATTAGAATTCATATGATTACATCATCAGTTATCAATTAGGTGCGGTAGCATTGTGGTACATGATTGGATGCATACACTTAAGCTGAGCTAATGTGGTTTCGGCTTATGTTTCATAAACCTTTTTTTTTTTACTTATTTTGAATTTTTAGGGCTTATATAAGCTTATTGTGGCATAATAAACTTATATAATCTTAACTTTCAAAATAAGCCTTAAAAAATGGGCTTATGAAATATAAGCCGAAAACCACAAGTTAATAAGCCCAAAAATTAGCTTAAACAAACACTTCCGAAAAAGTAACCAGGATAAACAGGTGTTGGAAATCCACAACACATGTTACTATATTCAATACTGCAAGTTAAATGCGTTTTAATTAGTATATTGTTATTGAGTGTTGAAATACCTTTGATAGCTATATTTATAGTTAAGCAATGTTGTTTTTCAAGGTTCGGGTGCTAGTATAAGTGGTAGTGACTGCCGTTATATGGTATTTTTTCAGTATGGTTCAATTGTATTGTTTAATGTTCGTGATCATGAAATTGATGGGTATTTGAAAATTGTTGAAAGACATGCTTCAGGATTGCTACCTGAGATGAGAAAGGATGGTGAGATCTCATAAACATACTTGTTTTTCGTATTGAAATATATAGTTTTTGAAGTTCGTTATGTATCATATACAAAATACGAGGTCAAAGAGGCAAAGGATTCAGCAAAGGTAACCGTTAAGCAAAGGATTCAAAGAAAGGTAACCGTTATGTTTTGCTTTTTAGACTGAGTATCTTTTAGCTTCTTATCCATTTTCTCCCTAGATGCATCTTCTAATTTTCTATCCTCTTCCGTGCTTCCAATACATGATGGTGTTTGCCTAGGCTTGAGGATCTCATTACCATCATATACAATCGTATGGTAAGCTTTAGCCTTTTTACAGTACTCGAGATTTGGCTCCTCTACTAGGGAAATACTATGCTTATCTCTTAAGACTCTGTGCTTAGTGATCATGTGAGCAGTCTGAATGGTGTTCCCTTGTATGTACAGTTTGTTTTCAAGTTTATTTTTCAACGTTTTTAGATTGGAAAAGTCATTCAAAAGTTTTGATTCCTTAGCATTAAATTCTTGTTTAAGCACTTTAACATTTTCATGAAGTTCTTGCTTTTGCTTTACAGTTTTTGTAAGCTTTTTTTGTAAGGAGTTTAACTCTTGTTTTAACATTTCTTCTCTAAAATTACTTTTTCTAATAACTGTGCGTATTTGGTTATCCATCTCCTGCTCACGGGTGGTCAATTCGAACTTAGCACGTTGTTCATATATAGCAACTTGTTCTTTATAGGCGTTTAGTTCAGAAATAATAGAATTATCAGGGGCACATGCAAAAGGCATTCATCAAAAATATAGTCATCATTGACTGCAGAAGATGCATTACTTGGTACAATTTCACTTTCATTTTTTTTCACATATTGCTTATATGGGACAACATTGATATTACCCATATTTTCAATATCTGATTCAATAATTTCAGTTGATTGTACTTTGTCGTGCATCTTTTGCACATCAACATCATCGTATAGTTTTAATACCTCTGAGATGATAGATTCCCTGGAAGGAGTGGTCTGTTTAGGTGAAGAAGCCCTTGGAGTTACTATTGGTGAGATATTAACCATGAAGATGGTCTGGGCAGTTGGTTCATCATCAACATCTGAATCAAATGCATCAAAGTCTGCGACTTGAAATGCATTGGGATTGTTCTGACCCATACCCCGCAGCGTTCATCTACATCAGCATCATAAGTTCTGGCATTTACCTCAGCAAGAAATAGCAATTCTTCCTCATTCAGCATTGCTCCACTGTCTTGATCTTTGACCAGCAGCATCTTATCCCTGAAGTGCTCTGCATTTTGTGGACGTTTTGGAAGAGTGCAATTCCTTGCGATGTGTCCTTCTCCACCACAGTTGTAACATTTAATGGGCTTTACTTGACCTTGAGCCATGTTCCTTCCACGATTCTGATTACCCATATATCCACCACCATCGCCAGCATTCCCATATCCAGCACCAGCATTCCCATATCCAGCTCCAACATTCCCATATCCAGCTCCAACGTTCCCTTGCTCATTATGTGGAAGGTATGCATTTTGTCTTCCTTGCACATTTTGTTCCACTATCTTTCCTTCTTTAACAGTAGCATGATTGTGAAGATTTGAAGCAGTTCTGAGATGATTGTTGGTGTATGGGGTGAGATTCAAGTTTTGCTTGACCATAGGAGCCAGTTGATTGACAAAGTGTTCCATGACTACTTCGGCATCAGGAGGCTTATACACTGGATCAGGAATGAGCTTGTGGTTACCATTTCCAGTAGGTATGACTTGTGATGTTTTGGTAGTAATCCCTACATTGGTGTAGAATGCAGTTGAGTCATTTGAAGAGCTTGCATCTCCAACATTGGTCTTGAACTTTTCCATGATCATTCGCTCAAATACAGCATGTTTCTCATTTTGTAGTAAATAAGCATACAGTTGCTCATAATTGGTGTTCCTCAATCCTTTGTTAAGTTTGACTGTAGTGACAAATTTGTGCCATTCGGGATTCATGTTGTTCACAAACTTTGAATTTAGCTGGATATTTGGCATTGTCATTTTGATATTCCTCATGTCATTCACGAGCTTGTGGAACCTCACATAGTATTCAGTGACATTTTTCCCTGGGTTCATCTTAAAGTTCTCAAAATCATCATACAGTTGAGACTCTATGTCTTATTTAGTTAATTCTGAACCGGAGAGAAGCATCTTGACATTGTCCCAAACTGCTTTTGCTTCAGTGTTGTGATTGATTAGCTTGTAGATGTCCTTTGGTAGACCCTGAAGTACAATGTTTGAGGCCCTAATATCATCATCGTATCTCTTTTTCTCCTTATCAGTAAGTTCATCATATGTTTTTGGTCTATCTAATCCTAATGTCACTGAGCCATCAGCAGCAGTTTCAAGTATGTCTCTGGTAGTCTCAACTTGGTATGGTCCTTCATCAATTGATTTGAGAATGTTAACCCCATTTTCCTTACCCAGGCAGTACAACCTGATTCATTGAGCCCATGAGTCATAATCAGTCCTATCTAACATGGGTGGACGAGTATCTGATCCTGCTGCTTGAACGTCCTCAGCTACAGAAGAGATGATTGTAGGCACGTTGGTAGAAATGATTACAGATTCTACGGGATTTTATAACTCTTTGATTAAACCGGGAAATAGATTATTTCACGGGATTTTACTAAATCAAGAGAAAACCGTAAAATGTAACACTAAGAAGTGACAAGTCTCAATAGACAAATAGTGTATTAGACAAGTCGCACCCTGATCAACTCGTTTAGTGGACAACTCGCTTAATAGACAAGTTGCATGGAACACAAGTCGTATAAAGAGATAACTCGCTCAATAGTCAAGTCGCATAAAAACAACTCGCTTCTTCAGCAACTCGCTCAGAACACAACTCGCTTAAGCTACCAACTCGCTTCCAAGACAACTCGCTTAAACGACAACTCGCTTAAGATATAACTCGCTTAAATGACAACTCGCAGAAGCAGATAACTCGCTTCCAAAGCAACTTACTTAGGCGACAACTCGCTTAAGTGACAACTCGCTTCAAAGAACAAGCCAACTCGCAACCAAGAAAAGTACACCGAGACGCAACTCGCTTCGTACTAATATTCAAAAACCACCACTTTTCAATTCAAAAACAGCCCAACCACGATGATTCAAGCCTTCCAAATCAAAACCTAAACACTTATGATGATTCTAAACACAAAAGTACAATCAAAATCCAAACTTTAACACTAGAAATGGTCCAAATGATGCAAATACCACTAAACTTTTTCACACCCAAAAACCATATAAAACCACTAGAAATCCAAGAACATGTAAGAGGGATGATCAAACCATGGCTCTTGATACCATTTGTGACATATTAGATTTCATAAACACATCAAACCATGATGTATATAGGCATATGATTTAAGGGTTTTAGAGAGAGAAAGTTTAGAGGTTTAGGGAACTTAGAGAGAGAAAGAAAAATCTTATTATGAGCTCCAACCCTCTACCTTGGGAGGTAGAGGGTATTTATAGTATCTTACAAAATACGCCTCCTACGGGCTGTGGATCAGGCATACAGTGGGTAAAGACTCGTCTGTCCTCCATGGTGTTACTCAATTAAATACTAACTAATACTAAATAACTACGTTTACGAGCTTTCTAACGATTACATATACTTGAGGTGACCGACACTTTAACAACTGGATTTTCTAAATCCTAACAGAAGTATTGGTCAGATAGTTTTGGTTTTGCATATGCTGATTTTGTGTGCTGTTCTTATGGATTCTACGCTTGCAGTTTCTTGGGCTAATGGCATTTTCTATTCCTGTACTCTTTTTCCTTGTTTAAAATTTTCCCATAGGGTTTTTTTTGGCAAGGTTTTTTAACGAGACAGGATAACTTGGGTAATTTGTTGCTTGATGATTCATCTTCTCTCTTGGCTACTATCAGAAGATTTGAAGTTATTTGGGATGTTGTTGGTTATGTTGTTTCTAGCATTCTGTTGAAGTTACGCTGCTGGGTGATCTCTGCCTTGTATGGCTCTAGCTGGTTGAAGACTTCTTGCAGCCTTGTCACCTTATTATGATTGTTATGTATGGTAACTCCTTTACCATTGGTCTTAGCATTCCAGCAGTCTATGAGTCTTTTTCATATGGTGATGTTTGGTGGTGCAATGGTTGGTCCCTTTGCATCTTCCATGATTCAGAGTATGGTAAAGGCTTTAGTACTTGCTTATTTGCTTGCTATGACTTGTGGTGTTGGGGTTGCTTTGGTTATCATCCTTATTTGTCATTTTGGTCTTTGGTTGATTTGGACATTTGTTGCAATTTGTATCTGAATTGCTCTTACCCAATTCTATTTTTTGTTTTTCTGTTTCCTAGGCAAGAGAAGAACTACCTAGGGGTTGTCCTAGTAGTTTATTTCTCTTGTGCTATGCCTTGTATATAACATTTTCCATTTTATTTAATGTATTTTACCTTTGTAAAAAAAAGATTTTATTTACCTATAAAGGTTTTGGAGTTTGACAGGTCTTACTTTTGCGTATATGACTTCATCTTCACTTACTATGTCATTTGAATTCTCTTTTTTCATGTAATACTTTTTGAGAAACTAGTTTTTGTGTGTTTGCTTTCAAGGTGGGTAAGATGACTGACTTGTACACTGTCATAAATATTGAAACTAAAAATGGGTGTATGTCTTAAATAGTAATCACACCAAAGACTGAAATGGCTTGCCTGACGCACATGTGGTTAAACACATTTGTTAAAAAAAACATTGGAAAAATGTACAAAGGTGACTTGGTTGGGGTATCCTCATATCCAAAATAATAATAATAATAATAATAATAATAATAATAATAATAATAATAATAATAATAATAATAATAATAATAATAATAATAATAATAAATCAACACTTTATTAAAAACTCAAAGGATTTACAAAAAATTAGTGGTGAGCCGAGAAACTAACTGGGTCCCCACTCCTCTAGCAATAACAAAATCAATCCTATTAAAAATATGAACCGCAGCACGTGCCCCAATATCTTGAGTCATAGAGAATCGTCGAATGCGCTTCAGTAAGGTTACAGCATCCTTCTCAAGTTCTCCAAAAGAAGAAAATGAAAAGGGGAGAAACCCATATCCAATATTCGCACATTTAGCACCGTATTTGGCACGTTTACGTTGTGCGGCATCAATGACTGCACGCCCTGGCATAAAATCAGTCATCCCAGATTGCGTCAGGGGCGACGATCCCGTAAGATCAACACATACATCACGCCCACTATCCCAAGAGTAAAGTAATATATCAGCTGGTCGTAAGGATCTGTCCCTATCTCCATAAAGCCCAATATCTACCTCCTTACGAGCCGAAATTCCGGACCGAGAACATATATCAACAAGAACATCACGCACAAGGTTATGCCAATGTTTAATGCCAACAATACCCGCGCACGAAACAGCGTGATCCCCATAAATATCTCCAGTAAATACCTTAGAACAGGCTGAACACGGTACCTGAACAGTGAAAAGAGGAACGCCCAACCGATAGCATAGCACACAACGATAAGCCTTAGCACTCATAGTTTGTCCCAGTCCAGATATCGGAGCCACCCTAAGCCAATCTGAAGTATGATCCTCCTTTAGAGAACTCCATAACGCCATCTGTCGAGGGGAAAGATGTAAAGTAGATTCAACAGTTTGGGTAACCCGATCGAAATTTATATCTGCCAATTTCTTCATAAGTTTGGGGGCAGCGACCTCGCTAGGGTTACTCAAAAGGTCAATATCCATATTCACATTAAAATTACATAGAGCATCATCAAGCAGCAGTTACAATACCAGAACTATGGAGAAGCTTAGTCTGTAGGCTAGCAGATTGAAGTCTAGAAGCAAGGAAGGCATAATTCAAGACATCACCTGCAGAATATACACCAAGTCCCCCAAAAGCAAAGGGTAAGGTGGCGAGTCTCCATTGCCAATCACCAAAACCAGGCCCAGAAGCAGTGACAATTCGCTCCAAAGAAGAACGAAGTGCCACATCAAAAGAAACCTGAGCACACTCAAAGACCCGAGGGGAACATGTGCGCATAGAAAAATATAACTTGGAAATACCAGCACATGTACGGAGTAGCAACAACTCGTATTGAGGATCATTAAGTTTGGCAACAGCATCCATAAGTTCAATAGTTTTAGCGACCCTTTTCAGAACAAGCTTACTGCCAAACTCAAAATCCACACTAACAGGTCCACCCAATAATTTAACATCGTGTAAGGGACGAGAAATATTGGGGGGAAAAACACCGGCAAATCTGCTTCTGGGGTCCTCCTGTGGCCAAAAAACTTCAGTTTTATCAACATTGAGGTGTAAGCCACGACAAGGTCCATCCATCATAATCAACTCTAAAACCTTACCCACAACCAAGGTATCACCAATAATAGTGCCATCATCCAGATACCATGCTTGAAAGGAAAGGTCAAAAGAATCTCTAATCTTACATGCTAGGGGATGTAACACTAAAGCAAAAAGAAGAGGCCCAAGCGGATCACCTTGTTACACACCTTGATGAGACCAAAGAGTATGCTCACCATAATATAATCTGGCAGGACTGGAGTAACAGAATTCCACCCACTGCGAGATAGCCGGGAAATGAAGTCGAACCTCACGCAACATAACAACCCGATCTACCATGTTGAAGGCGTTTTTGAAATCAACCAACAACATAGACAGACCAACATCACCCCCACGATCCTCAACCAACCGATTAACAGCATGAAGAATAGCCTCACCTCCCCCCGATACCCCAACACCAAATTGTAAATCATCTAAATAACCATCTGAAGTGTCACAATTCTCAAATTCCGGTCATTTCTTAAATTAAATATGCATCATATTAATTCATTCATGGCATTTCATTTCACATTTAACGCGTAATTTTTATATTTAATAAACGTTATCGCGTGAGTTATTATCTTGAATATTTAATCCGTTACTTTCAAAAATGATCCCGATATATTTTTATACTTACATTTAGTTATAAAAACTATATTTTGACTTTACCTAGTGTTTTGAATTTATTTGGTATATAAATCGTTAAAGTTGTATTATTACGACACTTTTCTTAAAAACTGCACGATAATTATTATATCACTCAAATTTTACAAGGAATGTATTTTTACAATTTTATGATCTAATTATACTCTACTTTGATCTATTAAAAATTACTTTTACCTAAAATTACCTTAAATACACTAATGTATATTAAACCTTACAAGTATTATTACATGTACATTTTTACTTACACTTTTTATCATTCATGTACAAATAAAAGAAAAAAAAAAATATTGTTGACAAACATATCCCCCCCAAAACCGGCCCTATGGGGGGGGGGGGGGTAGCATTAAATGGTGGTAACAATTTTCTACATTGGATAGATTTATACTCAAAATCCTTTCATTCACTTCATTCACATCACTTATTCTAGAGTTAGTAAAAAGTCTTCTTCTCTTCTTGTTTATCCTCCAAAACCGGTTCTTCATCAAGAGGGTAGCAAGGGATCAAAAACTTTTCAAGCTCAAGTGTTAATTACAATCTAGATTACACTCTTATAAGGTTTTGAAATAAAAACCTAGGGTGTTTAGGTTAATCCTTGGTTCTAATCACCTCATCAAGTTTACTTGTAAGCATATTTCTATCATTTTACATATTTCATCTTCATATCATATTTATTTCTTCATAGTTGTAGCAAACATGCAAGACTTATGTTGATTTATACCATTTTTACATGATTTTTAGTGTTATATATATATAAGGTCATCCTATAATTATCCCCTTGGTATATGTTGGTCTTGATGATGTTTAGGAACCCATGACACCCTAAGAAGGTGTATGGTAGGATTAGATTAGCTTTGGAGTTGATTTGAAGGGATTGGAATAGGTTTAGTACGAGAAAAACTATTTTCGATAAGTATTAAAAGTGGTCTGTCCTTATTTTGATTTTCTGGAAAATCCGACAGTAGGCACGAAATTTTGGCCTTGATATTTAGAAAATATACTTTAAAACGAATCCGTGGCCGCTTGAACGGATAAAAACGGAGTTATAACGAAGTCGTGGTGAATTTTTAAAGTTTGACGACGAGAAATATTATTTTCAGAAAATTCAGCATCATGTTTTTACTTTATTCGAGTCAAAAACGAGCCTTAAGCTTCACAAATTATTTCGAATTGTCAAAAATATATTAGTATACTTTGATACGAAGCTAAGGACGTATTATACGTAGAAAACGGATTTGAAACGACAAAGATATGCACGTATTCATAAAATTGCCGTAACTAATATTTTTAGAAAAACTATATTATTTTTACGAGATAAGTGTTACGGTAACTAAAATCACCATATTCAACCCTTATTATCTTTATGTTCGAGACCTTTTGGACGAAAACTCCTGAACTGAAACTTCTAGATTTCGATGCAAACTTTCCAAAACCGTCGAGTTCGTTCTCTAACGATCGACGTACACCATTTTACGACTAGTTTTTCGGAGCCATTTTGTTAATTTCATGAAGATTCCGACGACATTGTTTTGCGACGAAAAGTGATAATTTTACTATAAATCATTACGAAACCATTGTAGGATGACATTTTGACATAAATACTTGTAAAGTGGGTTTTGAGTGGTCAAGACGTCAAAAGGGTATTTTTCGACGAAAAGTATTATTTTCAAACTCGCAAATGGTATAAATAACATACGAAATGCATGCATAACATTACATTGCAACTCATTACATATCATATCATTCATAATAGGTCAGTTTCGGGATTCACGCTACATTTCGGTGTAACCACTTTTGTCGTCACATCTGTTCATCAAGTGAGTATTCACAGACTCCCCTTTTAAATGCTTTAAATTGTTTTGGGGTGGAATGCATGATTTATACTTGAACTAAACTATCTATGTTTTATGAACTTATTGAACATTTTATGCTAGTGAGTAATCACATCCCCTTTTTACCGTTTTACTATATTTTGGGGCTGAGTGCATGAACCATACTTGAATTAAATGGATCCTTACAATTGTGAACTCTTTTGACTAGAACTTGTGAACTCGAATCAAATCCTTGAACTTAATTACGAAATTATGACTTATTTGAACTTATTGAATCGTACGTGTTATGACCTTGTCCTAAAGTCTCCTATGTTCGGAGCATCACTATAAAGTCTCCCTTGTTTGGAGCATCACTATAATTCTCGCCTTGTCGGTGGAGTGTTCTCAATAATTCTCGCCTAAATGGTGGAGTGTTCTCAATAATTCTCGCCTAAATGGTGGAGTGTTCTCAATAATTCTCGCCTAGGTGGTCGAGTGACAAAGGAGTCTCCCTTGTTGGAGCAGTGCAAAGTCTCCCATGTTCGGAGCATCTTTAATTTATTATATACTTGGTACTATATTGTGAACTATTTTGACCACTTGACACGCTATATTTTGTGCAATGGGTTGTGTACACACAGGTTGCAAGTTTTGTATGGGCGGAACTTGGAACTGAGTGGATATACAATGCCTTTGCTTTGGGAACTATTATGACCGCTTACACTTGACTACTTGACGCACTATATTTTTTTGTGCAATGGGTTGTGTACACACAGGTTGCAAGTTTTGTATGGGCGGAACTTGGAACTGAGTGGATACACAATGCCTTTGCTTTGTGGACTATTTTCGTTGACCGAAAGCTTTGAATATTTCTTACGAATTTTCTTATTTCGCTAAACGTGTTTACTCACCAACTATTTTCATAGTTGACCCGTTTTTCTCTCATGCATTTCAGGTGATCGTTATTAAGCTTTTCTATCAAGTCTTGCATAATGAAGTTTTCACTTGTCGCTACAAGTCGTTTTGTAATAAAACTCAATATTTTGGAATCTAAACTTTGTAATATATTTGCCGATGACGACTAATCTAGTTTTGTAATGGAGTATTATTTCTTTTTAATCTTAACACTGGTATGTTCTATTATCTTGTGCTTTTGTTCCCTTTCGTTACACCTCGTGTTTCCGCCTCCGGCGAGGGTGTGACAGATTGGTACCAGAGCCAAAGGTTATAGAGAATGCCGATTTTTCAAAAATAAAAATCACAGCTATAACCGGAATAAAATTTTTTTATATATATTATTTTATTAAACATTGAACATCATCCGAGTCATCTAGTCCTATCGTTGCATTGTTACTCATAAATTATACATAGCCTGATCAACTATGTCTAATTTATGAAGAACCATGCAATGATAAGAGTGGTAGTTTTAAATCATGTGTAGTCGAGTCTTTTGAGTCGGTCACTGAAGTTGCATTGGTCGGGTGGGTATGCATAGCATGTTTTTACGTTCACGTCTACATTACCGCACCTCGTTCATATCTTCTCTTTTCCATCTTTCGACTTGTTATACATAGCATGTCTCTGTTCCTGTCATGTTTCGATCACTATAACACATTACCACCGTTCTGCACCTCATCTGACTTCGTTCGAATTTCGTTTACTCAACCCGATGTTTTGGTCCTCTGTAGGATCATGGCTGCAAGAAACACACGCTCAGGAGGTAACAACAACGGCAACCCAAACAACAATGACAATCCAGAAAACAACGCTGCTGGAATAGCGGATCTACTCACCCAAATTATAACACATCTCGATGCTAGACGAACCAACAACGGAGAAGGTACTTCAAACGCTGGTCAAGGATGCAGCTACAAAACTTTCATGACATGCAAGCCAATGGAATTTCATGGTACTGAGGGTGCCATTGGACTGCTAACCTGGTTCGAGAATGTTGAGTCGAAGCTTAGTATCACGAAATGTGCTGAAGAAAATAAGGTTGAGTTCTCTACTGGTCTACTACAGGGGCGAGCTTTGACACGGTGGAACAACCAACTGCAGATTAGAGGAAGAGGGGCAGCAAATGCGTTATCTTGGGAAGCATTTAAGAAACTACTAACTGATGAGTACTGCAGAAAAGATGAAGTGCAGAAACTGGAAGAAGAATTTTGGAACCACTTGATGGTAGGAGTAGAGATCGACAAGTACACGATCCGTTTCCACGAGTTAACTAGGATGGTTCCTCACATGGTTTCCACTGTGGAGAAGTTGATTGACCGATATATATGGGGATTGATACCGGAAATTAGGAGGGACGTCACCTCATCAAACCCAACCACTCTGCAAGCCGCTGTGAGTATGGCGTATCGCTTAACAAATGATGTGATCAGTTCTGGAGAACTAACAAAAGCAAACGACAATGGACGAAAGCGACAGGAGGATCACC
Organism: Chrysanthemum makinoi; assembly: GCA_910596185.1. NCBI lineage: Eukaryota > Viridiplantae > Streptophyta > Magnoliopsida > Asterales > Asteraceae > Chrysanthemum > Chrysanthemum makinoi. The sequence goes on along the minus strand of OU343219.1, from coordinate 50,355,442 downwards.
GGGGAAACCGAGACCAGAATCAGCAAAACAAGAGGCAGCGAATAACCCAGAACTATGGGGCGACCACCCAGGAGCGCAAAGGATATACAGGTCCACATCCTTTGTGCACTCGATGTAATTATCATCACTTAGGAGACTGCCGAAGGTGCAACAAATGTGGACAGACGGGCCACTTCACGCGAAATTGCTCAAACAGGACTGGGAATCAAGGACAGAGAAAAGCATGTTACGAGTGTGGAAGTTTAGATCACCTTCGCAATACCTGTCCAAAGCTGAAAAGAACTCCCAATCAAGGAGGTAATCGTCCAAACCTGGCATTGGCAATAGAAGGTCCACCAGAACCGAACATTGAAATTCCTCCCGCACGTGGTCGAGCATTCTATCTGGGTACCGAGGAAGCCCGCAACGCTTAACGGGTACATTCTTTCGAACAACTACTTTATTTCTGTGCGACATGATTTTGAGTGCATAGCTTCCTTCCAATCTTTACCACGTTCACGACCTTGATTAATTTGAGACCTATTGATATCGACCTTAGTTGTTATATATTTTGTTGATTGGATTTGATTGTGTAAGCAAATCGAATATCGAGCGAATCTTTCAAAAGACTTCATTCAAGGATGTGGAATCCTACCTTTCTAACAACTTGTTTCCTAGCTTGATCTAGTGACAGTTCTTGTTTGATGAGTTGCGAAAGTCGAGCTAAGAAACAAGTTTACTCAAGTCGGTTTAGTTTAATCTCATGACAGTTCTTGTTTGATGAGTTGTGAGATTAGATTATAATCGACAACCTAAAGGTCTTTTGAGAGCTACGTTCGATATTGGGTAAGTTTACCCTATCAAATCTAATCACGGGCACGTACTTAGTTGTATGGGGAACCTGTACGCATGGGCATTGATATGATCATTTAGACTGTTCGTACGAGCATGAACTTTTAGAACTCTTGTCGAGGTTCGGACCATAGTATCGTTAATCGAATCATGAGGACATGATTCCGCTGACATGGGAAGAATGTCACAATTCTCAAATTCGGTCATTTCTTAAATTAAATATGCATCATATTAATTCATTCATGGCATTTCATTTCACATTTAACGCGTAATTTTTATATTTAATAAACGTTATCGCGTGAGTTATTATCTTGAATATTTAATCCGTTACTTTCAAAAATGATCCCGATATATTTTTATACTTACATTTAGTTATAAAAACTATATTTTGACTTTACCTAGTGTTTTGAATTTATTTGGTATATAAATCGTTAAAGTTGTATTATTACGACACTTTTCTTAAAAACTGCACGATAATTATTATATCACTCAAATCTTACAAGGAATGTATTTTTACAATTTTTATGATCTAATTATACTCTACTTTGATCTATTAAAAATTACTTTTACCTAAAATTACCTTAAATACACTAATGTATATTAAACCTTACAAGTATTATTACATGTACATTTTTACTTACACTTTTTATCATTCATGTACAAATAAAAGAAAAAAAAAATATTGTTGACAAACATATCCCCCCCAAAACCGGCCCTATGGGGGGGGGGGTAGCATTAAATGGTGGTAACAATTTTCTACATTGGATAGATTTATACTCAAAATCCTTTCATTCACTTCATTCACATCACTTATTCTAGAGTTAGTAAAAAGTCTTCTTCTCTTCTTGTTTATCCTCCAAAACCGGTTCTTCATCAAGAGGGTAGCAAGGGATCAAAAACTTTTCAAGCTCAAGTGTTAATTACAATCTAGATTACACTCTTATAAGGTTTTGAAATAAAAACCTAGGGTGTTTAGGTTAATCCTTGGTTCTAATCACCTCATCAAGTTTACTTGTAAGCATATTTCTATCATTTTACATATTTCATCTTCATATCATATTTATTTCTTCATAGTTGTAGCAAACATGCAAGACTTATGTTGATTTATACCATTTTTACATGATTTTTTTTAGTGTTATATATATATAAGGTCATCCTATAATTATCCCCTTGGTATATGTTGGTCTTGATGATGTTTAGGAACCCATGACACCCTAAGAAGGTGTATGGTAGGATTAGATTAGCTTTGGAGTTGATTTGAAGGGATTGGAATAGGTTTAGTACGAGAAAAACTATTTTCGATAAGTATTAAAAGTGGTCTGTCCTTATTTTGATTTTCTGGAAAATCCGACAGTAGGCACGAAATTTTGGCCTTGATATTTAGAAAATATACTTTAAAACGAATCCGTGGCCGCTTGAACGGATAAAAACGGAGTTATAACGAAGTCGTGGTGAATTTTTAAAGTTTGACGACGAGAAATATTATTTTCAGAAAATTCAGCATCATGTTTTTACTTTATTCGAGTCAAAAACGAGCCTTAAGCTTCACAAATTATTTCGAATTGTCAAAAATATATTAGTATACTTTGATACGAAGCTAAGGACGTATTATACGTAGAAAACGGATTTGAAACGACAAAGATATGCACGTATTCATAAAATTGCCGTAACTAATATTTTTAGAAAAACTATATTATTTTTACGAGATAAGTGTTACGGTAACTAAAATCACCATATTCAACCCTTATTATCTTTATGTTCGAGACCTTTTGGACGAAAACTCCTGAACTGAAACTTCTAGATTTCGATGCAAACTTTCCAAAACCGTCGAGTTCGTTCTCTAACGATCGACGTACACCATTTTACGACTAGTTTTTTCGGAGCCATTTTGTTAATTTCATGAAGATTCCGACGACATTGTTTTGCGACGAAAAGTGATAATTTTACTATAAATCATTACGAAACCATTGTAGGATGACATTTTGACATAAATACTTGTAAAGTGGTTTTTGAGTGGTCAAGACGTCAAAAGGGTATTTTTCGACGAAAAGTATTATTTTCAAACTCGCAAATGGTATAAATAACATACGAAATGCATGCATAACATTACATTGCAACTCATTACATATCATATCATTCATAATAGGTCAGTTTCGGGATTCACGCTACATTTCGGTGTAACCACTTTTGTCGTCACATCTGTTCATCAAGTGAGTATTCACAGACTCCCCTTTTTAAATGCTTTAAATTGTTTTGGGGTGGAATGCATGATTTATACTTGAACTAAACTATCTATGTTTTATGAACTTATTGAACATTTTATGCTAGTGAGTAATCACATCCCCTTTTTACCGTTTTACTATATTTTGGGGCTGAGTGCATGAACCATACTTGAATTAAATGGATCCTTACAATTGTGAACTCTTTTGACTAGAACTTGTGAACTCGAATCAAATCCTTGAACTTAATTACGAAATTATGACTTATTTGAACTTATTGAATCGTACGTGTTATGACCTTGTCCTAAAGTCTCCTATGTTCGGAGCATCACTATAAAGTCTCCCTTGTTCGGAGCATCACTATAATTCTCGCCTTGTCGGTGGAGTGTTCTCAATAATTCTCGCCTAAATGGTGGAGTGTTCTCAATAATTCTCGCCTAAATGGTGGAGTGTTCTCAATAATTCTCGCCTAGGTGGTCGAGTGACAAAGGAGTCTCCCTTGTTGGAGCAGTGCAAAGTCTCCCATGTTCGGAGCATCTTTAATTTATTATATACTTGGTACTATATTGTGAACTATTTTGACCACTTGACACGCTATATTTTGTGCAATGGGTTGTGTACACACAGGTTGCAAGTTTTGTATGGGCGGAACTTGGAACTGAGTGGATATACAATGCCTTTGCTTTGGGAACTATTATGACCGCTTACACTTGACTACTTGACGCACTATATTTTTTGTGCAATGGGTTGTGTACACACAGGTTGCAAGTTTTGTATGGGCGGAACTTGGAACTGAGTGGATACACAATGCCTTTGCTTTGTGGACTATTTTCGTTGACCGAAAGCTTTGAATATTTCTTACGAATTTTCTTATTTCGCTAAACGTGTTTACTCACCAACTATTTTCATAGTTGACCCGTTTTCTCTCATGCATTTCAGGTGATCGTTATTAAGCTTTTCTATCAAGTCTTGCATAATGAAGTTTTCACTTGTCGCTACAAGTCGTTTTGTAATAAAACTCAATATTTTGGAATCTAAACTTTGTAATATATTTGCCGATGACGACTAATCTAGTTTTGTAATGGAGTATTATTTCTTTTTAATCTTAACACTGGTATGTTCTATTATCTTGTGCTTTTGTTCCCTTTCGTTACACCTCGTGTTTCCGCCTCCGGCGAGGGTGTGACATGAAGAGTGGCCAATCATGGAAGCGCAAACCTTGGAAACCAAACGCCTCCAAACAGTCCCAACAGCAATAGGGCGGATACCCCCTCCTGGTTTGACTAAGGTTGTGAGAGGAGCACTAGCAATGTACTCACCCAGCGCCCTTGGGCATTTACCAGCAAGAAAAAGGTTCACCACTTGAGTAATAGAAGCGACCAACTCATCAGAAATAGCCACAGCTGCACCATTTAAACAATCCAAAAGGTGTTGGGCATGCAACCCATCCCGCCCACAAGAAGTACCACGAGGGAAACTCTTGATCATGTCAAGAACCGTAGAAGGAGATGCGGTAAGGTGATGATGATCAATAGGTATATCACGCAAAAGAGGAGCAGACTGGAAAGGGTGCTTAACTTTTAAGTCCTCAAGAGTAGAAGCATCATAAGGTGCAATACCAGAAGATGAAAGAACTCTGACCGCAGCAGTATAATGACCATCACAAATCTTCCTCTTACATTGCTTGACATTTCGGTCACCCAAATCCAAGCTACCGTCATCAATATCAGACCATAATGGAGGAGGTTCAGCTAAAACCTCACGCACAACCTACAAACAGCCACCAGGGGTACCCCATGCACGAATAGCATTAACGATATACTCTTCCTGGCGTTGACGCTTAGTGCCCGACCTACACTCTTGATTACTCCTCGGGCAAAAGGCTTTAAGTATACAAATAGGCAGGACTAACAAACCAACCCAACAAGAAATGTCATCAGGCGTGCAGATCACCTTATCAAGAGCTCTTTTCAAAACACGAGAGAACTCCAAACGACATTTGGGAGGGATGGATTTGACAGTCCGCAAACCCTTAGAGAATAAAGTATCAAGAAGAGGTAAATCAAAACCACCAGGCTTGTCCAAAGCCAAATCCTCAACAAGGGTTGCATGGGAAGGAACATGTGGTTTGGTGAGATCATATAACACGAACCGAACAACACCATCACCAAAATCAGGAGGAGACACAAAATCAGACCCCGTACCATGACGACACTTAGTCCGGAAGGTATGCGTTTTGAAACAACCACCACACAACCACAAACCCATACGCTTAAGAGTAACCTCAGCCCTTTCGAAAATAGCCAAATCCGACAAAAGAGACTGCCTAGTGGTAGCTCGAGCCTCAACACTAAAGTGCCGATCGCGGAAATGTGTGATCAAAGAGGTTTTAGTAAGACCATTTCCACCACCATCCCGACATCCATTAAGGCCAACAAAGGGACAGTGAAATCTTGCAGCAGGCATGGGAACAAAAGCGAACCACAACTCCTTGTAACCAAACTTCAAGTAGAGACAAACCAAAAGGGAAAACCAAGAATAACCAACAAAAGCAACCATGCAAATAAAGGCTTCCAACAGTAGCAACCAAAAACAATGTCAGCCCAGAAAAAGTATCCAAAAACCACCAGTAGCAACCAAAAGCTATGTCAGAAACAAAACCCTTTCACGATAACAGTGCTATGTAGAAACAAAACAACCCCAATGTGTTCAATAAAACCACAACAGCTGATGTCGAAGCACAACCTACGAATGATGAGCCACACCCACAATCAAAGTAACAAGCAGCCTAATATCTTTTAGTAAAACCAGCAAACAAAAAGATTCAACTTAAGATGTTGAATTAATATTGCTAGGGATGTTGAAATAATGAAAACCATGATGATTGGACCGACTACGATCCACACACGCACCTTTCTGGATTGATATTATTATATAATTGAACACACACACCTTTGATTGAATTAAAGTAAGGAACCAACAGATATTGATTGTTAGTATAAACAATCAAACCTTTTGTTGATCCACTACGATCCACACACACACCTTTCTGGATTGATATTATTATATAATTGAACACACACCTTGGATTAAAATAATGTAAGGAATCAACCCATATTGATTGTTAGTATAATATAAATTTCAACACAATCAAACCTTTTGGTGATTTGACGAACAGATGGGAACCTTTTGTGGATTTGACGAACAGATGGGATGATCGGCATAATCGCCCACATAATAATAATAATAATAATAATAATAATAATAATAATAATAATAATAATAATAAAAAAATGACAACATGTTTGTTTCTTTTACATTAACTAGGAAAAGTGTCGCCCATCGCTGGACAAAAATAGATATTTTTTTTATAAGAACCCATGATTTGCCATGTTTACATATCCTCGAACTAAATAGCAACAAGAGAATGATCATTTCAATTGAATGGAAGTATAACAAAGCTTCAGAGTCGATGAAGATTGATAGAATCCACCTTCAGGAGTTTGTACAAGAATATATAAAAGCTTTTCGGCAATTGAATGACAACTAATTAACTGTACTTACTGCCCATACATATTATGAGGAACCAGTTACTTTACAGAGAAAATTAATATCAAGCAACTACTAGAGCAAACTTTGGTGGCTCTGCCTTCTCTTGTAACATTATAGGATCAGTTGGATTAATTACCTCTTGCAGGTACAATAAATAAAACGTATTAGTATGACCATCTTCGACAACTGATGCAAGTTTTTCTTCACTGTTGTATTCGATCTAGCAATTCAAGTTTTTGTAGATAAATAGGGCAAGTGCTCACTCATTGCTGCAGAAAATAGCTATGTTTGTCATACAGAACCGATGGCTCAGCAACTTTTGCGGAGTGCCTTGCGAAGTAAGCCTATGACCAGACTTTGCATAATAAGGCTAGTCCTTTTGATTACCATGAGTATGCTTTGAGGTTTAAAGTTCAGAATCAAATTTTTTTTTCTTATATATTTGTTTTTTGGAGAAAGGCAAACTAACAAACTCACAATATAAAAACTACAGATACATCATATGGATACCACTAGACTACAAGCCCTTTGGTTGAAGTTTAGAATTAATATACTATGAAAATTCTTGAGTGGTTATTAACATAGAGTTCTTGTTTGTAAGACCTTCATATTTCATGGTCAAACAGTGCCTTGGTGATGATAGCCAACTTTATTCTGCGTGTTCTTATGAAAGTAACTCCGACAACTACAAATATACAATCACTTGTATGTTTAACGCTATCTACTTCTGATGCTCAAAAAAGTTAAAGTTATAGGTGTGCATATTGTCACAAACCAAATAATAGAACTCGTTATACTACTTTGCTTGATCAATGTTAAAGACTCTTTATATTACTACAAGTCATTGTTCTTATAATTAGCCTCATTTCTCCTTTGCAAGTGCATCCAAGCCTCTTTCATCCTTCAAAACGCTTACTTGGCATCCTAGATAGCGGGGTTTGCAAGTGCCACACAGGTTGAAAATCTAGCCCGTGACAATAAGCTTCCTGATTTGTTGCACATCCATGTTACACCACCATCATCCTCCTTTTACAGAAGCAAACAACCCGAGGTAACTTATTATAGTGAAACTTGTGAGCCCATAACTGAAGCTTCCACATTTCCTATGTTCCATAAAATGCCTATCTTGATGTAGCATTTTAATATAATCTGGAGGTTCAGGCTCAGGAGGCATGAAAATTTTACCCCTTCCACAACATGAATGGTATTCAGGCCGGCTGTTGATAGGAGTCCTTTTAAGCCGCTCTCCAAACCAAAAGCCCGCCCCACAATGGTGACAGCGCTGGTCACAGTCTCCTATATCTTCATAAGGAGGGAGTGGCCCTGCAAAAAAGATGTTGAAAATATTAATGGTATTGTATGGAATATAATGTCTTGTGAAGCGAAAGCGTAGGTGTCCGCAATGAGTAAGAAGCATGTACCTTGGTTCAAGCCAGAAGTGGAAGGCTCGCTGGTTGAAGCAGACTGTGGACGGGACCTTTTTTGCGAAGCACGGTTAACAACACGCGCGCGCACATTGCGTACGCTGGCGAGAACATTTGAGGAACTGATTTCCAATAAGCGTGATGAGTTCCTTTTTTTAGTGGCGGGAACCTGTGAAGCACTTGTACCAGCAGCACATGAAAATTAAAAATGTAAGCAGTTAGCACAATATGTTGAAAGGTAAGAAGAAACCGTATTTGTGTATTAGAAATTAATAAGTTAACATATTGTAGTCATATAATCGTAACAAAACTAACCTTGATTTACAGTTAAGGTACCAACCTCATGGGGCGGAACTACATGTGCCTGTAAGTTGTGACGAACGTCCGGTGTGACACCATATAGAACACGATTTGTTAAGTTTGCAGTCTGAAACCCCAAATAGGATTCATCAATTTGTAGCACACCGTTGTCTGCAAGAGAAAGATTGACAAATTAATGGTTAAGAAGGCGCACATATTATAAGCGTTGCAAGGTTGATTACATTGAGTATAAAAGTATAAGCAACTACCGGAGTCATGATTGTTGACTGCTGAAGCCAGAAGATCAGATTTGTCCAAAAGTGTCGGCATATCCGGAAAAGTATTCAACAACCTGGATCTAACAGCAGCCTGTCTTTTGGTGGTGAAGGTGAGATTTGTATCATAAGATGCAGCCGGTTGGCGGGTGTCACAGGGACGTAAATCGATGTCTTTGGGCACATACTTTCTCTTTTCTTTCATATTTGAAAAGGATAATATACCGACCGGTATGACGGTCAAAAAAGGACAAAAAACAGCAACTAATACCATTTTGTAAACAACGGTGATTAAGCACGAAGAATTTATAAGAGAATGAGCCGGAAAGCGTGATGGAACAATAGGAAAAGCTTTTTTTGAAAGAACGAACTGAAAAACTATAAGGATAACCCGTATGTTGCAAGTTACGAAAAGGATGCGCAGACACAACCAACCATTGAGGCAGAAATAATGACTACGACTAACAAAAATGTTCCTATATCGTAAGCAACAAAGGCGCAACTATAAAGCAGTCATCTTAAGTACGAAACATAAATTAACAAAAAAAAAGTAGCACATGTGACAACTATAGTAATAAATTGATACCAACAACCTAAAGAAAAGGCAAACTCAAATAGAACATAGGCTGAAAAAAGCAAACATGGTACCAATGAATAACCAACAATAAGCATAATCACATACTGTTGGTCGGCAAGCCTATTAAAACATCCTAAATAATGACCAACATAACTGCTGAATAAGCCTAATTACATACCGTTGGTCGGTTAGGTTGTGTATTAAAATATCTTAAATAATGGTGAAGATGACTGTTCAGCTAATGAACATAGCAAGTAAGGTCTAATTCTAAAACAATGATCTTAAATAAGTGACCGCAAGAGTTAATCGACAAACCGATGCGCAAGCAAGTCCTAATAATTAGATCAGTGGCATGAAGAATTTGTAGCAACAACTTAAACAAAGCGGACACTTACATACAACCCAAAATTGTTGTCGGGTAAGTTTCGGTTAGCAAGAATGAAGTTTTGAGAAGCCAATTAAACAAATCTCCCAATGTTCTAATAACAAGAACAAGAACACAGATTCTTGAATTTGACTTTGTTAATAAGAAAAAACACAAACACAAGCAGCCCTTTAATATTATCGCAACCCTCTGTAGCTCAAATTTGGAATAAGATTTGTATATGAGTTTAGTTGGTGATGTGACCTTGATTTGTTTCTTATTGAGTAATTCGATCCTGGCAGGGTTTATTTTTATAATTCGATCCTGGAGGAGGTGGAGGTGGAGGTGGGGGAAGGGAGGACAGAAGTGGGAATTATTAGGTGAGAATAAACGAGCAGCGGATAATAAGAATATAATGGGTGAGTAAAATGTAAAATGACCAAAGTATCCTCGTGTATAAATACAAGTTGCCAAAAAATATAAAGTTGCCCAAAAAACAATACATGACATATACTTTCAAAATACGTACTTGTGTCATAAGTTGTCGGCCACGTGGCAGCCCCTGGTTGGGTCCAAGAAAATCGGTGGGCAACCGGTCTAGTTTCAAATTAAAAAAGGGCGTGGTCCGTAAAGTGATAAGCCTCAGGGCGCGCGGTCTATTTGACTAATTTTTCCTTTTCACTTTGATTTGTTTCAAATGGCGGGACGAACAGAAAATCAAGCCCACCAATGATTGCCATTCTCCCCCTACCTGTCTCTTGATCCCTCTTTCCACTAATCTGTTGTTACTTTACTGATTCATTCAAGCCATAGAATCCCTTTTTGTCTTATTAGCGCATGTGTTCGTCAACGATGAAAGCCGCTTAAGACTCGAGAAAGAGGGCTAGGGACCCGGAAGGGCTTTCAGGGACTAGGTAGGGTGGATTATAGAGCTAGGGGCTAAGGTTTGTCCATTGGGATTGGGCATGGATGAACCTCGACAGGGCCAACATCAACGCTAAAACTGTTTTGATGCATATAAAAAAGAAATAGGATGATTGTGTTTTTCTTTTCGTGTAATGTTTTTCAATTTTCATATTTTTTTACATTTTGTATTTCTTCTTTTATTTTCGTATTGTTTTTTAAATTTTGTACGCTAGTTTTATTTTCGTATTGTAATTTTTATTTTTATTTGAATGAATGAAAAATTAGTTGGTTTGAAAAAATGAAAAAGAAAATAAAATAATGGATGGGACCTTTTTGGCTCAAGCCATGAGAGGGGGTATTTTTGTGTGTGAATGTTAAAAGTGAGATGTTGAGGTGACATAGATGACAAAATGACTTGAACGACGGTACCTAGCGCTCTTATTATTCCAAAGGCATGCATAATTAGGGGTGTTCAGTGTTTGGTTTGACACCGAACAAACCGAAAAATAAACCAGACCAAAATCGAATAAAATCGAACCAAAAACTTTAATTGGTGTATGGTTTGGTTTGAAACTGAACCGAAGTATTTAATCGGTGTTGGTTTGATTTATGGCTTGAGGAAAATATAACCAAATCGAACCCGAAAAACCGAATATCTCTATCTACATAACAAATAATAATATACATATACATACTTTTGATCTTATCAATATAAATAACAATCATGATACTCAACTAGGTTTGGATGCTTAAAAATGGAATATTCAAGCTAATAAGACTTTTGAAGAAAAAATTAGCTTGTTTCGCTTTCACTTACTTCCTTAAAGTTATGAAACTTTTTGGTTTCTTAAACTCAGGTTTTGTTGATTTACTTGGGCAATTTGTGAAACCTTCTGATTTGTTAATTTTATCTTAATTTTAAGTTTTTATTTATGATTTATAGATTATATTTTTATGTTTACTTGAATTTGGTTTTCTTAGTTTTATATTCCCTTTTTAAACACTGTATATATTACCTAATTTTAAACAATTTCACACAATTTTCTCTACCAAAAGCTCATACTCTCTACCAAAAGTCTATGGATTGTTTTCTTCCACATACCTTCGAGGAAATCAAAGATGAAGTAATGAAACAAGTTAATGAGGATAAAATTCGTATGCAAGCAATTATCGACACAATTGTGTTGTTTGAAAAAGCGAGCAAAGCTAAAGCTGATATAATTAAAGCATACAAGGAATTCAAAGACATTCCACAAGAAAGATGCGCTTTGTTTGAGACTTTTCAAAAAGAATAACCTTGGAAAGATTACGATATTCACTTTGATTTGTTTCAAATGGCGGGACGAATAGAAAATCAAATCAACGCTAAAACTGTTTTGACGCATATAAAAAAGAAATAGGATGATTGCGTTTTTCTTTTCGTGTAATGTTTTTCAATTTTCACATTTTTTTTTCATTTTGTATTTCTTCTTTTATTTTCGTATTGTTTTTTAAATTTTGTACGCTAGTTTTATTTTCGTATTGTAATTTTTATTTTTATTTGAATGAATAAAAAATTAGTTGGTTTGAAAAAATGAAAAAGAAAATAAAATAACGGATGAGCCCTTTTTGGCTCAAGCCATGAGAGGGGGTATTTTTGTGTGTGAATGTTAAAAGTGAGATGCTGAGGTGACATAGATGACAAAATGACTTGAGCGACGGTACCTAGCGCTCTTATTATCCCAAAGGCATGCATAATTAGGGGTGTTTAGTGTTTGGTTTGACACCGAACAAATCGAAAAATAAACTAGACCAAAATTGAATAAAATCGAACCAAAAACTTTAATTGGTGTATGGTTTGGTTTGAAACTGAACCGAAGTATTTAATCGGTGTTTGGTTTGATTTATGGTTTGATGAAAATAAAACCAAACCGAACCGAAAAGACCGAATATCTCTATCTACATAAAAAAATAATAATATACATATACATACTTTCGATCTTATCAATATAAATAACAATCATGATACTCAACTAGGTTTGGATGCTTGAAAATGGAATATTCAAGCTAACAAGACTTTTGAAGAAAAAATTATCTTGTTTCGCTTTCATTTACTTCCTTAAAGTTATGAAACCTTTTGGTTTCTTAAACTCAAGTTTTGTTGATTTACTCGAGCAATTTGTGAAACCTTTTGATTTGTTAATTTTATCTGAATTTTAGGTTTTTATTTATGATTTCTAGATTATATTTTTATGTTTACTTGAATTTGGTTTTCCTGGTTTTAACCGAAACCAAACCAAATTCTAATTTGGTGTATGGTTTGGCTTTATCCATTCTACAATTATTTTAGTTTTGGTTTTGACTATAAAAATTTTGAAACCGATAAACTCGAAAATCGAACCGATAAACACCCCTAGGCATAATGTGTATATGAAGAAAAACTAGAAGGACCAAAAAGCAAAAGAAACACCAACTTAATAAACAACAAAACAAACAATCCAAAAAAGATAACCAAAAAACAAAAATTAGCCCAACGACGGTAACAACCATTAACAAACAACCAAACACAACAATGGGTAAGACAGGCGGCGGCGGTGGCGGCGGAGCTCCGGCACCGAAAAAGAAGAAAGGAAGACCCTCACTAATAGATCTCCAAAAACGCGCCTTAGAATTAGAACAAGAAGAAGAAAAAAAGAGATCTAAAAAGAATTCGAATTCAGATAATGATGACGATTCAGATGAACGCAAGGAGAAGAAAGTGAAATTGGTCGTTCGTTTGCCTCAATCATCTGATAATAACAATCAATTAATTCGATCCCCTTCTGCCAATTCTTTTGATTCACACGCCACTACTGGATCTGCCCATTTGGTATTTTTTTTTATAAAAATTAGGGTTTGGTTAATTTTATAAAAAAAGTGGGGGAAAAGGAAATAGGAAATATATAAAAATTGGCGGGTAATTGTTTTGACTATTAATAAAAACCTCTAACTAATTAAATATATTTATTGTTTTTATATACTTTACTTTTTGTGATAATAAATTTTATATTTTGTTTTTTAAGATTTAGATTCTGTTAAGTTAGTTAGTTGGTAGTTAAAACCAGAATCTGACATGTTATGTTATATATGTATATTATATGTGTATATGTATATGTAGACTTAAAGGAACATTCACCCACCATCATGTCGAAAAAGTTCTAATTTGTCTTTTTTTATTTATTAAATAAATTATTATTCCTTCGGATCACTTGTACTTTGATGATGTTGTAACGCGAGTTGTGATGGTTTTATGTTTGTAGGGTGACAAGGGTTTGAAAGCGATGGATGTGTTACATGGTATGGATATCGTAAACGCCCTTTTGAATAGAAGTTGATTTTAATGATGGGGTTTTGTTTTTTTAATGTGTTTGTTTGTTTATTCTGTGTGCAGGGTCACCTTTGGAGTCTGGACCCACGGCAACACCTTTGCCAGATAAAAAGTTGCTGGTCTTCATCCTTGAAAGGCTTCAAAAGTGCGTCTTTATTGTTTTTGCTTATCTGAATTGAGTACTTGAAATTTCTGGGACTCCTTATTGATGAATTATTTGCAGGAAGGATACTCATGGCGTTTTCTCTGATCCAGTGGATCCTAATGAGGTATGTTGTTTTTGAAGGTTGCAAGTTTCGTTTATTGTTTTGTTTTAGTATCTTTGCTGATCTGGAGAGGCTTGTTTTTATGCAGCTCCCGGATTACCATGAAATTATTAAGCAGGCTATGGATTTTGGTACTCTTAGGAGGAAACTTGACGGGGGACGTTATGCAAATTTGGAAGAATTGGAGGTTTGTATTTGTTGATTACACTTCTTTTTTTTTTAAGTCAATGAGTTCGTGTGGTTTGTAAGCTGAATATGATGACTAAGATGTTGTGAGGAAGTGTATATATGCTGACCAGTGATATCACTTGACTTTTAGTGGTCCCTAACATAAATTTTCCGGTTCCTTTTAGCCACCTTAGCGTTATAGGCTTCCTGCTGCTTTTTCTTCATGCTTGTTAAATCGATCTAGATGTTATTAGTTGCAGTATTGGAAATTGGAACATAACAAACATTGGGTATCCTGCTGATTATTTTTTATTCATTGGTAGATACATAAGGTTACTCTTTTGATGATCTATCATTCATTTTTTGCCGTGTGTACTCGTGCTGTTAATATCGATGCTTATTGGAGTAGGATTGCGGGGGACTGATAGTAGATTCTTCTGAGAGTCAAAAGACCTGTTCTAGATGATTTGTTTCTCTAATTGAAAGTCAAACCTTCTCAGAAACTACTAATTAATAGGTTTTGGGTTCACCCTGGTTTGCGTTATACGAATTTCTTTAATGAGCTACTTACGAGATCTTGCATTGAAAGAAGAACCATTTATGTCACTTCCCTGAATTAGAAAGAGTACATGTTGGCAAAATGGCAGCTCTGTCTTTCTTTTAGTCGAATCAACTGTTTCTTTGTGGTGAATGTGTCAATTCTACTGATGATATAGCATTCTGCCGAATCACACATTCAGTTCTATTGCAATTGCTTTGTTCTGTTTAGTTTCACGTTAATGGCCATTGCTGAAAATCTGTATAAATGTTGTTAATTTATATGTCTACAGTGCAATCCCAGTAGGCTACGTGTCCATTCCTTTTTTCACAAATTTTATTCTGTGTTTGCAGGCAGATGTTTATTTGATTTGCTCTAATGCAATGCAGTATAATTCATCTGACACCGTTTTCTTCCGGCAGGTAGGGTTCACTTTGTTTGCACACTAATACCAGATAACAGTTTACACATTTTTTTTTTCCCTAATTTGCTGTTGTGTATTCTCTCAGGCGAGATCTATTCAGGAGTTAGCAAAAAGGGACTTTGAAAATCTGAGGCAAGAGGGTGAAGATGGTGAATTACAACCGAAAGTGGTGAGAAGAGGTAGGCCACCTGGTAAACACGTAAAGAGGGGCCCTGGGAGACCCCCATTGGACCGTGCTGGTCCTGAGTCTACCTCAGGTGCCACTCTTGCAACAACAGAAGACAACACAACAGAGTCTACTCCTTACAACTTAAGAAAAGCACCACCCGTGCTCTATAGATTTCAGGCAGATGGTTTTGGCTCACAGCGTCGCAACGGTGAACATGAGTTGTTGGCTGATTGGAATGAAGAGTTTCCAGGTTATTTAAACTGTTATTCAACTCTTTTACACCTTATATAGCATCACTGCCTTTCTTGTACAATATACGGAGGGTAGAATGTAGCTAAACTTGTGACCTTTCACGTATGGATGGGTTGATTTAAGTAACTTATTATCCTAGTTCTCAAATGGGGCCATGTCTAAATAGGGAGTGGGTCAAATTGTAGAACAGCGTGAAAGTAGCCGGAGCATATATATGACGCTTACAACCTTCCAAGTATATCCAAAGATATACATCAATTTTGATAGTCTATTTTATAACCTTATTTAATGCATAAATTTCATAAATTCCCATCTTTCCGTGTCTAGCTGCAATACATTATAATCTATCTCCCGATTTTGATGGTTTTTACTATCTTCCAAATTCCCAAAACGTAAGCTAAAAATATGATATGCATCTATCTTGAAGAAATGGAATTTTCTTGGACGACTGAAATCTTTTTTTACAAGGCAAATTGACTTCATACAACAAAAAGTGTGGTACCTGTATCTGTGGAAATTTCAAACATGAAATAGTGGTTTCTAAGTGGGACAAAGTATTTATCAATTATTACAACCATCTGGTACTATGTTGGCTTCTGTTCTTTTAACGTTTCTTATTACTTGTTCTCAATCTTCTCAATCTTCAGAGCGCATTCGGAGAGCCGACATGAAGTGGGGGAATAAAAATCTTACTATTGATGAGACTAGGCGTGATACCTACAAACAGTTTCATCCGTCAACCCATGCTAATGATTCTTCCCTTATGTCCAACTTTGGTGGGGAAAAGAAGCAATTGTTGGCAGTATGTTCCTAATTCTTTTATGTAATTCAGTTAGCAGCTACAATAGGTGTATTTGTTTGAATTATAAAGTAGTTTTTCAGTAAATAAGTTATGGCTAAAATGGATTATCATATATTTAAATGTTTGCATCATTGCTCTCTTGTAACGTTTTCTAGCTTTTACTATGGTTTCTTTCCTCGAATGCAACCTTTTTATTAAAAGTATTGATTCTGTCTATTAATATTTCCACACTCAATTTCAGGTAGGTTTACATGCTGAGCATGGTTATGCAAGAAGTTTAGCTCGTTTTGCTGCAAACCTTGGCCCTATTGTCTGGAAAGTTGCTTCAAAGAAAATCGAAAAAGCTTTGCCACCTGGTACAAAGTTTGCTCCTGGAGTCGTTGGTGAAAATGATATTATTCCTCCACCGTCATCATTTTTCCCATCTGGGAACATGAGACAATTGCCTGGTTTGGTGACCGAGAACCTTTCAACCCAACCTCAAGCTCCATCTTCTTCAGGACCAAACCCTGCCCCCTTAAACCCCCAAAAATTAGAAACGGTTGACCCAGACATGAGAGAGAATTCTGGGACAAGAACCACGTCATTGTCCCACCATGTTAGAAATGGTTTTAATAGTGCTTTTGGGAGTTCAACAGCAATTGAATGCGAGAGAGTAGGTGAAGTGGGCGGTGGTTCTGGGAAACCGTCTTCTTGGCAGCAGGTATCGTCACCCAACTGTTGACGGTTACAGCTGCGGTTCCACCCGACTTAAAGGTAGGTTCATTTGGTTTCGGATTGTGTTTTGGCAGCGTTATGACAGTAAAGGAGACGATGTGTGACCGAGTGTTTGTAGCCTTTTCACATGTAGAACACAGAGTATTACTGGTCATGAGCTGAGTTGAGCTGTAGCAGCAGGTAATTCTATAGGGTAGGAATGATTCTGTACAGATCAAACATAACTATCTCTGTAACATTGGACTGATAGATTAATCAGATCATGATGATAAATCTGGATCGAAAATAAGAAAAGAAAAAAGGGGTTATTTTGGGGATTTTTTGTTGTCGTTGTAAATTTATTACTATTATTTGAAGAAAACAGACTTATTTGGTAGATTGTTAGTCACCTTTGGGGGTTATATATGATCAAGAGGACTGTATCCTGGTTGCTGAGACTGTTTTGAGTAATTTAGCTTATTTGGTACTTCTATTGTTTTTCTACTCTACTTATTTTAACTTCATTGCGGTTAAAATGTTGAATAATGTGGATGCAGATTATGCTATTTTGTATTTCGTTGTTGCCAAACTTTTGAAAATTAGCATGCGACTTGTATGATTCAGTTATGCAATTTGGAAACTTTGGTCGATCCGAATATTTGTTGTTTCAATTGCTTTAATAAGCTTGTAACAGAACAACATAATTTTCAAATGTTTGACCAAGGTTTGCAACATGAGTTTTTGCAGGTATAAGCAGTCAATTGACACATCTCTGGGTAACGACCTACTCGTTTAAATTCTGGTATTGGTGTTTATACGTTAACGAAAGTAGAGCGATTACTTTGAAACTGTAGTTACAATCCCGATTTAAGACGTCGCTCTTTTGTCTTTAACAGTGTTTTACACATGACAAGGCAGGGTTTTATTCTCAATTGTGGATGTAAACACTCACACGCACACGTGTATGTGTGTCGAGCCTTCGATCTACTTTTGGTATGTTAATGAGCCTTCACTTGATCCAATTCCTCGTTAGACTAGGGATGTGAACGAGTCGAATCGAGTAGAACTTTGACAAAGCTTGACTCGACTCGATAATATTTTGTTCGGCTCGAGCTCAGCTCAATTGGTTGTCCATAGGGTCAAAATTGACTTGAACAGATTCAACCCGAACCAAGCCGTCGGTTTAGGCGTTTAAAGGGGGTTTCTCGGCTTTTTTGCTTTTGCCCAAACCGAAACTGGTGAACGGAACCTAATAAGGTTTTTGTTTAGTTTGTTGGTTTAGCTTTTGGGTGTCGATGCTCAACGGTGGAATGAGGTGTTCAAAAAACCGTTTATGAATAATTATATAACAATACACGCTTGACAAGCCTTCATGAGAGAAGTCCGAGCTCGGCTCGAGGAATATTGAATTAGGCTTGAGCTCGGCTCGAAAAGCTCGAATTATTTGTAATAATGTGTCCTTTCTAATCACCAAAATTGAAATATAAGATAAGATTTGAATTCGGCTCGAGCTTAGATCAAAAAACTCGATACATTCATAATTTACATATAAACCCTTATAATATACATCATATATAGAAACATATATATTACTTAAAAGCTTGATAATAACTTGAGTCGAGCCTATATAAGCTCGAGCTCGACTCACCAAATATTTCAAGCTCATTTTCAGGGCTCAAACTCGAGCTCGAGGCTCGATAAAGCTTGGCTCGAACGAGCTCGAGTCGAGTTACTCGAAAAAATCTAGGCTTGTTTACACCCAATGGCGGAGATAGGGGGTCAAAGGGGGCATGTGCTCTCTAACGAAAAAAATTGTAGTGTAAAATTTCTAAAATATTTGGCTTTTTTTATAATTTGACCCTCTTAATAATCAATTTATAGTGTAGTTTCTAAAATTTATCAAAGTGTGCCCCTCGAAAAAATTATCGCTTCGCCCTTGTTTACACCCTTTACATTAGACAAACACAAATGTCGTTTAAGGGTTTTTTTTTTATTGTCGTTTGAGGTCCGTATGATGCCAGGAAACATGCTAGTTGGAACTAAGCGGGATTGTGTTGCAGATGATTGTTGCCTTGTTTGTTTTTTCAAAGAAGCTTTTTTTTTTGCTCTTTTGTCTGCAAGTGGGCAGACAAAAACCTTGAAGACCGTTTATTTTTTTTCAGACATAAGAGGCTAAAATCACTTCTTTCCTCTTCTACAATGCAGACATAATTTACCTCTTTTTTCCACTTCTTTCAATAAAACCCTACCTCCTACCTCCCACCATCTCAGCCGCCACCTCCCACCATCCACCGTCTCAGCCGCCACCTCCTACCACTCAGCCGCCACCTCTCACCACTCAGCCGCCGCCGACCTCCCTTCTCCGCCGCCGCAAAAAGGTAAGGTTTTCTTTTTTATAGTTAATTACGAATTTAAAGAAGATATTGCTTTTTATGTTCTGGGTTTGCTTTATTTGTTATGGGTGTTGATTGTTAGAAGTTTTTGTGTTCTGAGTTTGCTTTATTTGTTATGTTTAGGACTATCGTTGGTTTTTTTATGTGAAAATATATGTCTCATAAGTTTCTTTTGATGTTAAATACTACTAATTTGTCTACAAGTTTATTGATGTTCACTTTCTTAGGCATAAGTTGTTTAAATGAGCTTATTAGCTTTTTCATAGGCATGGGTTCACGCGTCGTGATAAGTAATAAATTTGAAATCACATACCCAAACACCCTATAATGAGCTTAATATATGTTCAAAAAAAAGCTTACTTAATATCTAGACATCAATAATTACTTACATTACATCAACATTTTATCATTAGAAACGTGTCGAGTTGGTATCAGATAACATTATAGGGTGTTTGGGTCTGTGATTTCAAATTTATTACTTATCACGACGCGTGAACCAATGCCTATGAAAAAGCTAATAAGCTCATTTAAACAACTTATGCCTAAGAAACTGAACATCAATAAACTTGTAGACAAATTAGTACTATTTAACATCAAAAGAAACTTATGAGACATATATTTTCACATAAAAAAACCAACAATAGTCCTAAACATAACAAATAAAGCAAACCCATAACAAAAAAAATTCAAACAATCAACACTCATAACAAATAAAGCAAACCCAGAACATAAAAAGCAATATCTTCTTTAAATTCATACTTAACCATAAAAAAGAAAACTTACCTTTTTGTGGCGGCGGAGAAGGGAGGCCGGCGGCGGCTGAGTGGTGAGAGGTGGCGGCTGAGTGGTAGGAGGTGGCGGCTGAGACGTGAATGGTGGGAGGTGGCGGCTGAGATGGTGGGAGGTGGGAGGTAGGTTTTTATTGAAAGAAGTGAAAAAAATAGATAAATTATGTCTGCATTGTAGAAGAGAAAAAAAGTGATTTTAGCCTCTTATGAAAAAAAAAAAAAACAAACATCTTCAAGATTTTTGTTTGCCTACCTATAGAAAAAAAAGCAAAAAAAAAGCTTCTTTGAAAAAACAAACAAAAGGCCTAAGTAAGCTTGTAAATATAATTTTCACCACACTAACACTATGTTCGCGAGTTTGGTTTAATGAAGAAAAGAAAAGAAGAGGGAAGAAGGTGGTGTTCTCAAAATCGTTAACTGCAGAAAAGAAGAGAAGAGGGAAGAAGATACATGTCATTTTTCTTCCTTCCGGATTTGGGAAGAAGAGAGAAGAAAGGAAAGTGGATTCTTTCTCTTCTTTTCTTTCCTTTCTTTTCTTTTAATATGGATCTTGCGAACTGAGCGTAAGGATAAAATGTTGGGACATATGTTTTATTTACATCTTGAAGCCAAGCCACAGCATACACCAATGACAAAATGAGTTGCATCATCTATGCCAAGAACCAGAGGTGTGACCACTGACATTTTATTATGACATGTCGTATACGAAGCACATGTAGCATTTATAGTAGTGAATCACCGAATGACACGTGACCGGTGACCCCTGTATCTGTCACTTTTTACAACTTATTGGTCATTATATAATTCCAAATCTTTTCGTATAGACATTATTATGAGCATAGTGTATAGTATACGTTTATGTGATCACTTTAAGAAAGATATAAAATAAAAGCGTTAAACAACCAAATTAAACAGCTTTTGTTCGAGTTTCGTTTGGTCTTAGAGCACAAGGTATGCAAGGACCCAATAACACGTTATTGGTATGCCACATTAGTGCCACATCATACATCTCACAATAACACACCAATAACTCAAACAACCCTCCCTCATAACACACCACTAACATCACTTGTAGGTCCCGAAAAATACCCCACCAAATATACTTCTCACTCACAATAAAAAAACACACACACACAAAAGGTTCATTTGGCTTGAGCTAGTGGAGTGGCTCAAAACACAAAAGAGTGCATTTGGCACAAGTTTGACATGTTGGCCGGCAAGGTTGGCACACCAACGGCTCACCAATGACTCACCAATGACACCCCATACCTTATGCTCTTATAAACTATACTAGTCTAAGAAAGATATAGTCACTTTTGTTTGGTTTGGTTTCGTCTTTTTCGAATGAGCTTTTGTAAGGCTATGAAAACGTGATGTTTTTATGTAACTAAATCGGTACAAAATGGTTTTTAACAACGATTTAAGCAATAAAAATTCTACTACAATCCCATAATCTATCATATTCTAGTTTAATATCTATACTACTACGTAACATATAAAGCATTTAGGCCTTTTATAAATAGAAAGACTTAAAAATTCAGCCTCAACACTTACCTATTAGGGAAAGAGTAACCGACATGTTCTTAAAAATGAAATTAAATTATGTAATTAATAATATAAATGATTGTAACTGAAAACATTTAAAATACAATTAAGTAAATAACCATTATTAAGTTTTGGTTACATAATTTTTAATTCACATTGAATTATAAGTTATTTGCTTTAGTATAAAAGAGACTATGAAAATATGATAGATTCGTTTTAGGAAGTAATTGCGTATAATTTTTAGATTGTTGAAAGAAGAAATGTTAGCTTGAGATGGTGAAGTCATCCACGATGTTTTTGCAATATCAAAAATTGACATTGCTTTTGTTTTCACATTATCACCAAGCACGATATGTCATCACTATTACCGTGTACCAAAACACCATCATTGTTGCTTTCTACCTTTTTGGTTACAATGCATTGCGGATGTACTACTATAATGTATAAAGATGATTTTGATGCTTCAATTGTATGCTATTATGGGTTAATTGGTTACACGGGTACCCGCCGCCGCATAGCGCGGGTACTCGTCTAGTATGAATAAATAAAAAAAGAGTAGGGTGCACATACATTCTAAAGGATTGATAATCTCTTAAATTATAATGAACATGAATGGTTATGTTCTCTCACATACAAAACTGTGAGGTCTACTACAAGACCATATATTTTTTTTGTTTGTGAGTGACATGACCGGTCATGTTCATCTAAACTTGAGAAAATCTCAATCCATTCTAGAAAAAGAAAGAGAGAGAATTGTATCATGTGACACCCGCTCTCCCTAACTTGTGAGGTCATGGGGTATTTATATATCCACGTTACATTCGAGTCTCGTGACTCGAGTCTCATGACTCCTTATAATCACATGAGACTTGAACCAAACGTGTTCAATACTAACATAAACCTACATCAAAACCTTTAACTATTACATATATTATAGATAAGACCCTAAACAATGATTTAGACTTTTCCCTGTTGGTGGTTATCTCCCAGAACAGGGTTAAGACAATCAATGACAGTAGCAATTCCACTAGGTGGTTACCGGATATCACTTGGAATCGTGTGATCACTTTCCAAAGTAAACTATTCGACCCTAATGCCTGGGTATCACGAATATCTACTTGGGATAAGACCAAATGCGGTTAGAGAATTAGGCACAATTCTATAACCCTTTCGCTAATAAGTGTTTACGTTTTATGTGTGTCATTCATGCATTATCAGATCTCCTATTTATAGGAGGTTACTCTTGAGCTATTCCAATGAAATTATGAGTATTAATCGGCCCATTAATAGCCTCATAATTATCCCCATTATATCCGTTAGTGGTTACATGACCAATTAAACGTGGTCATAATGCGGTTGTAACTCGCCATTTAGCAGATACTTTCCATAAGCGGTACTTTCCACTAGCGTACTTTCACTTGCAGTGGAAATACTATCGATGGAAGCACGCTTATCAAGACTTTCATAGCACTAGCGGTGGATACACTACTTCAGGAAACATCGCCTATCGCTGGAAACACCGCTATCGCTGAAAACACAAGCAGTACTTTCCACAAGCAGACTTTCTCAAGCAGACTTTCACCAGCCAGTACTTTCTACTAGCACTACCAATACAAACCACTATTAGAGTCAGGGTGTTCATGGACCTTATGGGTGTACACTCCGTACCTCCTAACCCATTTCAAGGTGTGAACTAATCCCACAAGTGCACTAAATTTTCCAACAATCCTCCCCAAATTTAGTTCACTTTCTTTGCATGAAAATAAATATCAAGCAAAACATGTGCATAAATGAAAATGTCCTGAGGATTGAATTTCCATCTTAGTAATTACACGTTCAAATATTCGAGAATCCGGGTGTTCTAAGAATTGAACCCTTCAACCCATTTGAATACCTGAAGATAAAATACACACAAGTATTCAAACACTTAACAGACTCCGACACTATACAAGCCATGTGTCCATATCCAAATTCATAAATGTTGTAAAAGCTAAAAGTCCAAAGCTTCCTGAGGCGGCAAAACTTCAACATTTACATAGGTGGTTCCTCTTTAGTCATGCTCCTGCCAAGCACTTTTCAAAGAAAATTAACCATTAAGAAGTAAATACTTCATCCTCCTTTCAACGAGTTCCGAGCACAACCTTGGGATGTAAATAAAACATGTGCTCCAGTCCACTGAATGTTCAACTTTCCACATTGAGCTCAGCTCCCAAGTTTCCTCGGGAGGAGTTGGGTGTCCTAGCATTCAGTGACTAAGTTGGACTTAAACCCATCCCTTTAGCATACTTTATAACCAAGTCTCTAGCCAGACCATTCGTCAAGTGATCACTAAGTTCATTGAGATCTAACAAACTCTATAGATACCACCCCATTCATGATAAGCTCACGAATCATGCTATGTCCGACACCTAAGTGTCTAGACTTACCATTGTACATTTGGCTATAAGCCTTAGCCAATGTAGGTGCACTATCACACCGGATAGAAATAGGTGCTATAGGTTTAGGCCACAATGGAATCTCAAGAAGCAAGTTTTTCAGCCATTCAGCTTCTTTACCGCAATGCTAAAGCCACAAATTTAGATTCCATTGTTGAATTGGTGATGCAAGTTTGCTTCTTGGATGCCCAAGAAATTGCACCTCCACCAAGTAGGAATACTCAGCCACTGGTAGACGAATTGTCTTCAGTGTTACTGATCCAACTTGCATCGCTGTAACCTTCCAACGATGGGTAACAAAGTATATGAGAGACTATAATCCATAGTTCTCTTCAAATACTTCAGTACCCTTTGAACGCTTGCCGCTGATGAGCACTAGGATTACTAGTATACCCGCCAATTTTCCCCTGCAAAACCAATATCAGGTCTTGTACAAGTCATGGCATACATCGGGCAGCCAATTACCCTAGAATACTCAAGTTGAGATACAGCCTTGCCATGATTAGGCATCCGCTTCTCACAAGTATCCATAGGTGTACTCACTGGAGTACAATCAAAGTAATTGAATTTCCTCCGTACCTTCTCAATATAATGAGACTGAGAGATAGAAATTCTTTTACTTTCATGTTTAATCCTTATACCAAGGATAACATCAGCCTCCCCATGTCCTTCATGGAGAACCTTGATGACAAAAATTCCTTTGTCAGTCAACTGATTTTGGTCGTGCCAAAGATCAACATGTCATCAACATATAGACAAATGATGACTCCTTTACCAGATTCATCAAATTTGCTATATACACATTTGTCAACTTGGTTAAGAACATAACCACTAGACAAAACCACTTCATCAAATTTTTGATGCCATTGCTTGGGTGCCTGCTTAAGTCCATAAAGAGACTTAATCAGTTTACACACCTTGTTTTCATTTCCGGCAAGATGAAGCCCGAGGTTGGTTCATAT
Source organism: Chrysanthemum makinoi (assembly GCA_910596185.1). Classification (NCBI taxonomy): domain Eukaryota; kingdom Viridiplantae; phylum Streptophyta; class Magnoliopsida; order Asterales; family Asteraceae; genus Chrysanthemum; species Chrysanthemum makinoi. Next base: position 50,330,210 of record OU343219.1, on the reverse strand, counting down.
AAACCTCCTCTTCCAATTCACCATTCAAGAAAGCTGTCTTCACATCCATTTGATGAATAACCAGATGTGAATAGATGCCATAGCAATCGGCAGCCTTATGGTAATCGAGCACGAGCCAGGGGCATAAGTATCAAAATAGTCTATCCCGACTTTTGTTTAAAGCCCTGAATGACTAGTCTAGCCTTGAACTTTTCAATAGTTCCATCTACCTTCATTTTTCTTTTGAAAATCCATTTGCAACCCAAAGGTTTGCAACCAGGAGGTAGATCAACCAACACCCAAGTGTTGTTGCCCATGATGGAATCCATCCATCATTGATTGCTTCTTTCCGAAGCAATATCCGGGACTTCATTGCTTCTTCAAATGTTTTGGGGTCATCCTCAACAATGAAGCAATAGGAGTATTGGTCTGAGACCTCATCCCTGGTACCTTCAACTAAGTATAGTTGAAACTCAGGTCCAAATGACTTTGGAGTCCTGCCCCTTTTGCTTTTCCGAGCACGGGTTCAGGTTGTTGAACCACAACCTCATCAGGCACCACGATGGTTCATCATCGGTACCTCTGATACACCAGTGTCATGAGTTCCATTAGGAATCCTCTGGACTTGGTCTAGGAACTGATGAGAATCTATTCTCATCAAAGTCTGCATCCCTTGATTCAATAATGGAGTTAATTGAAACATATTCATTAGGTTCAATAACATAGAACCTAAAAGCCTTGGAATGCTCAGCATATCCAACAAAGATGCAGTCAATTCCTCTTTCACCCAAAGTCTTTTGCTTTGGATCGGGGAGTCTCACAACAGCCCTACAACCCCAAACCTTGAGATAGTTCACGTTAGGTTTCCTTTTAGTCCAGAGTTCATACGGGGTAATCTTGTTCCTTTTGTTGGGAACCCTATTTAATAAATAGCAAGCTGTTAACATAGCTTCACCCCAGAACCCTTGACTCAGTCCTGAATAGGACAACATGGAGTTAACCATCTCCTTCAAGACTGTTTTCCTTTCGGAAATACCATTTTGCTGAGGAGTATAAGGGGCAGTCGTTTCATGGATTATTCCAACAGACTGAAAGTACCGAGTATCCATGTACTCACCTCCCCTATCAGTCCTTAATCTTTTGATCAAAGACCCAAGTTGTAATTCAACTTCAGTTTTAAACACTTTGAATTTATCTAATGCTTCATCCTTGGTATGTAATAAATAGACATAACAAAATCTAGAAGCATCATCAATAAACGTCACAAAGTACTTCTTATTCCCCAAAGAAGGAGTGGCATGCAAATCACACAGGTCACTGTGTACAAGCTCCAAGAGCTTAGTCTCACGACTAACACCCTGAAAGGGTTTCTTGGTAATCTTGGTCAACATGCAAGTTTTACACTTTTCAGTGTCCATGTCAAAGGTTGGGATCAACCCATCCTTAGACATATCTTGCAACCTTTTATAATGTACATGACCAAGTCTTGCATGCCTGAGGATAGAATTAGTCCGATCATATGTGGTCACAAAAGCTGAAATAACACTGTCCGTGGTAATATTAAGCCTGAACATTTGATTACATAAATAACCAAAACCAATAAAAACACCACATTTAGAAAGAACAAATTTATCAGATTCAATAACTTGTTTATATCCATGATTATTCAAAACACTACTTGAAACCAAGTTTTTCCTTATATCAGGAACATGAATAACATTAAACAAAGTTACAATCTTTCAACTAAACCTAAGATCTACACAACCACGACCATGCACCAAGGTCGTTGACTCATTTCCCATGTGAAGAATAGAACCATCATTCAATGACTCATAAGTCTTGAACCAGCTTCTATCTTTACACACATGAACCGTTGCACCAGAGTCAACCCACCACGCAACATCATCATCCTGCACATAAAAGATTCAGATACATATGTAACATAATAAATCTGAAAAGACTTATTAAACATATTCCGACCTTTCAGTGAGTTGGCTGAACCACCACTCCCTGAACCATTAGTGCCTGATCCATTGGCTTTACCACCAATTTTAACACCCTTGCAGTCCCTTTTAATGTGACTAGTCTTGCCACATTTCCAACAAGTAGGTGTTGCCTTCTTGTTAGGATCTGCCCTTGTGTTGTCATGATACTTGCGTTTGCCTTTGTTGTCATTGTACCTGGTGGAGTTATTATGCTCCACCATATTGACAAAGATGGTCCAGAACATTGCCACTCTTTGGCTTGTCATTGTCCTGCACCTTGAGATTCCTCAATGTGCAGATGACTGCCCAACTCAACAAGAGTTAACTCCTCCTTCATATGTTTCAAGGTATGCTTGAAATCTTTCCATGAAGGAGGGAGTTTGTCAATGACACACGAGACTTTGATAGCCTCATCCATGTTCATTTGGTGTTGTGTAAACCTTCCAAGTATTCCAAGAAGTTCATTGTATTGTTCCATAACCGGTCTTGAATCAGTCATTTTGTAATTTGTGAAATTACTAACAAGGAACTTCTTACTTGATGCATCCTCAGCATATATTTGGCATCCAAGGAATCCCACGCTCTTTGAAAGATTCAAAGTTCGATAAATATCAAACAAAGAATCGACATATCATTCGAATAAGACCTCTGCATATGTAGTCATCATTCTCCCATTTGCTCCTCCTCCGACCGCTCCACAGTAGCATCATCACCATCATCTGGAATGGGTGTGGTTAGCACATACACCACACTCATACTTGACAAAGAAGAAGTGCATCTTCTTCTGCCACCTCCTAAAGTCTACCCCTTCAAACTTGTCAAGCTTGGCAAAGTTTGAAGCCATGTGTTTCATTGCAGCAGCAGCCATTGATTATCACAAATAGTTTACTTTGATTGTTGGTGGTTATCTCCCGCACGGGTTAAGACAATCAATGACAGTAGCAATTCCACTAGGTGGTTACCGGATATCACTTGGAATCGTGTGATCACTTTCCAAAGTAAACTATTCGACCCTAATTCCTGGGTATCACGAATATCTACTTGGGATAAGACCAAATGCGGTTAGAGAATTAGGCACAATTCTATAACCTTTTCGCTAATAAGTGTTTACGTTTTATGTGTGTCCTTCATGCATTATCAGATCTCCTATTTATAGGAGGTTACTCTTGAGCTATTCCAATGGAATTATGAGTATTAATCGGCCCATTAATAGCCTCATAATTATCCCCATTATAGCCGTTAGTGGTTACATGACCAATTAAATGTGGTCATAATGCAGCTTGTAATGCCATTTAGCAGTACTTTCCATAAGCAAGTACTTTCCACTAGCGTACTTTCACTTGCGTGGAAATACAGACCTATCGATGGAAGCGCTTATCAGACTTTCATAGCACTAGCGGTGGATACACCACTTCAAATGAAACATCGCCTATCGATTGGAAAAAAACACGCTTATCGCTGAAAACACAAGCGAGTACTTTCCCTGGCAAGACTTTCCTCAAGCATACTTTCACCGCAGTACTTTCTACTAGCACTACCAATACAAACCACTATTAGAGTCAGGGTGTTCATGGACCTTATGGGTGTACACTCCGTACCTCCTAACCCATTTCAAAGTGTGAACTAATCCCACAAGTGCACTAAATTTTCCAACATTCCCCAGCTAACATAAATTATTTTTCGATACGCCATTACACTATGAACCTTGTTACGCCGGAAAACTCTTGAATAAGGGTTAGTTTCAGCTTTCAAGTTGCTACGCCGTAAAAAGGTTTTCGTTGTTACGCCGTAGAGGCTACGCATGCAGTTTTTACTTTAAGACGTGTTATTACTTTTTTGTAATTAGGAAAGTTTATTTATTTTAAAATTTGTTATTTACTTTATTAGTTATCTTTGTTTTCTTCAATATAACTTCACCTTTATAAATATAGGGTTTAGGATTTCATTGTAAACCATCTTTTGATCACTGATTATTAGTAAACTTTGTGTTATAAGAGTTTCTCTTGTTAGGGTTTTATTCTCTCAAATTTTATCCTAGTTATCAACTCCTGGATTATGATTTATTAAATTCGCTTCTGCGTCCTGCGACAATTGGCATCTAAAGCTTGTTAGTATCGATGAATAGTGTAGATGTTATTAAAACTCACATTGTTGGTGAGGTATGGTCTCGAGAGTACATGAATCACGGTTTTACCAAATCCATGAAAGAGTGACAGGAGTTACACTATGCTAGAAGAACTACGTTCCGTGATCGTATGTGGGGCCATAGGAATCGCAAGGGTGGAAAGTATGGAGGTTCAAGAATTTGTCCAACTATAGGCGAATCTATTAAAAATCGTAGATGCAATCAATCCCCGTTCAACAATGGAAGAGTTGGAGAATGAGAGGAGGAAAAAGGATGATCGGTTATCTACAACCAAGTCATTCTGTTCAAAAAATATTAATCATTGATTTAGTTTGTTTTTTAATTAGTGATGGTTGTAGTTTAATAATTTGGTTTTAAGAAAATTCGTAAACATCTTAAAATTATCGACGGAGGTTTGTCAAACTGAAAGTTACCAAGTTTGTAGGGTTTCGGTGACCATTGAGAAATTTTATAAAGTGTAAGTACTTTGTATTGTAGATCATATTGATGAGTGTTATAATTAGTTTGAAAAACCATGGCGATACGAGGTTAAGGAAAAGTCTGATCTTCAACAAAATCTCTACATTTTCTCATGGGCAGAAAGGAGAATTGCTATGGTGCCACCCGAAGTAAAACCACATTTACCAAGGCCTGATTTTAATGTTGAAAAAAAGATTTTGAAGGCCGAAGTTGTTGAAGAGAACGTTGAGAAAATTCAATACCTTCAAATTTGTGTGAAACATGATAATAAAGCTTCAACTTTACTGTTGAAAACAACAAAGAAAGTTGGTTTGAAGAGTTGTGAAGATGTCGTGGAATCTAAAGATAATGAAGATGTAAAGGTGTGTGTAATCTTGATCTAAACATTAATGTTCAAATTGAAGACCATTTTTTTATTTTTTTATTTTATTTTTGTTTTATTTTTTCCCCCTAATCATGGTAAGTGAGAAACAAAGATTCCAGTTAAAGAGTTATAGGATATTGATGTTTTTGAAACCTCATAAACACAAGCTATCTATGTAAAACCCTAAAATCTCAAATCGCGTGAAATAACAATTTTGCCCTCCAACTTAAAATTTTACCAACTCGGGAAACACGTCAACATCATTTAACAAGTTATATCATCAATAATACATACACATTATGAAAATAATTAACTTATGATATATATTAAAGGAACATAGATAATTATACTCTAAGTATCAAATAAACATGTCAAATGTACATAATTAACCTAGACTTGAAACAAGACTACATGCATTGTAAAATGATAAGATGGAAAGTCTTTGATTTGGTCTTGAATCCCCTTGATGGCCGGCCCCCTATTTCCTCCCCATGATTATCTATATCAATTTCATTAACCACATTTACACATTTACATTTCATTTAAAAGTACACATAGAAAAACCCTAGTCTCCTTCTCTAATCATAAGTGGCGGCACTCTTTATTTTCATCATTTTAATCCGAAAATCCATCAAGCAAAGGTGTTCCTAGGAGGCTCGTGATCGTGGGTAATCGATCGGTGGACGTAGTGATTGTGTTTGGGTCGAATTGGAGCTTGGTCGTGGGTGTTATTTTGTAGCCGTGGGTTTTGGTATAGCCAAGGGAGGCTTGGTGTGATCGTGTTGGTTTGATTCTTGTTTTCTTGTCTCGATAATGCTACTAGGGTAACGTATCATCATCTTAATCTTTTCCTCTTTATTTCTTAATCAATTCGTGGCTTTGAATGTTTCTAGGGCTTGTAATATGTAAAAAGGTAACACATAAAATCATGAATATGTTGTCACATGAAATGATAAAACAAGATTACATAAAAACCTTGATTCTAATTCTATATAATTCGAATGATATGTGATATGAATATGAATACGAAACTGAATTTGGGTCTCTCTATATGTCGACACATATATAATTGGTTTAAGGGTTTAATGAGCTTATGAGAAATATGATTATACGTATATGATAAATGGAATTGTTAACAAATGATTTATGAGTGTGTTTTGTTTAAAACATGGGGCGTATAAAATGGATTTGATGAGGGTGTCTCGAATTAAAATAGTATCACATAAGGAGTCATATAATCTTGTACTAATCAAGCTAAAATGGTTTAGAACGGATTCGTTAACTATAACCTAAAACTAGGGTTTGTAATTACATGATTTAATAAAGTTAAGGGGTTGTTTTATAAATTATGAAACTTGATGGATTAACTTGTTAATATACTAACTAAATGGATTAAATGAGTAAAATGAGTAAACTTACTATATTTACACTTTTAACCCTATACTTTGCATTATTGACATTTTAAACCCTAAACTTTTGTAACTTGTCATAAATGATCCTTAAATCATAATAACACTCATTTTCATTATTTAACTTTAGATAAGTAACTAAACCTGCTAATTATGGAAACCTGCTAATTATGGAAACCTGTTAATTATGGAAAGTTATCAAGATAGAAAGTTACTAAAAATATAAACTTCTAAAATAGAAAGTTTCCTAAAATAGGAAGTACTTAAAATGGAAAGATTGCTAAAATGGGAAACTTGCTAAAAAGGGAAAGCCGTCTTATTCGAGTGTTTCAAATTCTTATAGAACGTGATCTAATTCATATAGGTTCCGGGCGACGTGATTGATCTCCTTTCTTGACTTTACTTTCATTGTTGATTGCTTCGAATAAGGTACAGATATTCTATCCCTTTTCAGTAGGGGTTTCTCATGATTCATCTTTCATCTTCGATATTCGTTGGAACTGTTATGCTTTACTCTAAGCCTCCTTATTAGGGTTTCCCTATAACTTTGCTATGCTCCATTGATATGAACCTTTGATATTGATCATTTGCTACTGGACCTTTGATAATTGAATCATTGATATTGGACTATTGATTTGATTTGTGAACTGATAATATTGGACCTTTGATATTGATTGACCTCTATACACTTTGACCTGTCAGTTGATACCCGAGCCATTAACTAGGCATGGGGGTTCCATGTCCGTGTCATTGATGCACCAATGGCATGACTTTAGTGTGGTTGAGTGATGTTCCACACCGTCCCCATTTTGTATTGATTATGCGCGCTTCGGATATATTGTATGGCCACTATTGTTTTGCAGGGGGTATGGATGCATCCTAGATTTGTATTGTATTGTATTGATATTGATATATTGTTTTGGTGATGTGGTGCGTGTGTGCAATACACCCCCTCACATTTTGGGAGCTGATCACTCTATTGGCTACTTGAGGTCTCCCCTCCTATTGGTTTGGTATTTCGAGGTCACCCCTCCGAATACAATGGTTACTACAGGCTACTATGGATATATGATTTGATTTGGTTTGTTTTGTTGGCTCGTGGTGGAAAACTGACCTCCTTTTCATTGTTTCCTTTACCTACTCTATATTGTTTACTTCATTTCTTATCGTATTTATCTTGACTTCAGTTCCTCATTATTGCTATTGTATTGTTATATCTGTTCACTGGGCTTTTTAAGCTCAGCCGCATTTCTTTTCCTGCGGCAGGTTATTAAGCTAGGAGCTGGGGCTTTTCTTGGGATTGAGAGTAGGATGCTATTGAGGACTTGCCTTAGTTACTTAGACTTTGATTACCATTGTTATTTGTTTTGGAGACTTAGACTTTGTATCGTTTCATTTCCTTTGGACATCTTTTGGAACTTTTGTACTGTTCAAGTCGTGTTGACTTGTTATCCTTTTGATTATTATTATAAGACTTCCGCTTGCATGGTTTATATGTATTGTTCTGATTTGACTCCATAAATGTGATACTTCTACCCTTATCGGGTTGGGGTGTTACAATTATGGTATCAGAGCCCAGGTTTACGACTTGTAGTCAGGACCTGTGTCATATGGACCCTAAGCGTTAACCCGTAGAGCTTAAGATTTGATTGGTGAGGTTTGGGTAGATTTTAGGTTCATTATCGTCATTTCCGTTCATGATCTTCATCCTATTTCCTAACCTTTGCTAATCGTTTATGAACTCTTCAGATGGTGACTACTCGAAGGAATGGCGGCGATAACGGGATGGTAATCCTAACTTCGAAGCTTTGATTGCGCGCGCTCGGCCTGCTATGCGAGATCGTTGCTACCATCACTCAGAATGTCCGTAATGGCGCTAGCTCTTCTGGTGGGGATAATGGTGGGGGTGCCAACCCACTTACACCCATTCATGTTTGGATCGAACGCTTCAACAAACTTAAGCCGATTTCTTTTCGCCGGCGACTTCATCTAATGATGCGGAGGACTGGATTACGCACATGGAAAAGCTTTTCAATGTGCTGGGTTGTGGTGATGAGGTGAAAACCCGGCTATCTACCTTCAAATTCGAGGGTGATGCCCTAAACTGGTGGAAGGCCTATCTCTTGTCCAAAGAAGAGAACTTTATTGATACTTGTGCTTGGAATACCTTCAGGGACATCTTCTACAAACAGTACTTCCCCGAGTCAGCAAATGGCCCGATATGAAAGGGAGAAGCCATACATCATTTGGAGAAGGAAAATTCTCACGAGTATATGCAACGATTTATGAGGATGGTTGGGTTCGTAGGTGAGATTGCTGGAGATGCACGCCGTCGGCTCGTAAGTTCAAATGGGGTTTGAAGAAATGGGTGTTAGGCAGGGGTGATTAATAACGAGTATCGAGGTAGCTGCAGTATGGATGTCTGCCCGCAAACATTGAGTTGCTACATGAGGAACATAGCTTCAACAAGAGGAACAGGGACGGTGATCGTATTTATCATCGGGGTCGACATGACCATACTCAGGATTCTAGGGGTCGTCAGGACCACAGTTCCGATCAGAAGGGTCGTCAGGACCAGGTACAGGGAGTTAGAGGTTGGTACGACCGTAGCTATGATTCGAGACAGCAGGGCAATCAGCGGAGATTTGATAGGTCGGGAGACGATCGTCGGGGTCAGAATGGCAGTTTTCAGAAACAAAGATCGGGATCAGTCATCTCGCAGCACTTACCATGATCGTTCAGCGACATCTTCTTCCCAGAAGAGGACTTCTGAGGTGTTACCTCCTCCTCCAAAGTGTGTTACGTGTGGTAAGACGCACCCAGGTGTCTGTCGTAGGATTACCGGAGGTTGTTATCATTGTGGGGAGACAGATCATAAGGTGAAGGACTGCCCCAAACAGGCATCGGCTACTCCTTCGAACTACATCAAACCACCTCCCACCACTGGACGAGTGTATTCAATCACTCGAGATCAGTGCGCAAAGGCGCCAGGTACTATTCTGGCACTATTTATTTTGGTAATTCCACTGCTTTTGTTTTGTTTGATACTTGCGCGACACATTCTATCGTATCGGTAAACTTTGCTAAGAAGCTCAAATTATCTCCAACACCACTAATGAACCACTTATCTATATCAACCCCTATGAAAAATCATGTACTTATTAATCACGAATATGTGAACTGTCCTCTACGTTTCGATGATGGTATTCGTTCGGCTAATCTTCTTCCTTTGGATATGTCCGATTTTGATATTATATTGGGTATGGACTGGTTGGCCTTGCATAAGGCTACCATTGATTGTCATGCTCGTAATGTTATCTTCGGTAATGTTCATCATCCTGATTTTGTATACCATGGTGCTCAACCACTCAAGTCGGTTAAGATCATCTCAGCTATGAAAGCCCGCACTCTCATTTCTCATGGTTGCCTTGGTTTTCTGGCATCCATCAAAGATACTTCTTCAGAAGTTCCGACTATTGAAAGTCTTTCTGTTGTACGTGAATTTTCCGACGTTTTCCCTGATGAACTTCCTGGTATTGCTCCGGCTAGGGAAGTTGAATTTGGCATTGATTTGATTCCTGAAGCCGAACCTATATCTAAAGCTCCTTATCGTATGGCACCGATTGAATTGAAGGAATTGAAGGAACAGTTGCAAGAACTTATGGAGAATGGCTTTATTAGACCCAGTGTTTCACCTTGGGGTGCACCTGTATTATTTGTTAAGAAGAAGGATGGGAGTATGAGGTTGTGTATTGACTACCGCGAGCTGAACCGTATCACTATCCGTAACCGTTATCCTCTTCCGCGCATCGACGACTTGTTTGATCAGTTGCAAGGTGCAAAATTTTTCTCTAAGATTGACCTGAGGTCTGGTTATCATCAATTACGTGTGAAGGAGCAAGATGTTCCTAAGACCGCGTTTCGTACTTGCTATGGCCATTATGAGTTTCTGGTTATGCCATTTGGTTTGACTAATGCGCCTGCCGTCTTTATGGATCTTATGAATCGTGTTTTCCACGAGTACCTTGATAAATTTGTAATCGTCTTCATCGATGACATCCTTGTGTATTCTAAGAGTGAGGCCGAGCACGAGCAGCATCTTCGTATTGTATTGGAGATCCTTCGACAGCAGAAGTTGTATGCAAAATTTTCTAAGTGTGAATTCGGCCGAGCCAAGTTGCTTTCCTTGGTTACGTTGTGTCTGCTGATGGTATCAAGATGGACACATCTAAAGTAGAGGCTATCACTAAATGGCCGAGACCTACTAATGGACGGAGATTAGGAGTTTTTCGGGGCTTGCTGGTTATTACCGTCGTTTTGTTGAGGGTTTCTCCAAATTGGCGTTACCTTTGGACGAATTGATGAGGAAAGGAGAGAAGTTTGAATGGACGGAGGAGCGTGAACAGAGTTTTGAGGATTTGAAACGGAGGTTGGTTCTGCGCTGTTTTGACACTTCCATCGGGTTCCGGAGGTTATCAGATTTATAGCGACGCGTCAAAGAAAGGTTTGGGTTGTGTATTGATGCAAAGACGGTAAGGTGATTGCCTATGCTTCGAGGCAATTGAAATCGTATGAGGAGAATTATCCTACGCATGATTTAGAGTTGGCTGCGGTTGTTTTTGCCCTCAAGATTTGGAGGCATTACTTGTATGGTGAGTCGTGTGATATCTTTACTGACCACAAAAGTTTAAAGTATATATTCACACAAAAGGAGCTCAATATGAGACAGCGAAGGTGGTTAGAGCTTCTTAAGGATTATGACACAAACATCCAGTATCATCCGGGTAAGGCTAATGTGGTCGCTGATGCACTAAGCCGAAAGTCGGGTATGATTGCTAATTTGGAGATTGAACCTAGGGTTCTTCACGATCTTGAGCTTATGGAGGTGGAATTTTGTTTCTGGGGTTATGATGGTTATTGGGCTAGTATGAAGGTGGAGTCCAACATCATTTTGCGGATCAAGGAAGCTCAGAAGGATGACGGTGAGCTTTGGTCTATTATTCAGAACATTGAGGAGGGGAAACAATCGGAGTTTCGGGTTGATAGCTCTTGTATGGTATGGTTTGGTGACCGGCTTTGTGTTCCTAATGATCCTGATTTGCGTGAGACGGTGTTGTCCAAGCTCACATTCTCCATTCACTATTCATCCGGGTTCTACTAAGATGTACCGAGATCTTAAGCAGCATTTCTGGTGGAATGGCATGAAACAGGATGTGGCTTTGTATGTTTCTAAGTGTATGACATGTCAGTAGGTTAAGATAGAGCATCAGCGGGCTAGTGGTCTACTTCAGCCATTGGAGATTCCTACTTGGAAGTGGGAAGAGATTTCTATGGATTTTGTCACCGGTTTGCCTCTCACTCGTAAGAGACATGATGCGATTTGGGTGGTCGTTGATCGGCTAACCAAGTCTGCTCATTTCTTACCCATTCGTATGACTGATCGTGTTTGTAGGTTGGCAGAGATCTTTCAGCAAGAGATTGTTCGACTTCATGGTACCCCAACAGCGATTGTGTCAGATAGAGATCCTCGTTTCACGTCTCGTTTTTGGAAGAGTTTGCATAAGGCTTGGGGCACTCGTCTTAAGTTCAGTACGGCGTTTCATCCTCAGACGGATGGTCAGTCGGAGAGGACCATTCAGACATTAGAAGACATGTTGAGGGCATGTGCTTTAGAGTGGACCGGGAGTTGGGATGAGTATTTATGCTTGGTGGAGTTTGCCTACAACAATAGTTGGCATGCTAGCATCAAGGCTGCACCTTATGAACTGTTATATGGGAGGAAATGTAGAGCACCTATTTGTTAGGACGAAGTAGGTGAGCGTTTGATTGAGGGACCTGAGATTATTGAGATCACTAATCAGAAGGTGGCAGTTGCTAAGGAAAAGTTGAAGGAGGCTCGTACGCGGCAAAAGAGTTATGCAGATAAACATCGCCGTGATTTGGAGTTTCAGATTGGTGATCGGGTATTTCTGAAGTGTCGCCTTTCGGGTGTTAAACGTTTTGGAATTAAAAGGAAACTCAGTCCTCGTTTTATTGGGCCGTTTGAGATTCTCGCGATCGGAGAGGTTTCTTATCGTTTGGCTCTTCCGCCGCATTATCGCGATGTGCACGACGTTTTTCATGTATCTCTTTTGAGGGGATACAACTACCATCCTTTGCATGTAGTATCATATCCATTTGATCGATTCACTGATATGTCTCTTCGGAGGAACCCGGCTATTTTAGATCGACGAGATCGAGTCATGAGAAACAAAGTAATTCCGTTTGTTAAGATTCTTTGCAAGAATCACCAGAGTGAAGCTACCCGGGAGACCGAGGAATCTATGCGAGCTAGTTATCCACATTTCTTTTCATCATCGGGTATGTCTTCGTTTATTGCTTCGTTTCCTTTTCAATTTTCGAGGACGAAAATTTTCTTTTTAGAGGGAAAGAGTTGTAAAACCCTAAAATCTCAAATCGCGTGAAATGATAATTTTGCCCTCCAACTTAAAATTTTACCAACTCGGGAAACACGTCAACATCATTTAACAAGTTATATCATCAATAATACATACACATTATGAAAATAATTAACTTATGATATATATTAAAGGAACATAGATAATTATACTCTAAGTATCAAATAAACATGTCAAATGTACATAATTAACCTAGACTTGAAACAAGACTACATGCATTGTAAAATGATAAGATGGAAAGTCTTTGATTTGGTCTTGAATCCCCTTGATGGCCGGCCCCCTATTTCCTCCCCATGATTATCTATATCAATTTCATTAACCACATTTACACATTTACATTTCATTTAAAAGTACACATAGAAAAACCCTAGTCTCCTTCTCTAATCATAAGTGGCGGCACTATTTATTTTCATCATTTTAATCCGAAAATCCATCAAGCAAAGGTGTTCCTAGGAGGCTCGTGATCGTGGGTAATCGATCGGTGGACGTAGTGATTGTGTTTGGGTCGAATTGGAGCTTGGTCGTGGGTGTTATTTTGTAGCCGTGGGTTTTGGTATAGCCAAGGGAGGCTTGGTGTGATCGTGTTGGTTTGATTCTTGTTTTCTTGTCTCGTATACGCTACTAGGGTAACGTATCATCATCTTAATCTTTTCCTCTTTATTTCTTAATCAATTCGTGGCTTTGAATGTTTCTAGGGCTTGTAATATGTAAAAAGGTAACACATAAAATCATGAATACGTTGTCACATGAAATGATAAAACAAGATTACATAAAAACCTTGATTCTAATTCTATATAATTCGAATGATATGTGATATGAATATGAATACAAAACTGAATTTGGGTCTCTCTATATGTCGACACATATATAATTGGTTTAAGGGTTTAATGAGCTTATGAGAAATATGATTATACGTATATGATAAATGGAATTGTTAACAAATGATTTATGAGTGTGTTTTGTTTAAAACATGGGGCGTATAAAATGGATTTGATGAGGGTGTCTCGAATTAAAATAGTATCACATAAGGAGTCATATAATCTTGTACTAATCAAGCTAAAATGGTTTAGAACGGATTCATTAACTATAACCTAAAACTAGGGTTTGTAATTACATGATTTAATAAAGTTAAGGGGTTGTTTTATAAATTATGAAACTTGATGGATTAACTTGTTAATATACTAACTAAATGGATTAAATGAGTAAAATGAGTAAACTTACTATATTTACACTTTTAACCCTATACTTTGCATTATTGACATTTTAAACCCTAAACTTTTGTAACTTGTCATAAATGATCCTTAAATCATAATAACACTCATTTTCATTATTTAACTTTAGATAAGTAACTAAACTTGCTAATTATGGAAACCTGCTAATTATGGAAAACTGCTAATTATGGAAAGTTACTGAAGATAGAAAGTTACTAAAAATATAAACCTGCCTAAAATAGAAAGTTTCCTAAAATAGGAAGTACTTAAAATGGAAAGATTGCTAAAATGGGAAACTTGCTAAAAAGGGAAAGCCGTCTTATTCGAGTGTTTCAAATTCTTATAGAACGTGATCTAATTCATATAGGTTCCGGGCGACGTGATTGATCTCCTTTCTTGACTTTACTTTCATTGTTGATTGCTTCGAATAAGGTACAGATATTCTATCCCTTTTCAGTAGGGGTTTCTCATGATTCATATTTCATCTTCGATATTCGTTGGAACTGTTATGCTTTACTCTAAGCCTCCTTATTAGGGTTTCCCTATAACTTTGCTATGCTCCATTGATATGAACCTTTGATATTGATCCTTTGCTACTGGACCTTTGATAATTGAACCATTGATATTGGACTATTGATTTGATTTGTGAACTGCTAATATTGGACCTTTGATATTGATTGACCTCTATACACTTTGACCTGTCAGTTGATGCCCGAGCCATTAACTAGGCATTGGGGTTCCATGTCCGTGTCATTGATGCACCAATGGCATGACTTTAGTGTGGTTGAGTGATGTTCCACACCGTCCCCATTTTGTATTGATTATGCGCGCTTCGGATATATTGTATGGCCACTATTGTTTTGCAGGGGGTGTATGGATGCATCCTAGATTTGTATTGTATTGTATTGATATTGATATATTGTTTTGGTGATGTGGTGCGTGTGTGCAATACACCCCCTCACATTTTGGGAGCTGATCACTCCATTGGCTACTTGAGGTCTCCCCTCCTATTGGTTTGGTATTCCGAGGTCACCCCTCCGAATATAATGGTTACTACAGGCTACTATGGATATATGATTTGATTTGGTTTGTTTTGTTGGCTCGTGGTGGAAAACTGACCTCCCTTTTCATTGTTTCCTTTACCTACTCTATATTGTTTACTTCATTTCTTATCGTATTTATCTTGACTTCAGTTCCTCATTATTGCTATTGTATTGTTATATCTGTTCACTGGGCTTTTTAAGCTCAGCCGCATTTCTTTTCTACAGTTATTAAGCTAGGAGCTGGGGCTTTTCTTGGGATTGAGAGTAGGATGCTATTGAGGACTTGCCTTAGTTACTTAGACTTTGATTACCATTGTTATTTGTTTTGGAGACTTAGACTTTGTATCGTTTCATTTCCTTTGGACATCTTTTGGAACTTTTGTATTGTTCAAGTCGTGTTGACTTGTTACCCTTTTGATTATTATTATAAGACTTTCGCTTGCATGGTTTATATGTATTGTTCTGATTTGACTCCATAAATGTGATACTTTTACCCTTATCGGGTTGGGGTGCTACAATTATGGTATCAGAGCCCAGGTTTACGACTTGTAGTCAGGACCTGTGTCATATGGACCCTAAGCGTTAACCCGTAGAGCTTAAGATTTGATTGGTGAAAACTCGATGGTGAGTTCTTTTCAAGTTTATGTGTGTGTATGTGTGTTTGGGGGGTGGGGGGACAAGAATCGAGACCGGGACCCATAGAAGTTATTTTTCGCTATGACGTAACACTTTGAACCTTATAATACCGTAAAGCTCTTGAATAGGGATTAATTTCAGTTTTCAAGTTGCTACGCCATAAACAAGTTTTCAATTGTTACGTCGTTACTAACGTTTAGATTATATAATTTATCAAAATTCGTTTTCGTACTTTGCGTCAATGTTAAGTTTATTTTAAAAAGAAACTTAATTTCCCTTAAAATGGTGGGACCGAGATTGGCCTCTTTTAACCAACTAATTTAGAAAAAGATGGGGGGAGGGAGTGGATATTTCTTACCCTAATACCCTAAGGGTGCCACGTCACCTCTATCCAATAAAAACCTTCCAACTCAAAACTACCCCATTACTACCCTAACACTACCCTAATAAGTGGGAGTGGTACCCTAGTACCCGAATTCATTTTTTTTTAAATACATAAAATCACATACAATATTTATAATAAAAACATACCATTTAATTAAAAATAAAAAACATTACATAACACTTTAAAAAAAAACATAACATAATACTTAAAAATAACTAGATTAAAATAAAAAAGCCATTAATCATCGAGATGCGGCAAGTCTTCACGTGCACGTGCTCGTGAGATCATATCGAAGACGGTCATGGAGAATTTCGTCTAGTAACTCCGCTATCACACTGTCGTCGAACATGGCTGGACCGGTGGATCCATTATATGAACCGGTGAGATTGCCCTCCTCGCGTTTATAACCATATTATGCAAAATAACACACGCATGAACCTGATTGGCAATCTTCGCTTTGGTCATAGCTCGAGTGGTTCAAGAATTTTCCATTTTCCTTTGAGAGCACCAAAAGCTCTCTCGACATCCTTTCTCGCTCCCTCTTGTAGTTTCGTAAATCTCTTTTCCTTTGGGTCGCTTGGATACGGGTATGCTTTAACAAGTGTGGACCACTTAGGATAGATTCCATCTGCCAAATAGTAGCCGTTTGTAAGCGTCCATTCACGTGGAATGAACTATTCATCGCCGTTCCATTTCGATATGTAAGATACAAGTCGGACGATTCAATACGTTGATATCGTTGTTTGACCCGGTGGACCAAAAAAAGCATGCCAAATCCACATATCTTGTGACGCCGTGACTTCAAGCATAATAGTGGGAACACCATAGTCACCTCTCGTATATTGCCCTCTCAAATGTCTACGACAATTTTTCCATCGGCGTGTGTGCAGTCAAGGCTACCAAGCATCCAGGGGAGGTGATGCTTCGCTCATGGGCACTGGAAAATGCGAGCAAGGTCGTGGCTTGTCGCCTACCACGTAGGTACTCCCGACCGTACAACTCAATGATGGCCTTACAAAAATTATCAAGACTTTCACGTCCCGTTCTTTGAGACATGCATAAATATTCTTCATACTCATCGGCGGATTAGGTTGCGAGTTGCCTAAACCGATGTGATTTTTTGTTTGCCGTGAAACTTTTTTGAAATCGCGCATCGTAGCCTTCTTGAAAATATGGGTATCTCGCTTCAATGTCACCCACTATTTGCAAAAACAGGCTTTTCTCCATTCGAAATTTTTTTTAAAGTACTCGTCGTTGTACTTTGGTGTTTCAACGAACCAATCATTTTCTAAAGTTTCAAGACCTATATCCCGATGACGATTTACGCTAGTTCGGCTAGAGCTTGCCGTGTATTCATAATCTTGAGCGCTAGTTGAAGCATATTTTGCAACGAGCTACCCGTGGATATCTCGTCAGACGAAGAAGGAACAACGTAATCGGAAGAATCGGTAGACATTTTTTTTGGAGAGATTATTTAGTGTGTGTTTTTTTTTGATATGTTAAAAGGTAATTATGTTTTTTGAAATGTAAAAGGGTTTTAAATAGGAAGAAAAAATTTTTTTTTATTTTCGGCTACTAGCGTTGAACCAACCAAACGCTCCCCAACGTCAATATTTTCCAACGGTCTTCTTCGCGGAGTCGCAAATCCAACCCGAGACACGAACCCGAGCTGGGCGGAACGGTGTAGCCGCTCGGGTTTAGCTACCCGCCCCCCTACCCGACTTCGACTCCGTGTACCCTAACGTGCGAAAAAGGAATATTATTTAAAATGGGAAAGAATATATATTATCCGTATTATTGAAAAATGTACCCAACCAAAACTTTCGTCACACCCTTTAATTCAGAAAATTTCAGAAGCCTCTAGAGTGAGTCGGTTACCTTTCTTTCTTTCTCATCACACAAACAATTAAACAAACACCATAACCAATTCATTCATTAAACCCCCCTAATTAATTATTAATTTATTTCTTTCTTATGATCAGTAGTCGCTCTTTTCGGTTAGTTTCATTCCTACTTTTTAACTCTCCATGCTTCATTTTCTTCAATTTATCTATTATTATTATATCTGAATTTTGAAGTTTGTTGATTATTGCCTTGTCAAGTATTATTAGTATGACTCAATGTAAGTTAGGGGGTGTTTGTTTTGGCTTATATAGCCGGCTTATCGCTTATTTGGTTTTCGGCTTATGTTTCATAACCTCATTTTTTGTGGCTTATATAAGATTATTATGACGTAATAAATATATATGTAAGCCGGGAAGTTTTAAAATAAGCCACAAAATGTGAGCTTATAAAACATAACCCCAAAACTAAATAAGCTATAAGCCGAAACAAACACCCCCTTAGTATGAAATTATGAATGCTGCTATGATACGTTATCTCATTCATTCATATGCTGTTATCATACAGTTTATAAATTACTTTCTTATGTGGTGGTGATTTTGAGTCGAAAAGTGATCTTTTACGTTACATGTGGAAAGGCTAATGATTAGGTGTCACATTTGTCGTCTTCAATATACAAGCTTTTACACTCAAAATTATAGTGCACTTGCAAATTCCATTAAGCAAAACACTTTAAAATGTTAACGATATTGGTGTCACAGTGTAATCATGCATTTTCTTTAAACACTCGCTTGGGACGGAGGAATAATACATCAAGAATCATACAGAATTTTAGAAGTAGTGGTAGGTTGAGGATTGACATGAATGTAGTGAAGTGACTATTTTGATGCCTTTAGGTACAAGTTCATCGTAGTGATTGGTTCCATTGATGCTGGTTTTCGTTGTTAGACTACCCGACCTGGTTCAGCATAGACTTCTTGTTGTTGTTGTTCTCTTTGTAATATTATAGGCTTTTCATATCTTATACTTTTCATTCTGTTGGTGACAACCTTCATGCTTTGGTGTCATATATCACAGTTTTATTCGTTAACTGTATACTAGTGGTCATAGAGAACAGAATAACATTTTTATATGACTCGGGAGTCAGGAACATAATTGGTTGGTGATCTACATCACATACCAACACAACTACTAACTCATAACTACTTACTTAAGATTCTGCATCTGTATCAAAATAACTCCCACTTCTGATGTCTGCTCTGATGATCATAATTCCGTATATCAAAATTATCGCCGTCAAATGAGATACATTCTTGTACACGTTTCATTTTTTTCACTGTTTTCATCTAGATTACCAAGAGACCATCTTGTAGATAGATTTCTAGAGAATTGCTGATGTGGATTGTCTTTGAAGAAAGTTGTAGTGTACCAATCTCTATATTAGTTAGGAATTTCTAATATCCTCTTCAGGATTCTTTGATTGAAGTGTTGTCATACATTTAATTAAACAATCAATGGAATGCTAGATAGTAAGATAAACATGGAATGACTGGAAACAGTATGAGTGGAAGAAGAATATGTGAACATGGCAAATACTACACTCGCAAATACTACAGCTGTTTTTTAGCCTTAATTACCGCAATTATGTTATTTCCTTATTTGCAACAGGAATGGTCTCAGTTTGTTTCATGCTTAATTACTAGTCTGGTTAGAGTATTTGAGCGTTAATTGGAATGGCAGGCGCCTCTTGAAAGGACACCGGACTTAGTTTTATTCTTTCATGTTCAGTTTAAATCAATAAATTTGAGCGAGTCTTATTACTAATACTAGCATGCGTGTTCCTTTTTGTTTCATGTTCACTGCCTACTTTTCTTTCATGTAATCTTATTTCCTTCTTTTTTTTAGTAGCATTTGATTGTGACTTCATTGTAGTCGACCGATTTATGGTATATGATTCATGTTTCTGTCTTGACACACATACAAGTAGTATGAAGTGAAAAAGCTGGTATGAAATGTTCTCATTGGCTCATTGCTATTACTGATATGTGCAGGTCTTGTTGCTAAGTGATGCCCAGAAAACGTGAATGACTGGAAGTCTTGCTCAAATTGTTCTCAGTTATATTATTTTGTGTCACGTCTATATAAAAAATGATGTCAAATAAGGTGGATATGTCAACAACTCTTGAGAAATCACCTAAACCGCAAGATTTTGATCTAAAGATTTGGGGATGGTCCCTTATTTCAGTTGTTCCTTGGGCCATTAATGTCAAGGATAAATTCAAAATGCCAACCTTTTTTAATAAAAAGCTCAAGAAACATGCACGGCAATCTAGGTTGCGTAGGCTTTCTGAGCCAACTGTTAGCTACGCCACTGTGCGTTTCAGACCCTATGTTTCCAAGGAACCATGGCATACCGGGCCAAGGGCATTCCTTTCTCAGCTTTTTCCACGATATGGGCATTACTGTGGACCAAATTGGTCAAGTGGGAAGGATGGAGGGTCTCTACTTTGGGACAAGCGCCCTATTGATTGGCTCGACTATTGCTGTTACTGTCATGACATGGGTTATGATACTCACGATCAGGCTGAGCTTCTCAAGGCGGATTTGGCATTTCTTGAGTGCTTGGAGAGGCCTCATATGGCTACGAAAGGAGATATTCATGTTGCTCATATTTACAAGACAATGTGCACATCAGGTTTGTTTAGCCTCCTTTCCTCACTCGTATGTTTCAGAAATGGTGTCACCGGTTGACTTCCTTTTTCGGCCTACCTGACTTTTTCCCAGATTATTAGTTGGGTATTTGGATTTGCGTTTAAAGTGAATCACCTTACCTATTTGCCTGATTATTGCAGCTTTAAAGTCATAATAATAAGCTTTTAGATATGCTTCTGATATTAATCAGCTTTAGATAATCTGTTTGATGCAGCCTGCAAAAACGCTGCTTATCTAAGAGGAGATTAAAATTACTAATATACCCCTTTTAGAGCCTAACATGAGAGACTTTCACTCCAGTTTAGCAGAAGATCTCTCCTTTTTTATAGAGTAAACTCCAAAATACATCCCTGTGGTTTACCCCGTTTCGCACCATACATCCCTCTCGCAAAAGTTTCAACAGATACATCACTCCGTTAGTAAAAGTTAACCTATATACATCCCTCAGTTAAAATAAGGACTAACGGTGCAAATTATTTCTCCGTTATCTCCTAACGAGATAGATAATGTTTACACTGTTAGTCCTTTGGATTAACGGTACTTGCACCGTTAGTCCTTTTCTACGTTTTCTTCCGTTTTTTTACGTTTTCGCCCGTTTTTTTCGTTTTCGTCCGTTTTTTTTTTTTTTTTTTTTTTTTAAATGTTTTCTCCTTTTTTTTTTACGTTTTCGTATGTTTTTTTTTCGTTTTCGTCTGTTTTTTTTACGTTTTCGTCCTTTTTACGTTTTTGTCCGTTATTTTGAATTTTCAGGTTAAAATCTCGCGAGTATTGATGTAAAACATCATTCCGGACAACTTTCGTGATTTACATTTTTGATGATTCGGACCAGAAATGAGTCAAAATCGTTATTTAAAATCGAAACGCGAAACGAAAAACGGGCTAAAACGAAAATGGAAGAAAACGTCAAAAAGGACTAACGGTGCAAGTACCGTTAACCCAGAGGACTAACGGTGTAAACATTATCTATCTCGTTAGGAGATAACGAAGAAATAATTTGCACCGTTAGTCCTTATTTTAACTGAGGGATGTATATAAGTTAACTTTTACTAACGGAGTGATGTATCTGTTGAAACTTTTGCGAGAGGGATGTATGGTGCGAAACGGGGTAAACCACAGGGATGTATTTTGGAGTTTACTCTTTTTTATATCAATAGTTAATTTTAGCCATTTTATCTATAGTTCTTGAAGAATTAGATTTGTCATAACTCAGACTTTTGATATTACAACTTCAATTATCAGAAGCAAATTTCATCTCCAGCAACCAAACACCCCCTGATGCACCCTCCATTGGAAAATATGTTATACTCGGTCTGCCTAAATTAATGCAACACTTACTGAAAATTTTCAACTCAGAGCTGTATATGGCTCGTTGGTATTATGAGAAAATATTCATTTCACAGATTTTGGTCTGACCATGTTTTAACTCAGAGTTGCGTGTTTTAGACATTTGATCAAATAGTGAAACACTTCCACGAAATTAAGTGCCTTTGATATGGTTACAGAATGTTGTTTTTGTAGTAATGTATGAGTTTTGTGACAATCACAATGGACAACCGAGTAATGTAACCTATAAAGTTTCTCAAAAGAAAAAAAAAAAAGAACAAAAAAAGAAGGAAATGTCCAGAAATCTTAGACGGGTACTAAAGTAATTTTCATGTCATGGGATAAATACAAAGTTTGTCCCCTTGAAACTGTAAATAGATTAATGAATCGATCATAGATGAACTTGAATTACCTGTGGAAATGAAATGTCACCGTCCACTTACTATTTAATAAATGTGACATTAACTCTATTGCAGGTCTGAGGAGCATACTCATACCGTACAGGCAGCATTTGGTGAAACTAAAGTCAGGTCAATTATATCTTGGCTTCGGATGGCTCAGCAATATGAAATGGAAAGGATGGAACCCTCAGAAGTAGACTAGATAGAGTCACTCTAGTATGTAAGAATCATGTACATCGTATGTTTGTATAGGTAATATGTATAGAAATGCTGCGACTAAATGTCAAAATCACACCTTCTACATTACGTTGTCGTTTGATTAGTATAAATTGGCAATTCCGTGTTCAGAAAATTCTACTCCTGAAATCATTCCTGTTTATAGCTTCATTGTGTGTGGAAAGTTAGTTTATGTGTTTGTGATAAGCTTATTCAAATACATGTTGGCCATTTTTAATGTTTGACGTTAAGTTTTGTTTGACGTTAAGTTTTGTTAATTTGATAATTGAACCTATTGAAGGGAAAATCTAACGCAAATTGATCAGTAAATGAGTTGGGAGTCATGTAAATCTGTGTGTTAGTTTGTTTGTTTTAGATGAGACTCGGTAGATGTCTTGCCAACTTCTTTGCATCCTGTTACTGCTGCTATGAATGACATACTTTTGGCGTACTTTGGAAAGAATTGCATTAGAATTGTATACGAGGAGAACGAAGCTGAACCTTTCCCTTCAGTTGAAGCTTATTTTGGACCCGTAAAATCCATTTTACTTAAGAACTGCTTTCGTTAAGAGGCCACGGTGCAGTGACCCTATAACATGTTATAGGTGTCAAAATGGCACCTATGGCGCCGCTATACTTATATTGCACAAGGGGTTTCGTGTTATAGGGCCATAGCCATTGGGATGGCGATCGTTTGGGGTTTCTTTTTTCCAGAGTAAGTGGGGTATTTTTAATGGTGCGTTATAGAAATGTTATTGGAGAGGGTGTTTATGTTATAGGAGTGTTATAGGGTACAAGCTAACGTGGCGACACTTATAACAGTTATAGAGTTTTACTGCACCTAACGCTCTAAGGCTAAGGCTAAGGCTGGCGAAACTAATTATGTGAAGATGGTTTCACCAAGTAATAAGGTGACAAGATCGTACACAAGGATTGGTGTTTCTTGGACTAAAAAAGTTTTTTTTTTTTTTTGCTGACAATGGATATTGTTGCATTCATGTTGGCCTCTCTAATACCAAAAGTATATGTTGTTACATAATGTTAAACAGGCATTCTTCCAATAATGAAATGTACCATTGGTAAGTTCATCCATCGAGCGATAATAGCTGGTTAATCGTCTATGAGTATAACTGTGAACTTGAACCATAACCAAAATGAGAGTTTAAAAGCTAATTTTTCTTCATCAATACGTTTTATGCTTCTGTGAACAACCTTTCAAAGCATATATCAGTTTGTGGCCATAAAATACATTAGAGCATCTAGATAAACCTTTTACAAGTTTGACATATCATATTTAATCATCAATATATCAAACTTTTGATTCTATAAACCTTTTACAAGTTTATAATATGTTCTCGTCATGCATTAAATTATGAATATGTTCAAGATTTCAGATCTATTCATGCTAAAGGTATATGAAATAGAAATCCTCTATGATTGACATAAATGATAAAACTTTATATGTTTTTTAGATTTTTTCTTAAATCTCGCATTGTGGATGCACTTCCGGGGGAAACGACACTTCATATGCGTGTTTAAAATTGATTTCAACATGGACCATTGGTCCTAAATGGTATGGACCATGGCATGAACTGTCACATAAAGGTGCTTTGCAAACATTGATGTCACCTAACAAACCAATTTCATTCCATTAATATGCTTTTTTAACGCATGCAAAAATATCCTATTACAAACCTTTACGCTCAGTTCTCGAGTTTTGAGTGGAGGGAAATGGAAAGGGAAAAGAAAGGGAAAAGGAAAGGAATTGTTAGTTGATATGTTTTTGAGATAGAGGAAATAGGAAAGGAAAAGGAAAGTAATCATCGTTTCGAGTGGGGAAAAGGAAAATAACGTGTTTAAATTACATATATGTCCTTTAGTTGTTAATGTAAAATCTTTTAAAAGGGTATATAGCTCTTTGACAACATAACTTTTCCTTTCCTTTCCTTTCCTCCCATTTTTAGCCGGAAGATTTTATACACAAAACTTCCTCCCCTTTTCTTTTCTCTTTCCCTTTCTCTTCTTTAAAAAAACTCGAGAACACAAAAAAGTTTCCATTTCCTTTCCTTTCCCATCAAAATAGAACTCGAGAACTCAGCATGGGTGTGTTTGTTTTACGAGGAATAGGTTTCATTCCTTCAAAAAGTTGTTTAGATGGAAGTAGAGGTGGCAAATGCTGCCGTAAGTTAAAAAGATGGCTAAATGAAAGACATTTTTAAAAGATTTGGGCACATTTAGCCCTCTTCTTTTTTTGAAATGGGCACATATAGCCTATTGAAAACTTAAATGGGCACAAACGGGCAATTTTTTTTCTCTCTCAATTGTTGAACATTAACGATCGTTTTAAAGATTTTTTATATAATATATTTATTTTTGTTAATATAAATAAGATATTACGCTAGGAATTTATTTAGTCGTTTTAGGTCTTTTATTAATGATTTATATAACATGTGCCCGCTTAAATTTTAGCCGTTCCCTTGGTTTAAGCCCGTGCCCATTCTAGCCGTGCTTGTTTTAGCCCGTACGCACTCGCCCGGCCTGCTTTGCCACCTCTAGATGGAAGGTTTGGATTCTAAAATTTGTTATCTTACCATAAACGTAAGCATAACTTATACCTATCATTAAAGTTTGGTTTTCTCTCTTGAATCTTATATCTATACTTATATCCACGTTAAAAATAAACGCTCTTTTTAAGTTTTTGAATTTGTTTTTAAAAATACTTTGTATTTGTTTATCGCTACTATATAGATATGATAAAATTGACGAGTTGAGTTAGACGGCAGGCTATTAAAACGGATTAAAAAAGCCGAAGAGCATCCTAGCTCATAGTATGCTAATTGTTAATCAATCGAGTTCACTTATCCGACTATTTAACTGAGTTCATAATCGAGTTTGAAAATAAGAGTTTCATCAAGCTTGAAACAAGTTTTTCAATAGCGTTAAACAATTTTTATTTTATTATTATTATTATTATTTTTTTAACAATATTGATGTTGAACGGGGGTGTGAATAAAACCCTAACAAAGGTTAAACAAAATCACAAAGGATTTAAAGGTTTAAAGTCAAAGTTTACTGATAAATGAATATTTAAACAATGAACTCAAGCCTAATAAAATATATTTATAAGTAAGTAAATCTTGATGAAAAAATCATCTAAATAAAATAAAAAACTGACTTAAAAGTAGACGGATAAAATCAGCATTCGATGACTCAACGACGTAATAAGGTTTATTTGTTTACCCTTTAGAGCACAAGGTGCCATTCGCCGTGGCTCGCCATAGGTGCCATATCACCCTTGTCATAGCTCTTTATGACACCGCCCCCTTGTTATAGCTTTTCATGTCACCTTTGGCGAGGGTATAATTTGTACCTTTGTCAGTTTTGTTTATTTATTTATTAATATTTTTTTTCTCTTCTGTTTTTGTCAAGTGGGCTCCAAATGAGTAAGTTGAGGTTAGTTGTGAGTGAGGAGGTTAATTGTGAAGGTGTATTATAATAATGTAACACCTTGTGGACTCCAAATAAATAAGTTGGATATGTCATTGGCACCTAATGCTCTCAGCAACAAAGAAGGTAGGATTAATCCTTAACTGAAATGGAGTACAATGCATTTTTGAGTGTGTTACAATAGTGAGAGTCACATCACATGGGATAAATATATAAGTTGAGCAGGAAAACATGGCATACAATAATTGTTTAAGTGGACCAAAATAACAATAACAATAATTAATAATTAATTAAGAAATAAATAAATGGTACCCACAAAAATAGGAAGGAAGGAGAACACTGCTAATTGCCGCTAAAACCGGACACAACACACCAACACAAACACAAGTCTTCTAGTCTAGCAATTTGCCAATAATAAATAATTTAATCTAAAACTATAGTCTCTGATAACATTATGTTTATTTATTTATATTTATATTGTGTGCTTAGATCTATCTAGTGATAGATTTGCATTTGTCATTCATTCTAAAAAAATATTTCCCCAATTTCTTTCTTTCTCTCTCTTAGGGTTTGCTACATTTCTAGAGAGAGAAAGAAAGAATGTGTTAATTTATATGAATTTATCTTATTAATAAGCACTTATTTATCTGTATAAATATTTTTTTTTTTACAAATGACTTGCTTTTCATGCTTCAAATTAAGCTCGAAAGAAGTTACCGATGGCGATTTCGATTCCAATCACGACCAAGGTGGTTGCTTAATTCTCATTCTAGTTATAGTTTTATTATAGTTTAGAGTCTAGATTTGTAACTATTATTCATTGTTTTTGTAAATGTAGGTAATGGGAAGGGGAGAACACGATATAAGGATGTTGTTACTGGTACGATAGTTTATAAAAAGTATTTATATACTTGTTTTTGGGGAATTTGTTGAAATGTTGTTGTTGGTTTGTAGATAATGTGAAGGAAAAAGGTACGGCATTGTGTAATCAGAGAGCTGTGGCGAGAAGCTTTACGTTTCGTGAGCTTGCTGCGTCTACGCAGAATTTTAGAGTTGCTAATTTGATTGGGGAGGGTGGATTTGGTAGTGTTTATAAAGGCCGCTTAGATTCCGGAAAGGTAAATTTCATGACTTCATTATCTATAAGTAGTTTGTTTATGTGATTGTGCGTTTTGTAAGTGACTAATTGTTACTTGGAGCATCGGCAGAATTAGTTACAGTATTTGGAAATCACTCGTTTAGATGTGAGTTTCATAATCCGTTATTGTGATTTGAAAAATTAGTTGTATAAAGCTAGGGATTATTACATCATTTTACATTTGTCTCATTAATTGTCCTTGATTCATCATACCTCTAACTAGATTTAAGCTAATCTCTACCTGATCATACAGATTTAACCAGTTTACGACACTGAGGCCCAGTTATTTGTATAAAGGCACATCCAAATACCACCTAAAGCTAGGTAGAGCTGGTATGTTAGGTTACATATATCTCAGTAGTCACTTTTAATCAGAATTATACTGTAATCAATTTTACGCAGACACTCAAAACCTATCATCAGCGTAACTGCACATTTAAACACACTCTTTGAATCGTAGATGCACTTTAGACCTTTTGTTGTCAGTAGTTTTTTTTTTCAGTAGCGGAGTATCATATTTCTCTGATGCTTTAAAATGTCTATTTGTGACTGTCTTATATTGTAAGCATTGAAAATTAAATGTTATGAACAGTTGGTTGCTGTAAAAAAGCTCAATCTGAGTGGCCTACAAGGGAACCAAGAATTCATAGTCGAGGTTCTTATGTTGAGTCTTCTTCGCCATTCAAACCTTGTCACTTTGACTGGTTACTGCACAGATGGAGACCAGAGACTCCTGGTTTACGAGTACATGCCACAGGGTAGCCTGGAAAATCATCTCTTTGGTAATTCTTTATTCATCTCATTTTACAAATACCTTCTTTTTGAAGGGACGGAACCAGATAATATATCTTTATGATGATTGAATCCTGTTTATTTCTGAAGTTTTTATTAAATTCTCAAAATGCATATCTGCATGAAATAATGTGTCTAGGACTCTGTGCTTGGTTTAATTGCGTGTGCGATCCGTTGCGCTCAGGGTCTTAGAGACCGATGCGTGATGCGATTGCGAGTGCATAACAGACGCGCGGCGCTAGGTGATAAAAAAACACAAAATAATTCTGCTAAATTTATTTTTCTGGCAAAAGCTTAAATATCAAATAAGTCACTTAACACATTGATACTACTTGGTGCTTAAACATAAAATAAGTAACTTACATATTCCCAGCGAGTACCGACAATGTCAAAAGTCAGTTACGAGTAATAAAAGTAACTAAGTAAGATTATTAAGTGTTTAAGATAAACAAGGCAAAAAGCATTAAAAGTAGTTATATTTCTCTATATCGTTTCATCAAGTAGTTTTTAAGGCTCAAGTTCCAGATTGAGTCTGCTGCGTTCAATGCAAGTTTACACTGTTACGAAGTGATGCATCAGGGCGCATCCTGGAACAACTTCGCATCAGAGATCCACAATTGTTGGTTTACTTATATCTTTGTGTTGGAACTTTAATAATACACATCCAAAGTATTAGTGTTTTGCTGATGTTTTATAGTCATCTCAGACTTTGTAATTCTTCTCTTTCTGTAATCATCTTAACCATTTGATCCCTATATCTTATTGCACAAAATGCAATAGGAACTTCTTCCTTAAGAGGATAATCTTCAATATCTGCTGGAATGTCCATGCATTCCGAGTGTGGTTGGCATGTATCGTTGATCTCATTTGTTTGCAGCTTTATTCTGGGGTTAATCTTCTTCATATATGGAAGATCTAGAAAACAGAACAATGAGAAAGCGTTTTTATTGTCTTAGAGAACATGTTTGTGATGCTATCTTTTTTTTTTGGTTAGCACTGATTACGGGAATAGTAAAAAAATATATTAATCTTCTGCTGAAAGAGTAGGGTTGATCGATTACGTGCTTGTCTATTAAACTTTCTGTTCTTTCGGTTAAGAACAGAGTACCAACATCTATGTTTGTCATTTATCAGCAAAGGTCTTGACTATAGGTGGGACAATGTGTGGGTTGGTTAATTAGTCAAAAGGGGTTGATCCACTTACACTTTCTCTTTTTTCCTTTTTAATATTTTATAAATAAATAATATGATTAGAAAGTCGTATAACTCCACTATACTTTGGAAACTTTTAAACCGTTTGATCTGTTATTTTAACACTACTGTTGCTTTTTAGTTGTTTGACGTATCAATAAAATATAACCCCTGCTGACATGTTCATCCTGGTATA
The DNA here is from genome assembly GCA_910596185.1 of Chrysanthemum makinoi. Classification (NCBI taxonomy): domain Eukaryota; kingdom Viridiplantae; phylum Streptophyta; class Magnoliopsida; order Asterales; family Asteraceae; genus Chrysanthemum; species Chrysanthemum makinoi. The sequence goes on along the minus strand of OU343219.1, from coordinate 50,300,877 downwards.
TAGCTTACACCGGTATGCCTTCCGTTTACTAGCGTCTAACTGAAAAGATTATTAGAGTACATATCTGTCTTCATGTTTGTCAAGTCTCAGTGTCAGTAACTAATTGGATGTATGTCCTTTCTCCAGATCTAAAGCCTCATCAGCAGCCATTAGATTGGCACACCAGACTAAAAATAGCACTCGGTGCAGCTCGTGGTCTCGAGTATCTCCATTGCATAGCAAACCCACCCGTAATTTATCGTGATTTAAAATCTTCAAACATATTGCTGGATAATGACTTCAATCCAAAGCTTTCAGACTTTGGGCTTGCTAAATTGGGTCCTGTTGGTGACAACACCCATGTATCGACTCGAGTTATGGGTACCTACGGTTACTGTGCACCCGATTATGCAATGAGTGGTAAACTTACTATCAAGTCTGATATATACAGCTTTGGTGTTGTGATGCTTGAGTTGATTACCGGACGTAAAGCAATTGACATGACTAAAAAGTCTGGTGAACAAAATTTAGTTCCATGGGTGAGTTCCTTTTGCCTTAAATTTTACTTATAGAAGGGTATATATAACTGATATATGTGAAAACGGGTCATGTTGGGTTATGTTTTATTGCTAAGGGGTGAAATTGGTAAAGCTAACAGTTTAGCTAAAACGAAAGTGAGCCAATTGGGATGAACAGTTTAAAAGTCAGTCAAATCATATTGAACACTTTATAACCTCCAACATTGCTTTATACTAATGCCTGTTTTAAATTTTGTATAAAGCAAATCTTGGTTCCACCCGAACCTACTTATTTTTAACTGTCCTTAACTTCTGTTCGTATGGACCAAGAAGCAACCCACACGACCTGCTAATTTTGCGGCCTGCAGTTAATTGTTTACTCAATCATGCCTATGTTTTCAGCTTCTTATAAAGTAATACTGTCATCTTTCGTGTGAATTTTGTGCAGTCCCGCCCGTTCTTGAAAGATCGGAAGAAGTTTGTTCAGTTGGCTGATCCTTTACTGCAAGGTCATTTTCCCACCCGTTGTATACACCATGCGGTTGCCATAACCGCAATGTGTCTTCAAGAGCAAGCAAATGTTCGCCCCTTAGTTGGTGACATAGTTGTTGCTCTGGAGTACTTAGCTTCTCAGGCTGAGATCTCTGAGACTCCTAGGGCCTCGGCCTTTGACTCTCGCCCATCACCCTCAAGAAAAGAGAATAACCATGTCGCTCGTGAAAGAGTTACGAAAGTACCATCTTCTTTAAGATATTAGTGAGCAGAAGATTCATTAAGGCAAATAGAATCCCCGTTATCTATAGATGTTAGACCAGAAGATTTATTGAAACTGTCAGGAGTTAAAAGAAGTGATGGGAGGATTGCTTTTCTTTGGAGCATAAGGTACGACCTTTGTTTACATTACACGTAACTTGTTAGGAAAACATTTGTATTGCATATTTACGTAACTAATTTGGGAGTTCGATTAAAGACAGCTTCAGGAATATGTGTTTGTCAGTGGGTGACAATCTATCCAATGTTCTAATTAATTGTTGCTACTTCAACTAAGTAAGAGAGTTTTATTGCTGACAATAGGCGTCAGAAATTCGCTATGTAACTTTTTAAAAATGTAAAGATTCTATACTTTATATGCAACAAGGACCCTTGATTCCATATCTTTTAGTAGATTACTACGGTAATGCCCTTCCTCCCACTAATATGCTGAGTTTCTTGTTCAAATATTTTCCAGTATCTCTGACATATTCATGAAATAACCAATCTTGACATCTGTTAGCAACCTCAAAAATAAAGACAGACTGAGATTTAGAATGAAAACCAACCACTTTTTGCATATTCCATGGCATAGAACTTTACTAATTTGCCAAGTATGCTTCTGCAGGGTCGCGGCTTACGAGTGGATGGGTTTAAAGTCAGACTCCACGCCTCAAATGGCATCATTATCTGTAAGTGCACATATGTCTGTTTCATCATCATAGGTTCCTGCTTGGGTAACAAAGAAATTGATCAAGTTGTGGATAAAGTCTATGCTTCTCTTCATCAAGTAATTTGAAGGAATGTTTATGCAAATTTTCATCTAAATATGTAATTATAGTTCAATCTTGATTCTAGTAACAAGTATGTACATGTGAATTTGCATGCATGCTGCAATGGTTTTACAGTATGCTGTACTTGATTCTTTGTAAAAAAATGTTTTAGATGAATGAGTGCAAGCTTAAGTCCCAAGAGTAATGTGTTTGTGTCGATGAACTCGTGTTGGTCTTATGGGTTTTGAGTTATTAAATCCTTGCATAAACTGGTATCTCTGGTGGTGATAAAATTATCACATCTGTATCTGGATCATAAATGTATATGTATGATTTTGACTGGAGAATTAAAAGGACGATTACGTAGGCATCAAGTGAAGTCTTCTACGAGACTTGTGGTCACAAAAAACGTATTCATATTAGTCGGCTTTATAACAGAAATGCTGTTTGTATTTGGGAATCTATTCACACATCAACCATGTTGAATGGATGCACCTGGTGAAGCATTTCGGTTTGAAAACAAGTTATGAGTCAAGATTTCTTGACAGACATAAATTGATGTCTGAACATTTTTGGCAAAGAAACCTTTAACCCGTGGTTTTTCCTTTTTCATTTGATCTAGAAGACTAAAAGAGTTAGCAATTTTTTTAACAAAAAACTAAGGTGGTAAATAGTATTGTGCTTTGATAATTTCTACTTTTAGAGCACTCGGTATGATGTTATTTAACAAGCCAAACAGTATCATGTTATTTAACATGCCAAACATGCCCTTTTTGGATGAATGGCATGCCAACAGCCATACCATGCATAAGCTATCTACGCACAAAATGGTTTTGAGCTAGAGCGCCACAATTTTTTTTTTTTTGGTGAGTGTGTAGGTATTTTAGTGGGGTATTTTGTGCGACCCAATAACATGTTAATGTATGTTATCGTAGGAAGGGTTGAGTGATTGGTGTGTTATTGGTAGGGGATGACGCTGCCGAAGTTAGCATACCGATAACATGTTAAACGGCATACCGATAACATCTTATAGCCATGCACTCAAAACAATGGGGGTAATGGCCTGTTATTGGCAAATTTTGTGACTCATAGCCATTCTCAGATCTTGTGGTGCCATTAGCATGTCATTCGTCCCTTTCATTGGGCAATCACAAGCCATTCGCTTTTTTTTTTTTCCTCTTTCTCTTCTTGAGTGAATGAGGTATCTTTGGTGATGTGTTATGAAACCTACATGCACCTATAACAGTTATAGCTGGTGATAGTGTTTTACTTATCGTGATGTTATTTTATGTGTACTGAAGTGATAACCCAATAAAAGTTATTGGTGCATGACTGCACCTAACACTCTTAAGAGAACTGCAAATCAAGGTACCCAGGATCGTTTTCATGTTTACAAGATCGTGATCGTAAGATCGGACGATCTAAGATCCTACTTCAATGTTATTTCTTAATAGTTTATGTAATTTTATACAAATCTACAAATTCTAATATATTATAACCATAAAATACTATGAATGTTTCATATAAATGTAGTTCTAAATTATGATTATAAAATGTTTAAAAAGATTAACATGTTGTTTTTTGAATTCTACAAACAAACAACTCATAAATTTGTAGTTTTTTAGTTTTTAATCCGAGAAAAGTAAGATCGGATCGGATTAGATCGTAAGATCGTATGGTAAAGATCGGGATCCTATAAGATCTTAAGCCTGCAAAGATCCTATGTAGGATCCGGATCGTTTTTGCTTTGCAGTATCATAAAATCGTAAGATCCTAAGATCAGGATCGGGATCCTGACAACTATGCTGCAAATATTATCCATATAAGGTCAAATGTCTAACACTTCACATCCTTGAAGTAATGGTTTTTGCAAAATATTTTGTTAAACTTTATACAAAAATCATGTCTAAAAATCCTCAAAGAGGATGATTTTTGTTAGATATTTGACGTTTAAGAGATGATATTTGCTGATAGTTTCTGACAATAATGATTAGAGTGAAAATGAACAAGTCATAATTTTTTAACCTTTTGACTTGACTGACCATTTTAGCAATAACGGATTTTAGAGTATAATTCGTGCTGGCTCATTTTGAGCTGTAAGTCACGTAACCTGTGAATACGATTGGTAAAATGGACTTGCATATGTACGTGGCATATATATTTATGTTTTGAACCATCATTTGGCCTATATATTGACTAGGTATTTGTCTCATTAAGGAAGTCATTACCGTATAGTGTCATGTTTATTGTAGCTAACAATTGATATAAAGTGATTGAAAACGTATTTCTGTAAGCGACACCACAAACATATGTGGTTCATAATCACAACTTGTTTCTTACTTCAAAAATAAAAAGATGAATTTCTAGTCAACTTAAACCTTCAAAAATATTTTCTAAATAATAGTTTTTCCGCTCGAATGGATTGGCAATAATGTAACAAAAACAAGTTCAAGTTCAATTGATCATACAGTAAAACCTTTATAAATTAATACTTGATAAATTAATAACTTCGATAAAATTAATAATTTGTCCAGTCCCAACTTGGGACCAATACAAATTTAGCCCTCAATCGATAAAATAATAAGATAATAATTTTTTTGAAACCCCAGTGTATATATATTGGTCCTAACGAAACTATAAATTAATAATTACTAAAAGATTTCATATATATATATATATATAAAGGCCATAAGTAATTGGAACTTGTACAAATTCTTATAATTCAATTAAGGTTATACGTAACTGAAACTTGTCCCAACAAAACTAACTTTTTACTTATTTATAAACAATGAACTTGACAAATTCAATTAATATGTGAATGTGAATTCATAAAGTGATAATCAAAACTTATTTTTCGTCTCTAACTAGTATACATTGTAACTAGTATATTTGATTGGTAAATTTAAAGATCATATGCAAAATCTCTTTAAATTAATAAATTATTAATTTATCGATAAAATAATATTTCGCTAAATTAATAAAATATCCCGGTCCCAACACCATTAATTTATAGAGGTTTTACTGTACTTGAATGCATGACATAGTTTTTTTTTCTTCGCAAAGATGAATTATATTATTACTCCAAAATATTGTACATTGCTTGAATAACACACTCTGTTTTGGACAATCCCCAAAACAGAGAAACAAATAACATATTACATCTATTTATCCGATATCATACAAGGCAAAGTCTTTATCTGACAAAACTAATACACAAACTCATAACAGAACATCACATACCTGCTCACATTCTTCACTTTACCAATTCAAGCAATCATTCAGGTCTTTTATTCACCATTGTTAACACTCTACCATCTAGCTATATTTCATTATTTCCAATACTTTTTTCCACAAAGATCATTCAACCTGCCACCACAATGACCAAAGTAGAACAAGAGATTGGCATCACTAGGCATCCATAACCTCTCCACGGCAAGGCTATACCAGTTGTGATACATTTCCATCTACAACAATGGGTTCACACAGCTGGGAACACACACCTTGCAGTGAGTATCAACCATTTACTCCTTGGCAGTGTATAGATAGGACCAAGTAGGTTCATCTTTCACTCTTCACTATTCCTATCTTCATACACTGCCCACCAACTCACTTTACCTTTCACAAAAGGAAACCTACTTTATGGATTGTGTTAGATTGTTTTCTGATAGGAATCCAAACAGCACCTCAATTACCTAACAAAGCCTATTGGAGACTGTTTAAAGTTCCTAAAAGAGCTACAATCCTAGTAATCCAAGATACAAGGCTATATTTTGTAAGTGAGCTTAGCAAATCTTCAAAATTCCATTGATTCAGAATTTGAAGATTTTAGGTATACAACCTATCTCTTTTTAGAGTGCATATTTCCAAGAATCATTCTGCATTAAGTGAATTCCTTTGTAGAAAACAGTGAGTTTTCTATTATCTTATTACCAGTGATCTTACCACATGTAGTACAGATCACCCATTCAAGCAAGATACTACTATATAACTACTCAACCTCTAAACATACCCAATGTAACTCTGTGCTCCATAGATGTTGCCCCAACACCACATAGATGAAGCAAAAACTTACAATGAGTATGTAGGAGGAGGGTAATTAAGATACTAGCCCTCTGCTTCCACATACACCAATCTACCAAACACCTCTTTAACTCTAATCTGCAATATTTAACCCATTATTACCTCCCAAAGAGCACAAGCCTCCTTAACTGCATTAGAAGATTTAACTTTAATAGTCATTAGCTTACACCTTACCTCATCTCATATGATTTTTATCAAAGTATTTTTTGTCCCTCTCTTCCTGTCTAAACTCCTTAAAATTCATTTCCTACCATATGAAGTAAGTTGTTGCAGCAAAGCAAAGTTTTTTAATGATGCTCCAAATGCTATTATGGCTCTTTCACCAACATACCGACCAAGCATAGTTGTCGTAAAAGGCTTAAGGCTTCTAGGCGCTAAGTCGCACGAGGCTCTAGCCTTTGGGATTTTTTTTAGATCAAGGCTCACGACATGCATGAATCTCACAAAAATCGCGCGCCTTGGGGATTTTTGCGCCTTGGAGATTTTTGCGCCTCGGAGATGTAACATGTTTTTGGGCCTTTTTTTTAAATATTAAGATAAGAAAAATGGGCCTTGTAAGTTATATACATGGGCCTTTTAATTCATAATTTGTAAGATTGTATGATAAATTTGAATTGATTTTATGTTTATTTTATTGATTGAAATTTTCTTTAAGAAGTTACTTTGTTTCATTAAGTACTTTTTTATGACATATTATCATGAAAATGATTGCCTTGAATATTAATACGTTGCTTGCTTGATATTTTGGGTTAAATTGTGAGTTTTGTTAGATGTAAGTCTACAAGTGTAGGACACAAGCATATTTAGTATGATATGGATTTTAATCTATATATATGTATAACAACCCGTAAATTTCCGGATTATTACAATAATATTTATTACGTCAGAAAATTCAAATCGGTTATTTTCTGACAGTTGTCAAAATTTAGATTTAAAAACAAGAGGTCATCTCGTTTCCTTAAAAACCCGACACCGCACACACGATACTTGTCCACTAAGTGTCTGTATAATAAAGGTGAACTTTGTCATCGTCCAAGTTAAAATTTAAGCTTACATAAGCTCAATCCATTAGTTATTTCCACATACTGCAGCGCAGTAGCATGCAAGACTAAAAATAAATAACGAAATAAGTGAAATATATATATTTTATCATTCAAGGATAATTTACGGAAGAAAACGAGAAGTTATCTCGTGAATTTAGAAAATCACGGCACCGCACGCAGACCTACGCCAAATTAATAACGTCAAACATTTATAATCAAATTTCTACGTAATAATAAAAATATACTATTACACTTACAAAAACGCTTCTAAAAATATAATTTCTATATCTTTCGGGTACCGGGAAGGTACGTTTACTCGAAGATTCGACAAAACACGGGGTACCGATGATAATGTCTTGTATAATAAAACAAAAGAGATAACATTCCTATCTCTCCCTCTCTCCCACGTTTCCAACATATTTGTCTCTCCCTCTCTCCTTTGTCGACAGAACCCAGAGAAAACAAACACAACAAGGGCTACTTCTCCTTCTTTTGAAAGTCAAGACCAAAAATCCATCACCATCCCATGCCAAATTCGTCTCCCTACTACTCTAGCAATCACAAGGATACCTAGGGGTGCGGCTGTGGACAAGAACGTGAGCCAAGAAGGAGTGCTTTCCTACAACTAGGTCAAGAAAGAAGATTTCAAGCCTTCCACATACTCCTCTACAAATAAAGAAGAGTAATCGCAGTTTCCTCACGCATCATTCTCATCATCACAAAAAAATTAGGGTTTCATGAGTCAAAGGGGTTTTCTAAATTAACAAAGGGGTTTTGCAAGTTGAGGTGTTAGGAGCTTAATTCAAGTCTAAATTCGTGCCGGTTCATCTCCACTCAATCCAATTGAACTCTTGAGCTTTCGGTGTTCATGGCTACTCGACCCATTAATGGGTTCATTGTAAGAACGCATTTCTTGTTGAATTCATTTGGTTGTAATATTATTTGTTTTATTCGAGGTCCTAAATTTTTTTCCATACCGATTTGGTAAAAATCACTTAAAGTATAAGTAATGTTAATGTTGGGGATGAATTAAAAATCTTTCTTGTTGTTTGTTGTTGTTGGATTTCATACGGCAAGAAATGATGATATTGGCTTATCTAATTTCAACATACTTCCTAATCATTCAAAAATCCTATCCGATTGATATGTTGTTTGTAATCTGTGTTAGTCTCGACTGAGATTAAAACCTCAATCGAGGTACTGGTTTTATGCGTTGTCCCGAACAACCATCAAGGCTCATAAGGGTGTGATTGAGTCGAGACCCTCACTTGAGTCGAGTAGTACCCGACTTCACTAGTCATTAGTCGAATGGGACTTATTATAATTACGTTGCTTTAATCTAGTACCTTGACTTGAGAACCGTTTTCTTCACTTGTAGACAAATGATGTAATATGCATAAATTGGATTAACTTCCCCCCAATTCATGCAACATGTCTTTAGCAGCCCAACACTCCTTTTGGTTTCTCAATCAGCTTTCCCCAAACCGACAACCGCCTTCGCAGATTAAACTTTGATGTAGTGAACATTTCCTCTAACTTTTGAAGTTTTCAAAGACGCTAGCGGAATTTGTAGATGAGCAAGAAACCACACAAGGTAAATCGACTTGTTGCGGAAAATCCGCTCGGGGGTAACATGCAAGAAATCAACAAGATCTTCTCACGTATGTAGATGCTTCACACCAAACAAACCATGAAAGACGAAATGAAACTACTTCCCCGAATGATGCGGCTCATCGGAATAATATACCAGAACTGCAATTACTCGATAAAATGACCGCGTGTGAGGCATCACAACATCATATTTAGGTAACTTCACGCACGATAACTCTGTGAAAGTGAGACGATAACACCAACGCGGAGACGATTAACCACAGATCGCCTCATCATTTCTTTCCCATTGAAGAAATTCATGAAAGGAGAGGGTTTTCGAAAAAAATACAAAAACAACAAAGGAAGCAGACACCACCTATACTCTCTTCCCCAGTTTTTTTAATGAATCGAATCATACACCACGTATGTTGATGATGAAATTGGAGACATCGAAACCATGTATGTTCAATTAATCGAACAAGTGTGAAGTACCATAAATAACTCGTGAGAATCAATCTGCCGATAAAACTTCTCTACCGTGTATACTCTTCTCAGCTAATCTTTACCGACCCCATTATCATTCTCGACGCTTTTTGCGCGCGACTACTGATGGAGAAAACCCAATATGACTAACTTGAGATGAAGTAGTATAACCCGAACTTGTGACTTAAACTTGCACTATTGTCAGACGAAGAACCCTTTTTCTTAACTCCATCGAAAAAAGGAAAACTTAAAGTTTCTCAAATTATCCACACCTTAGTGTGACACTTGAGCACAACAACGTAACTCCTTAAAAGTGATAGTTATAAGCTGTGAGCACAACAACGTAACTCCTTACATCGTTCAACTAGATAACTTAAGTTCATTTGTCTGCATTCGCTAAAACTCGAACAAGGATCTCAAGAATCATGCATCCAACCAACCCCGATATCTTCAGATACTAAGTACACGCACCCGTGAAATCCCACTTCAACCTCAAATAAATAATAGTGAATTCGCGCCGTAGTCACATTCGTTAAATGCCCAAAAAAAAATAGCCTTCGTTAACGGTTTAAATAAACTTGATAATGGTTTCCCGATCTTGTCAAAAACTATGTATCCTCGTGAAAGCTTGTCATGAACCATAATACTACTTTATGAATAAAAATTTTTTATCCAAAATTTGTCAAGAAAAATTCGGATACCAATTTTTGTTGACATTAATACGATTGTAACGCAAGACCATCCAAAGCCCTTGTGATTATACGATTAGGTCCAATGATAGATCTAGTCCAATAAGTAAATTGATATTCGGCCCACCAGACCATCCAAAGCCCGGTATCCAAATCCAATTCTAAACCAAATATCTACCATATTTAACACACGCACCTCCTAATATTTTGCTATTAGTTAAAACCTAATCTCACCCACATAAACAAGTCCGCCTACCATCACAGAAATTCTCTCACAAATAATATCTCACCTCATCTTCATCTTTACACATTTCAGATCTTGTTTTACTACCAAGACCCACAACTCCTTTCCAAAATAGACAAACAAGCGAACCTTCTTAATGAATGGTTAAAGTTTATGGCGATATGGTCTCAAAAGAGATCACAGGTAGGTTTTGTTGTTGTTTGTGTCAATCGAACATAAAACTTGAGGATAACAGATTTGTTATTCTTCCTGTTTTAAAGTTTCTTATAAATGAAAGGAGGTTAGCAAAGGATCTATGATGATATGTTCTTTCGTTTGGTTGACCTTGAAAGGTCTTGATGTAACCATGAATAACACGAAAGAAAAATGAACAGAGATCTATAATTATTTTTTGTTTACTTTTCTTTTTGAGCTGTTGATTGAGTGTTCGGAGTGAATGTGAGGGTTATTAGGTTGTGTTTAGCATAAGGTTGGTTTTTGTGTTGTGATTTAGATGGTATTTGGTTTTTGGTTTGGTCAAAGTGAGTCTTCTTTTCATCTTGTTTTTCTGTCAAAAAAATCTTACGCGTAAACTTTTATGGTCGAAAGGCTAATGCGTAAGAAAACTTACGCGTAGACGAAAACGTTACGCGTAGCCATGGACCTTAGGCGTAGCCATGGACCTTAGGCGTAAGCCATGGACCTTAGGCGTAAGCCCATATGCGTAGTACCTTACGAGTAGCTTTCCAAGCTACTCGTAAACAATCTGAAGATCCTTATGCGTAGAACTAGGGTTTTGACCCGTTTACCACTTTTTCCGGCGAGTTTTTCCGACCAAAAACCCGTTCAGCTTCATAATAAACCCAGAAAAGCATAAAACTGCTTTAAGACCCATTTTGACAATGAATAAAAAGACCACTTTGAACAGAATATTTCACTAGTATTGGAACCAAACAGTCTTAAAAAGTTAATAAGAATGTGAAAATATGAGACTTGTTTGACCCAAAGAAAAGATACCGTAGACTTGTAAAAAATCTGATAAAACACAATAAGTAACAGAAAAGTTAACAACTTTGTTAACAGATTTTACAAGACACGATTTTGACAAGAAAATATCACCAAAAATCAACCAATGATACAAATCGGACCTTGCTCTTGATACCAATGTTAGGATCGTATTTATGGTTGATATGGTGATTCGAGAATCTTGGAAGATGGAAGAAACACACATCTTGAGTTGAAGTAGAGAGAAGGGAGAGAACTATATTATTATTGAAAAGGTGAAAGGTTTACACTAAGATCTCACCCCTCCATGGAAGTATGGAGGGTATTTTATACCAAACACATACAACAATGGGTAATTGACATAACAAGCCCATGTGTTTACAGGTAATAAGATGAATT
>OU343219.1:50163206-50289245 GCA_910596185.1 Chrysanthemum makinoi | reverse complement strand
CCAAGTAAAACCACATTTTACCAAGGCCCGATTTGGGCAAGTTGAAGAAAAAGATTTTGAAGTCGGGTTGTTGAAGAGTAATTGAGAAAATCCAAGACCTTCAAATTTGTGAGCAACATTATAATAAAGCTTCAACTTTACTGTTGAAAACAACAAAGAAAGTTGGTTTGAAGAGTTGTGAAGATGTCGTGGAATCTAAAGATAATGAAGATGTAAAGGTTTGTAATCTTGATCCAAAACATTAATGTTCAAATTGAAGACTATTTTTTTATTATTTTATTTTATTTTTATTTTATTTTCCCCCTAATCATGGTAAGTGAGAAACAAAGATTCCAGTTAAAGAGTTATAGGAAATTGATGTTTTTGAAACCTCATAAACACAAGCTATCTACCTCAAGAACGAGTTTTTTTTCAAGAGAGAGAGAATGCTGAGGGGGCGATAAAGAGAGATTTAGCGTTTTGTATGGATCATGGGCAATGTGGGAAGCATGTGAAGAAACGAAGGAAAAGAGTTCTCAAGTTGATGTAAAGCTTAAAGCTACTTGTACGCTGTGAAAAGATGTTCCAAGTTGATGAAACCCCTGATGGTGAAAACTCGATGGCGAGTTCTTTTCAAGTGTTTGTGTGTGTATGTGTGTTTTGGGTTGGGGTGGGGGGGAGGGGGGCAAGAATCGAGACCGGGACCCATAGAAGTTACTTTTCGCTACAATGTAACACTGTGAACCTTGTTATACCGTAAAGCTCTTAAATAGAGATTAATTTCAGCTTTCAAGTTGCTACGCCATAAACAAGTTTTCCATTGTTACGTCGTAAAGGCTACATATGTAGTTTTTACTTTTAGTATTTAAGATATTTTATTAATTTTATTTAGTTAGGAAAGTTTATTTATTTATATTTTTGTTATCTACTTTACTTATTATATTTTTCTCAAAGATAATTTTCTTTAATAAATATTGGTTTTAGAATTTCACTGAAAATCATCTTTTACTCGTGTTAGGGTTTTATTGTCGGTAATGTTATCAACGTTTAAATTATAATTTATTAAAATTCGCTTTCCATCTTGCGTCAATATTAGGTTTGTTTTAAAAAGAAAATTAATTTCCCTTTAAAATGGTGGAACCGAGATTGGCCTCTTTTAACCAACTAGTAATTTAGAAAAAGATAACGTGCGAAAAAGGAATATTATTTAAAATGGGAAAGAATATATATTATCCGTATTATTGAAAAATGTACCCAACCAAAACTTTCGTCACACCCTTTAATTCAGAAAATTTCAGAAGCCTCTAGAGTGAGTCGGTTACCTTTCTTTCTTTCTCATCACACAAACAATTAAACAAACACCATAAGCAATTCATTCATTAAACCCCCCTAATTAATTATTAATTTCTTTCTTCTTATGATCAGTAGTCGCTCTTTTCGGTTAGTTTCATTCCTACTTTTTAACTCCCCATTCTTCATTTTTTCTTCAATTTATCTATTCTTATTATTATATCTCAATTTTGTGTGTGTTTTTTAGATTATTGCCTTGTCAAGTACTAGTATTGTTAGTAGGAGTCAATGTAAGTTAGGGGGTCTTTGTTTTGGCTTATATAGCTTATTTGGTTTTCGGCTTATGTTTCATAACCTCATTTTTTGTGGCTTATATAAGATTATTATGACATAATAAAATATATATGTAAGCCGGAAAGTTTCAAAATAAGCCACAAAAAATGAGCTTATGAAACCTAAGCCCAAAACTAAATAAGCTATAAGCGAAACAAACACCCCGTTAGTATGAAATTATGAATGCTGCTATGATACGTTATCTCATTCATTCATATGCTGTTATCATACAGTTTATAAATTACTTTCTTATGTGGTGGTGATTTTGATTCAAAAATTGATCTTTTATGTTACATGTGGAAAGGCTAATGATTAGGTGTCACATTTGTCGTCTTCAATATACAAGCTCTTACACTCAAAATTATAGTGCACTAGCAAATTCCATTAAGCAAAACACTTTAAAATGTTAACGATATTCGTGTCACAGTGTAATCATGCATTTTCAATAAACACTCGCTTGGGATGGAGGAATAATACATCAAGAATCATACAGAGTTTTAGAAGTAGTGGTAGGTTGAGGATTGACATGAATGTAGTGAAGTGACTATTTTGATGCCTTTAGGTACAAGTTCATCGTAGTGATTGGTTCCATTGATGCTGGTTTTCGTTGTTAGACTACCCGACCTGGTTCAGCATATACTTCTTCTTGTTGTTGTTCTCTTTGTAATATTATAGGCTTTTCATATCTTATACTTTTCATTCTGTTGGTGACAACCTTCATGCTTTGGTGTCATATATCACAGTTTTATTCGTTAACTGTATACTAGTGGTTATAGAGAACAGAATTAAGCATTTTTATATGACTCGGGAGTCAGGAACATAATCGGTTGGTGATCTACATCACATACCAACAGAACTACTAAATTAAGACAACTCGTAACTACTTACTTAAGATTCTGCATCTGTATCAAAATAACTCCCACATCTGATGTCTGCTCTGATGATCATAATTCCGTATATCAAAATTATCGCCGTCAAATGAGATACATTCTTGTACACGTTTCATTTTTTTTTCACTGTTTTCATCTATATTACCAAGAGACCATCTTGTAGATTGATTTTCTAGAGAATTGCTGATGTGGATTGTCTTTGAAGAAAGCTGTAGTGTACCAATCTCTATATTAGTTAGGAATTTCTAATATCCTCTTCGGGATTCTTTGATTGAAGTGTTGTCATACATTTAATTAAACAATCAATGGAATGCTAGATAGTAAGATAAACATGGAATGACTGGAAACAGCATGAGTGGAAGAAGAATATGTGGACATGGCAAATACTACACTCGCAAATACGAAAGCTGTTTTTTGGCCTTAATTAGGGCAATTGTGTTATTTCCTTATCTGCAACTGGAATGGTCTCAGTTTGTTTCATGCTTAATTACTAGTCTGGTTAGAGTATTGAGCGTTAATTGGAATTGCAGGCGCCTCTTGAAAGGACACCGGCCTCAGTTTTATTCTTTTATGCTCAGTTTAAATCAATAAATTTGAGCGAGTCTTAATACTAGCATGCGTGTTCCTTTTGTTTCATGTTCACTGTCTACTTTTCTTTCATGTAATTGTATTTCCTTCTTTTTTTAGTAGCGTTTAGTTGTAACTTTATTGTACTCGACTGATTTATGGTATACAATTCATGTTTCTGTCTTGACACACATACAAGTAGTATGAAGTGAAAAAGCTGGTATGAAATGTTCTCATTGGCTCATTGCTATTACTGACATGTGCAGGTCTTGTTGCTAAGTGATGCCCAGAAAACGTGAATGACTGGAAGTCTTGCTCAGATTGTTCTCAGTTATATTATTTTGTGTCACGTCTATATAAAAAATGATGTCAAATAAGGTTGATATGTCAACAACTCTTGAGAAATCACCTAAACCGCAAGATTTTGATCTAAAGATTTGGGGATGGTCCCTTATTTCAGTTGTTCCTTGGGCCATTAACGTCAAGGATAAATTCAAAATGCCAACTTTTTTTAACAAAAAGCTCAAGAAACATGCACGGCAATCTAGGTTGCGTAGGCTTTCTGAGCCAACTGTTAGCTACGCCACTGTGCGTTTCAGACCCTATGTTTCCAAGGAACCATGGCATACTGGGCCAAGGGCATTCCTTTCTCAGTTGTTTCCACGATATGGGCATTACTGCGGACCAAATTGGTCAAGTGGGAAGGATGGAGGGTCTCTACTTTGGGACAAGCGCCCTATTGATTGGCTCGACTATTGCTGTTACTGTCATGACATGGGTTATGATACTCATGATCAGGCTGAGCTTCTCAAGGCGGATTTGGCATTTCTTGAGTGCTTAGAGAGGCCTCATATGGCTACGAAAGGGGATATTCATGTTGCTCATATTTACAAGACAATGTGCACATCAGGTTTGTTTAGCCTCCTTTCCTCACTCATATTTTTCAGAAATGGTGTCACCGGATGACTTCCTTTTACGGCCTACCTGACTTTTTCCCAAATTATTAGTTGGGTATTTGGATTTGCATTTAAAGTGAATCACCTTACCTATTTGCCTGATTATTGCAGCTTTAAAGTCATAATAATAAGCTTTTAGATATGCTTCTGATATTAATCAGCTTTAGATAATCTGTTTGATGCAGCCTGCAAAAACGCTGCTTATCTAAGAGGAGGCTAAAATTACTAATATACCCCTTTTAGAGCCTAGCATGAGAGACTTTCACTCCAGTTTAACAAAAGATCTCTCCTTTTCATATCAATGTTCAATTTTGGTCATTTTATCTATAGTTCTTGAAGTACTACATTTGTCAAAAACTCAGACTTTTGATATTACAACTTCAATTATCAGAAGCAAATTTCATCTCCAGCAACCAAACACCCCCTGATACACCCTCCATTGGAAAATATGTTATACTCGGTCTGCCTAAATTAATGCAACACTTATTGAAAATTTTCAACTCAGAGCTGTATGATGGCTTGTTGGTATTATGAGAAAGTATTCATTTTCACAGATTTTGGTCTGACCATGTTTTAACTCAGAGTTGCGTGTTTTAGACATTTGATCAAATAGTGAGACACTTCCACGAAATTAGGTGCCTTTGAATGAGTTTTGTGACAATCACAATGGATAACCGATTAATGAAACCTATAAAGTTAAAAAAAAAAAAAAAAAGGAATTGTCTAGAAATCTTAGACGGGTAGTAAAGTAATTTACATGTCATGGGATAAATACAAAGTTTGCCCCCTTGAAACTGTAAATAGATTAATGAATCGATCATAGATGAACTTGAATTACCTGTGGAAATGAAATGTCACCGTCCACTTACTATTTAATAAATGTGACATTAACTCTATTGCAGGTCTGAGGAGCATACTCATACCGTACAGGCAGCATTTGGTGAAACTAAAGTCAGGTCAATTATATCTTGGCTTCGGATGGCTCAGCAATATGAAATGGAAAGGATGGAACCCTCAGAAATAGACTAGATAGAGTCACTCTAGTATGTAAGAATCATGTACATCGTATGTTTGTATAGGTAATATGTATAGAAATGCTGCGACTAAATGTCAAAATCACACCTTCTACATTACGTTGTCGTTTGATTAGTATAAATTAGCAATTCCGTGTTCAGAAAATTCTACTCCTGAAGTCATTCCTGTTTATAGCTTCATTGTGTGTGGAAAGTTAGTTTATGTGTTTGTGATAAGCTTATTCAAATACATGTTGGCCATTTTTAATGTTTGACGTTAAGTTTTGTTTGACGTTAAGTTTTATTAATTTGATAATTGAACCTATTGAAGGGAAAATCTAACACAAATTGATCAGTAAATGAGTTGGAGTTATGTAAATCTGTGTGTTAGTTTGTTTGTTTTAGATGAGACTCGGTAGAAGTCTTACCAACTTCTTTGCATTCTGTTACTGCTGCTATGAATGACATTACTTTTGGCGTACTTTGGAAAGAATTGCATTAGAATTGTATACTAGGAGAACGAAGCTGAACCTTTCCCTTTAGTTGAAGCTTATTTTGGACCCGTAAATCCATTTTACTTTAGAACTGCTTTCGTTAAGAGGCCACGGTGCAGTGACCCTATAACATGTTATAGGTGTCAAAATGGCACCTATGGCGCCGCTATGCTTGTTGTAATGCACAAGGGGTTTCGTGTTATAGGGCCATAGCCATTGGGATGGCGATCGTTTGGGGTTTCTTTTTTCCAGAGTAAGTGGAGTATTTTTAGTGGCGTGTTATAGAAATGTTATTGGAGAGGGTGTTTATGTTATAGGAGTGTTATAGGGTACAACCTGACGTGGCGACGCTTATAACAGTTATAGAGTTTTACTGCACCTAACGCTCTAAGGCTAAGGCTAGGAAACTAATTATGTGAAGATGGTTTCACCAAGTAATAAGGTGACAAGATCGTACATAAGGATTGGTGTTTCTTGGACTAAAAAAGTTGTTTTTTTGTTGACAATGGATATTGTTGCATTCATGTTGGCCTCTCTATTACCAAAAGTATATGTTGTTAGATAATGTTAAACAAGCATTCTTCCAATAATGAAATGTACTATTGGTAAGTTCATCTATCGAGCGATAATAGCTGGTTAATCGTCTATGAGTATAACTGTGAACTTGAACCATAACCAAAATGAGAGTTTAAAAGCTAATTTTTCTTCATCAATACGTTTTATGCTTCTGTGAACAACCTTTCAAAGCATATATCAGTTTGTGATTATAAAATACATTAGAGCATCTAGATAAACCTTTTACAAGTTTGACATATCATATTTAATCATCAATATATCAAACTTTTGATTCTATAAACCTTTTACAAGTTTATAATATGTTCTCGTCATGCATTAAATTATGAATATGTTCAAGATTTCAGATCTATTCATGCTAAAGGTATATGAAATAGAAATCCTCTATGATTGACATAAATGATAAAACTTTATATGTTTTTTAGATTTTTTCTTAAATCTCGCATTGTGGATGCACTTCCGGGGGAAACGACACTTCATATGCGTGTTTAAAATTGATTTCAACATGGACCATTGGTCCTAAATGGTATGGACCATGGCATGAACTGTCACATAAAGGTGCTTTGCAAACATTGATGTCACCTAACAAACCAATTTCATTCCATTAATATGCTTTTTTAACGCATGCAAAAATATCCTATTACAAACCTTTAGGGTGTGTTTGTTTTACGAGGAATAGGTTTCATTCCTTCAAAAAGTTGTTTAGATGGCAAAATGAGGAAGCGGCTCCGAGTTAAAAAGACGTAAAGGCACATTTTTTAAAAGATTTGTTTATTATTTAGCTCATTCTTTTTGAAATACATATAGCCTTCAAAACTTAAATCGCAGACAAACGGGCACTTTTTTTCTCTCTCAATTGTTGAACATTAACGATCGTTTTAAAGATTTTTTTTATATAATATATTTATTTTTGTTAATATAAATAAGATATTACGTTTAAGGAATTTATTTAGTCGTTTTAGGTCTTTTATTAAGCGATTTATATATATATGTGCCCGCTGAAATTTAGCTAGTTTCAAAGCCTATTCTACCGCGGTTTCAGCCCTACCGCCGCCTCGTTTTGCCACCTCTAGATGGAAGGTTTGGATTCTAAAATTTGTTATCTTACCATAAACGTAAGCATAACTTATACCTATCATTAAAGTTTGGTTTTCTCTCTTGAATCTTATATCTATACTTATATCCACGTTAAAAATAAACGCTCTTTTTAAGTTTTTGAATTTGTTTTTAAAAATACTTTGTATTTGTTTATCGCTACTATATAGATATGATAAAATTGACGAGTTGAGTTAGACGGCAGGCTATTAAAACGGATTAAAAAAGCCGAAGAGCATCCTAGCTCATAGTATGCTAATTGTTAATCAATCGAGTTCACTTATCCGACTATTTAACTGAGTTCATAATCGAGTTTGAAAATAAGAGTTTCATCAAGCTTGAAACAAGTTTTTCAATAGCGTTAAACAATATTTTTATTTTTTTTTTTTATTTTTTTTTATTTTTTTTTTTTTTACAATATTGATGTTGAACGGGGGTGTGAATAAAACCCTAACAAAGGTTAAACAAAATCACAAAGGATTTAAAGGTTTTAAGTCAAAGTTTACTGATAAATGAATATTTAAACAATGAACTCAAGCCTAATAAAATATATTTATAAGTAAGTAAATCTTGATGAAAAAATCATCTAAATAACATAAAAAACTGACTTAAAAGTAGACGGATAAAATCAGCATTCGATGACTCAACGACGTAATAAGGTTTATTTGTTTACCCTTTAGAGCACAAGGTGCCATTCGCCGTGGCTCGCCATAGGTGCCATATCACCCTTGTCATAGCTCTTTATGACACCGCCCCCTTGTTATAGCTTTTCATGTCACCTTTGGCGAGGGTATAATTTGTACCTTGTGGAGTTTGTTTATTTATTTATTAATATTTTTTTTCTCTTCTGTTTTTGTCAAGTGGGCTCCAAATGAGTAAGTTGAGGTTAGTTGTGAGTGAGGAGGTTAATTGTGAAGGTTTATTATAATGATGTGACACCTAGTGGACTCCAAATAAATAAGTTGGATATGTCATGACACCTAATGCTCTCAGCAACAAAGAAGGTAGGATTAATCCTTAACTGAAATGGAGTACAGTGCATTTTCGAGTGTGTTACAATAGTGAGAGTCACATCACATGGGATAAATATATAAGTTGAGCAGGAAAACATGGTATACAATAATTGTTTAAGTGGACCAAAATAACAATAACAATAATTAATAATTAATTAAGAAATAAATAAATGGTACCCACAAAAATAGGAAGGAAGGAGAACACTGCTAATTGCCGCTAAAACCGGACACAACACACCAACACAAACACAAGTCTTCTAGTCTAGCAATTTGCCAATAATAAATAATTTAATCTAAAACTATAGTCTCTGATAACATTATATTTATTTATTTATATTTATATTGTGTGCTTAGATCTATCTATCTAGTGTTAGATTTGCATTTTGTCATTCATTCTAAAAAAATATTTCCCCAATTTCTTTCTTTCTCTCTCTTAGGGTTTGCTACATTTCTAGAGAGAGAAAGAAAGAATGTGTTAATTTATATGAATTTATCTTATTAGTAAGCACTTATTTATCTGTATAATTTTTTTTTTTTTTACAAATGACTTGCTTTTCATGCTTCAAATTAAGCTCGAAAGAAGTTACCGATGGCGATTTCGATTCCAATCATGACCAAGGTGGTTGCTTAATTCACATTCTACTTATAATTTTAATATAGTTTAGAATCTAGATTTGTAACTGCTATTCCTTTTTTTTTTTTTTTTGTAAATGTAGGTAATGGGAAGGGGAGAACACGATATAAGGATGTTGTTACTGGTACGATAGTTTATAAAAAAGTGTTTGTATACTTGTTTTGGGGATTTTGTTCAAATGTTGTTGTTGGTTTGTAGATAATGTGAAGGAAAAAGGTACGGCATTGTGTAATCAGAGAGCTGTGGCGCGAAGCTTTACGTTTCGTGAGCTTGCTGCGTCTACGCAGAATTTTAGAGTTGCTAATTTGATTGGGGAGGGTGGATTTGGAAGTGTTTATAAAGGCCGCTTAGATTCTGGGAAGGTAAAATCAAACATTTTTATTTATGTAGTTTGTATGTGTGATTGTGCTTTTTGTAAGTCATTGGATGCTACTTGGAGAATTTGCATTAGTGATTAGATAATCATTGGTTAGATCTGGGAAGGTATATTATATGTTTGTATGCGTTCGTTTTTTATAAGCAGTTTGTATTGTAAGTGACTGATTGCTACTTGGATAATTTACATTAGTCGTTAGATAATCATTTGTTTATTGTGACCTGATGAATTAGGCTTAGATACTGCTATAATCATTTGCTTAAACTTTGAGATAGTTAGGCCTAAATCTATGAATACCAGTTACGCCGTGTACATCATAGACAAAAAAAAAAAAAAAAAAAAAAAAAAAAAAAAAAAAAGGGCTAAATTTTTTCCACATCGCATGAACAGGGACATCTATTCGTTTTAACTGTCCTAACTTGACCGCACCTTAAACTCGACCTAGATTTAGGTTACTCTTCTACTGAACATGCAAATTAAATTAGTTGACAACTTTAACTTAATACTCAGACTGATTATCTGTTTGAAGCCATCAAACACCACCTAATTAATCCCCTATAGCTAGGTGAAGCTGGTATGTTTTTTTGGGTAAAAGGTTGATACACCCGATAAATTTATTACTCCAAAAAACAGTTAAATATATAGGATGTGAGTGAATCTCATATATGAGCCCATTTCATAGGCGAAAAAGGTGAAGCTGGTATGTTAGTTTGCATTTGTCTCAATAGTCTGTTTTCATCAGAATTATAGTTGTAATCATTTTTACCCAACCACTTAAAACTGATTATTAGCTTAACTACACATTCAAGCACACACTCTTTGAATTGTAGATGCATTTTAGACTTTTTACTGTAATTAGTTTGCTTTCAGTGGTGGGAGTGTGATGTGCTCTGATGTTCTATATTAGAGCATCCACAATGCTAAAGCTTTTAAAAGCTTTATAAAATTGACATGTCATACAGTAAAAGCTTTATATACTTTTTTTCATTTTATAAAGCTTTGTTTTCTATGATAAACTTATAAAAACTTTATAAATGAGCTAGCCAAAGTTGCTTGTATTGAAAAGGTTCATAATCTTGAACCTATTTCATGCCATGCCATTATAAACCTCGTTCCACTATGAGGTCTCAATTTATAAACCATTTCATTTTTTATAAAGCTACCATTGTGGATGCCCTTATGTCTATGTCTGTCTTATACTGAGGCGTTGATCAATGAATTTTATGAACAGTTGGTTGCTGTAAAAAAGCTCAACCTGAGTGGCCTACAAGGGAACCAAGAATTCATAGTCGAGGTTCTAATGTTAAGTCTTCTTCGCCATTCAAACCTTGTCACTTTGACCGGTTACTGTACAGATGGAGACCAGAGACTCCTGGTTTACGAGTACATGCCACAGGGTAGCCTGGAAAACCATCTCTTTGGTAATTCTTTAATCATCTAATTTTATCATTAGCTTCTTTATCAAAGAATGAAACTGAATGATACATCTATATGTTGATTGAATCCTGTTTATTTCTGCCATTAAGTTTCTAGGTTTGAGTTTTTATTAAATTCTCAAAAGGCTCATCTGCGTGAAATAATGTGTCTAGGACCTATGTACTTCTCACCTTGGGGTAGACCTACATGGTCTGCCATGTATGCACATGAATAACCAGAAAAATCATTGTACTTTATGTACAGTATCATAAACTAAGTACTAGTTTACTTTTTAGTAGATCCTGCAAAAGTTTGTTATGAACTTATGATAGTGTTTATACTGAAAGAAAAACCTACGCCTAGCTTGCCTAGTACTTATGTGATCTACCATAATAGTAGATCCACAATTGTTGGTTTACTTCCTCTTTGTGCTGGAACTTTAATAATACACATCCTAAGTATTAGTGTTTTGCTGATGTTTTATATTCATCTCAGACAACGTAAAAACGTAAATCTTCTTTCTGTAATCATCTTAACCATTAGTTCCCTATATCTTATTGCACAAAATACAATATGAACTTCTTCTGTTAAAAGGATAATCTCAATGTCTGCTTTAATGTCCATGCATTCCGAGTGTGGTTGGCATGTGTCATTGATCTCATTTTTTTGGAGCTTTATTTTGAGGTTAGTTTTCTTCGTACATGGAAACAGAACACTGAAAAAGTGTTTTTATTGTCTTAGACGACATGTATGTGATGTTATCTTTTTCTTTTTAATTTTGATAGCATTAATCACGGAAATAGTAAAAAGATATATTTATCTTCTGGTGAAAAAGTAGGTTTTGATCAATTGTCTATTAAACTTTCTGTTCTTGCGGTTAAGAACAGAGTAGCAACATCTATTTTTGCAGCAAAGGTCTTGGCTATAGGTGGGAAATTGTGTGAATTGGTTAATTACTTAATTAGTCAAAAGAGGTTGATCCACTCGACTTTTTCTTATTTGCTTTTTGTCTTTCTTTCTGAAATATGATTAGAAGGTCATATAACTCCACTAATACTTTGGAGACTTTATACCGTTGACCTTTTGTAACCAGTCTTGCAAGTTGTAGTTGTTTGACATATCAATATGACCCCTGTTGATCACTTGATCTGTTTCTCACGGCATATATAGCTTACACTGGTCTGACTTCTGTTTACTAGCGTCTAATTGAAAGGCTTATTAGAGTACATATCTGTGTCTACATGTGTGTCAAGTCTAGGTGTCAATAACTAATTGGATGTATGTCCTTTCTCCAGATATAAAGCCGCATCAGCAGCCATTAGATTGGCACACCAGACTAAAAATAGCACTCGGTGCAGCTCGTGGTCTCGAGTATCTCCATTGCATAGCAAACCCACCCGTAATTTATCGTGATTTAAAATCTTCAAACATATTGCTGGATAATGACTTCAATCCAAAGCTTTCAGACTTTGGGCTTGCTAAATTGGGTCCTGTTGGTGACAACACCCATGTATCGACTCGAGTTATGGGTACCTACGGTTACTGTGCACCCGATTATGCAATGAGTGGTAAACTTACTATCAAGTCTGATATATACAGCTTTGGTGTTGTGATGCTTGAGTTGATTACCGGACGTAAAGCAATTGACATGACTAAAAAGTCCGGTGAACAAAATTTAGTTCCATGGGTGAGTTCCTTTTGCCTTAAATTTTACTTATAGAAGGGTAAATATAACTGATATATGTGAAAACGGGTCATGTTGGGTTATATTTTATTGCTAAGGGGTGAAATTGCTAAAGCTAACAATTTAGCTAAAAAGAAAGTCAGCCAATTAGGATGAACAGTTTAAAGGTCAGTCAAATCATATTGAACAGTTTATAACCTCCTACATTGCTTCATACTAATTTCTGTTATAAATTTTGTATAAATCAAATCTTGGTTCCACCCGACCCTACTTATTTTTTAACTGTCCTAAACTTCTGTTCGTATGGACCAAGAAGCAACCCACACGACCTGCTAATTTTGCGGCCTGCAGTTAATTGTTTACTCAATCATGCCTATGTTTTCAGCTTCTTATAAAGTAATACTGTCATCTTTCGTGTGAATTTTGTGCAGTCCCGCCCGTTCTTGAAAGATCGGAAGAAGTTTGTTCAGTTGGCTGATCCTTTACTGCAAGGTCATTTTCCCACCCGCTGTATGCACCATGCGGTTGCCATAACCGCAATGTGTCTTCAAGAGCAAGCAAATGTTCGCCCCTTAGTTGGTGACATAGTTGTTGCTCTGGAGTACTTAGCTTCTCAGGCTGAGATCTCTGAGACTCCTAGGGCCTCGGCCTTTGACTCTCGCCCATCACCCTCAAGAAAAGAGAATAACCATGTCGCTCGTGAAAGAGTTACGAAAGTACCATCTTCTTTAAGATATTAGTGAGCAGAAGATTCATTAAGGCAAATAGAATCCCCGTTATCTATAGATGTTAGACCAGAAGATTTATTGAAACTGTCAGGAGTTAAAAGAAGTGATGGGAGGATTGCTTTTCTTTGGAGCATAAGGTACAACCTTTGTTTACATTACACGTAACTTGTTAGGAAAACATTTGTATTGCATATTTACGTAACTAATTTGGGAGTTCGATTAAAGACAGCTTCAGGAATATGTGTTTGTCAGTGGGTGACAATCTATCCAATGTTCTAATTAATTGTTGCTACTTCAACTAAGTAAGAGAGTTTTATTGCTGACAATAGGCGTCAGAAATTCGTGTATGTAACTTTTTAAAAATGTAAAGATTCTATACTTTATATGCAACAAGGACCCTTGATTCCATATCTTTTAGTAGATTACTACGGTAATGCCCTTCCTCCCACTAATTTGCTGAGTTTCTTGTTCAAATATTTTCCAGTATCTCTGACATATTCATGAAATAACCAATCTTGACATCTGTTAGCAACCTCAAAAATAAAGACAGACTGAGATTTAGAATGAAAACCAACCACTTTTTGCATATTCCATGGCATAGAACTTTACTAATTTGCCAAGTATGCTTCTGCAGGGTCGTGCTTACGAGTGGATAGGTTTAAAGTCAGACTCCGACGTCTCAAATGGCATCATTATCTGTAAGTGCACATATGTCTGTTTCATCATCATAGGTTCCTGCTTGGGTAACAAAGAAATTGATCAAGTTGTGGATAAAGTCTATGCTTCTCTTCATCAAGTAATTTGAAGGAATGTTTATGCAAATTTTCATCTAAATATGTAATTATAGTTCAATCTTGATTCTAGTACAAGTATGTACATGTGAATTTGCATGCATGCTGCAATGGTTTTACAGTATGCTGTACTTGATTCTTTGTAAAAAAATGTTTTAGATGAATGAGTGCAAGCTTAAGTCCCAAGAGTAATGTGTTTGTGTCGATGAACTCGTGTTGGTCTTATGGGTTTTGAGTTATTAAATCCTTGCATAAACTGGTATCTCTGGTGGTGATAAAATTATCGCATCTGTATCTGGATCATAAATGTATATGTATGATTTTGACTGGAGAATTAAAAGGACGATTACGGAGGCATCAAGTGAAGTCTTCTACGAGACTTGTGGTCACAAAAAACGTATTCATATTAGTCGGCTTTATAACAGAAATGCTGTTTGTATTTGGGAATCTATTCGCACATCGACCATGTTGAATGGATGCACCTGGTGAAGCATTTCGGTTTGAAAACAAGTTATGAGTCAAGATTTCTTGACAGACATAAATTGATGTCTGAACATTTTTGGCAAAGAAACCTTTAACCCGTGGTTTTTCCTTTTTCATTTGATCTAGAAGACTAAAAGAGTTAGCAATTTTTTTAACAAAAAACTAAGGTGGTAAATAGTATTGTGCTTTGATAATTTCTACTTTTAGAGCACTCGGTATGATGTTATTTAACAAGCCAAACAGTATCATGTTATTTAACATGCCAAACATGCCCTTTTTGGATGAATGGCATGCCAACAGCCATACCATGCAATAAGCTATCTACGTACAAAATGGTTTTGAGTTACTAGAGTGGCTCACACAATTTTTTTTTTTTTTTTTTTTTTTTTTGGTGAGTGTGTAGGTATTTTAGTGGGGTATTTTGTGCGACCCAATAACATGTTAATGTATGTTATCAGGGAAGGTGTTTGAGTGATTGGTGTGTTATTGAGAAGGGGATGACGTGTCGCTGAGTTAGCATACCGATAACATGTTAAACGGCATACCGATAACATCTTATAGCCATGCACTCAAAACAATGGGGGTAATGGCCTGTTATTGGCAAATTTTGTGACTCATAGCCATTCTGCATCTTGTGGTGCCATTAGCATGTCATTCGTCCCTTTCATTGGGCAATCACAAGCGCCATTCAGTTTTTTTTTTTTTTTCCTCTTTCTCTTCTTGAGTGAATGAGGTATCTTTGGTGATGTGTTATGAAACCTACATGCACCTATAACAGTTATAGCTGGTGATAGTGTTTTACTTATCGTGATGTTATTTTATGTGTACTGAGGTGACAACTCAATAACAGTTATTGGTGCATGACTGCGCCTAGCACTCTTAAGAGTAAACTGCAAATATTATCCATATAAAGTTAAATGTCTAACACTTTACATCCTTGAAAGAATGGTTTTTGCAAAATATTTTGTTAAACTTTATACAAAACTCATGTCTAAAAATCCTCAAAGAGGATGATTTTTGTTAGATATTTGATGTTTAAGAGATGATAGTTGCTGATAGTTTCTGACAATAATGATTAGAGTGAAAATGAACAAGCCACAATTTTTTAACCTTTTGACTTGTTTGACCATTTTAGCAATAACGGATTTTAGAGTATAATTCGAGTTGGCTCATTTTGAGCTGTAAGTCACGTAACCTGTGAATACGATTGGTAAAATGGACTTGCATATGTACGTGGCATATATATTTATGTTTTGAACCATCATTTGGCCTATATATTGACTAGGTGTTTGTCTCATTAAGGAAGTCATTACCGTATAGTGTCATGTATATTGTAGCTAACAATTGATATAAAGTGATTGAAAACGTATTTCTGTAAGCGACACCACAAACATATGTGGTTCATAATCACAACTTGTTTCTTACTTCAATAATTCTAGTCAACTTAAACCTTCAAAAATATTTTTTATATCATAGTTTTTCCGCTCGAATTGTTTGGCAATAATGTAACAAAAACAAGTTCAAGTTTAAGATCATTTGATCATACTTGAATGCATGACATGTTTTTTTTTTGCTTGCAAAGGTAAATTATATCACTCCAAAATATTGTATAATACTTGAATAACACACTATGTTTTGGACAATCCCTAAAACAGATAAACAAATAACATATTACATCTATTCATCCGATTATTGGAAAATTTAGAGCACTTGTGGAATTAGTTCACACCTGGTTTTGGTTAAGGAGGTACGGAGTGTACACTCATGAGGTCCCTGAACACACTGACTTGACTCAACAGTGGTTAGTACTGCTAGTGTATTGGTTACTACTGCTATTGTAATGCGATGGTTCCTACTAGTAGTGCAAGTGTTATGGTTCTCTTGCTAGTGTAATGGTTCCTAGTGATGGTTCTATTTGGTAGTGTATGGTTCATGTTGCTAGTATAATGGTTCCTACTTGGTAGTATTTGATGATTAATTTGTAAACAACTTTGACTCATTTAAGTGGTCATTATGACTGCTTTATGACCACGTTTAATTGGTCATGTAACCACTATTCCTATGATAATGGAGGCTTATTATGGGTGATTAATTGGCCGTTAATCACACATAATGTCCATTGATTAGGAGTGAGAATTCTCTACTATAAATAGAGAATGTCATCATCAACATGAACATACAGAAAAAGAACAATACCAGGAGAAACAAACTGAAAACTTAAACACTTATATGCGCAAGGGTTATTGATTGTGCCTAATTCAATAACTAACATTTGGTCTTATCCCAAGTAGATATTCGTGTAACCCAGGCATAGGGTCGAATAGTTTACTTTGGAAAGTTATCACACGATTCCAAGTGATATCCGGTAACCACCTAGTGGTATTGCAGTTGCTACTGATTGTCTTAACCCTGTTCTGGGTGTATACCAACCAACAATCAAAGTAAACTATTTGTAATAATCAATGGCGCTGCGCAATGAAACATATGGCTTCAAACTTTGCTAAGCTAGACAAGTTTGAAGGGGTGGACTTTAGGAGATAATGAAGAAGATGCACTTCTCGTTGTCCAGCATGAGTGTGGTGTATGTGCTAACCACTCCTATTTCGATGATGGGGATGATGCTCTGTGGAACAAATCGAAGGAGGAGCAAATGGGAGAATGATGACTACATTTGCAGAGGTTTAATTCTCAATGGTATGTCTGATTCACTCTTTGACATTTATCAGAATTTTGAATCTTCCAAAGAACTATGGGATTCCTTGGATGCCAAATATATGGCTGATGACGCATCAAGTAAGAAGTTCCTTGTTAGTAATTTCACAAATTACAAAAGGACTGATTCAAGACCAGTTATGGAACAATACAATGAACTTCTTAGCATACTTGGAAGGCTTACACAACATAATATGCACATGGAAGAGGCTATTTCAGTCTCTTGTGTTATTGATAAACTTCCTCCTTCTTGGAAAGATTTCAAGCATACATTGAAACATAAGAAAGAGGAATTAACTCTGGTTGAGTTGGGCAGTCATCTGCGCATTGAGGAATCTCTCAAGGTGTAGGATAATGACAAGTCAAAGAGTAGCAATGCTACTGGTGCATCTGTTGTCAATATGGTGGAGTATAACAACTCCACCAGGAACAATGACAACAAAGGCAAACGTAAACATCATGACAACACAAGGGCATATCCTAACAAGAAGGCAACACCTACTTGTTGGAAATGTGGAAAATCTGGTCACATTAAAAGGGATTGCAAAGGTGTTAAGGTTGGTGGTAAAGCCAATGGATTAGGCAATAATGGTTCAGGGAGTGGTGGTTCTTCCAACTCACCGAAGGTCGAGAATATGGTTAATAAGTCTTTTCGGATTTATTATGTTACATATATATCTGAATCTCATTATGTGCGTGGATGATGATGTTGCGTGGTGGGTTGACTCTGGTGCAACAGTTCATGTGTGTAAAGATAGAAGCTGGTTCAAGACTTATGAGTCACTGAATGATGGTTCTATTCTCCACATAGAAAATGAGTCAACACCTTGGTGCATGGTCGTGGTTGTGTGGATCTTAGATTTAGTTCTGGAAAGATTGTAACTTTGTTTAATGTTATTCATGTTTCTGATATAAGGAAAAACTTGGTTTCAAGTAGTGTTTTGAATAATCATGGATATAAACAAGTTATTGAATCTGATAAATTTGTCTTGTCTAAAAATGGTGTGTTTATTGGTTTTGGCTACTTATGTAATCAAATGTTCGGGCTTAATATTGTTCGGTAGTGTTAATTCAGCCTTTGTGACCACCAACGACTGTGACTCTACCCTATGGCATGCTAGACTTGGCCATGTACACTATAAAAGGATGCAAGATATGCCTAAGGATGGGTTAATCCCAGCATTTGTCATGGACACTGAAAAGTGTAAAACTTGCATGTTGACCAATATAACCAAGAAACCTTTTCAGGGTGTTAGTCGTGAGACTAAGCTCTTGGAGCTTATACACAGTGACCTGTGTGATTTTCATGTCACTCTCTCTTTGGGGAATAAGAAGTACTTTGTAACATTTATTGATGATGCTTCTAGGTTTTGTTATGTCTATTACATTCCAAGGATGAAGCATTAGATAAATTAAAAGTGTTTAAAACTGAAGTTGAATTACAACTTGGGTCTTTGATCAAAAGATTAAGGACTGATAGGGAGGTGAGTACATGGATACTGCTTTTTCATCTGTTTGTATAATTCATGAAACAAGCGCTCTTATACTCCTAAGCAAAATGGTATTTCAAAGGAAAAACGAGTCTTGAAGGAGATGGTTAATTCCATGTTGTCCTATTCGAGGATCGAGTCAAGGGTTCTGGGTGAAGCTATGTTAACAGCTTGCTATTTATTAAATAAGGTTCCCAACAAAAGGAACAAGGTTACTCCTTATGAACTCGGACTAAAAGGAAACCCAACCTGAACTATCTCAAGGTTTGGGGTTGTAGGGGTTGTAAGACTCCCTGATCCAAAGCTGAAAACTTTGGGTGAAAGAGGCATTGATTGCATCTTTATTGGATATGCTGAGCATTCCAAGGCTTTTAGGTTCTATGTTATTGAACCTAACGAATATGTTTCAGTTAACTCCATAATTGAATCAAGGGATGCAAACTTTGATGAGAATAGATTCTCATCATTCCCTAAACCAAGTCAGAGGATTCCTAATGGAACTCATGACCCTGGTGTATCAGAGGTCCCTAATGAAGTATCATCAGAGGTCCCTAATGAGGTTGTGGTTCAACAACCTGAACCTATGCTCAGAAATAGGGTCAGAACTCCAAAGTCATTTGGACCTGAGTTTCAATTATACTTAATTGAAGGAACAAGGGATGAGGTCTCTGACCAATACTCCTATTGCTTCATTGTTGAGGATGATCCCAAGACATTTGAAGAAAGCAATGAAGTCCCGTGATATTGCTTTTGGAAAGAAGCAATCAATGATGAGATGGATTCCATCATGGGCAACAACACTTGGGTGTTGGTTGATCTACCACCAGGTTGCAAACCCATGGGTTGCAAATGGATTTTCAAAAAGAAAATGAAGGTAGATGGAACTATTGAAAAGTTCAAGGCTAGAATAGTCATTCAGGGCTTTAAACAAAAGTCATGAATAGACTATTTTGATACTTATGCCCCTGTGGCTCGTATCGCATACCATAAGACTAGCGATTGCTTTGGCATCAATTCACAATCTGATTATTCATCAGATGGATGTGAAGACAGCTTTCTTGAATGGTGAACTATATGGGGAGGTTTATATGAACCAACCTCAGGGCTTCATCTTGCCTCGCAATGAAAACAAGGTGTGTAAACTGATTAAGTCTCTTTATGGACTTAAGCAGGCACCTAAATAATGGCATCAAAAATTTGATGAAGTGGTTTTGTCTAGTGGTTATGTTCTTAACCAGTCTGACAAATGTGTATATAGCAAATTTGATGAATCTGGTAAAGGAGTCATCATTTGTCTATATGTTGATGACATGTTGATCTTTGGCACTGACCAAAATCAGGTTGACCTGACAAAAGAATTTTTTTTATCAAGGTTCTCCATGAAGGACATGGGGGGGGGGTGATGTTATCCTTGGTATAAGGGTTAAACATGAAAGTAAAAGAATTTCTATCTCTCGGTCTCATTATATTGAGAAGGTGTTGAGGAAATTCAATTACTTTGACTGTACTCTAGTGAGTACACCTATGGATACTTGTGAGAAGCTGATGCCTAATAATGGCAAGGTTATATCTCAACTTGAGTATTCTAGGGTAATTGGTCGCCTTATGTATGCCATGACTGTACAAGGCCCGATATTGCTTTTGCATGGGTAAACCGAAGGTATACTAGTAATCCTAGTGCTCATCAAGCGGCAAGCAGTTCGAGGGTACTCAAGTATCTCAAGAGAACTATGGATTATAGTCTCTCATATATCGGCTATCCTCCAAGATTAGAAGGATACACCGATGCAAGTTGGATCAAGAATAATCAAGACAATTCGTCTACCAGTGGTCGGGTATTCCTACTTGGTGGAGGTGCAATTTCTTGGGCATCCAAGAAGCAAACTTGCATCACCAGGTCAACAATGGAATCTGAATTTGTGGCTTTAGCAAATTTGCCGCAAAGAAGCTGAATGGTTGAAAAACTTGCTTCTTGAGATTCGATTGTGGCCTAAACCTATAACACCTATTTCTATCCGTTGTGATAGTGCAGCTACATTGGCAAGGGCTTATAGCCAGATGTACAATGGGAAGTCTAGACACTTAGGTGTCAGACATAGCATGATTCGTGAGCTTATCATGAATGGGGTGGTATCTATAGAGTTTGTTAGATCTCAACAAAATTTAGCTGATCACTTGACGAAGGGTTTGGCTAGAGACTTGGTTATTAAGTCTGCTAAAGGGATGGGTTTAAGTCCAACTTAGTCACTGAATGCTAAGACACCCAACTCCCTCCTAAGGAAACTTGGGAGCTGAGTTTAATGTGGAAATCTGAACATTCAGTGGACTGGAGCACATGTTTTATTTACATCCCAAGGTTGTGCTCAGAACCTGCTGAAAAGGAGGATGAAGTATTTACTTCTTAATGGTTAATTGTCTTTGAAAAAGTGCTTGGTAGGAGCATGAATAAAGAGGAACCACCTATGTGAATGTTGAAGTTTTGCCGCTTCAAGGAGCTTTGGAATTTTGGCTCTTACAACATTTATGAATTTGAATATGGACACATGGCTTGTAAAGTGTCAGGAGCGTTTAAGTGTTTGAAAACTTGTGTGTATTTAACTTCAGGTATTCAAATGGGTTGAAGGGTTCAATTCTTAGAACACCCTGATTCTCGAATATTTGAACGTGTAATGTACTAAGATGGAAATTCAATCCTCAGGATATTTTCGTTTATGCACATGTTTTGTTTGATGTTTGTTTTTCTTGAAAAGAAAGTGAACTAAATTTGGGGAGGATTGTTGGAAAATTTAGAGCACTTGTGGGATTAGTTCACACCTGGTTTTGGGTAAGGAGGTACGGAGTGTACACCCATGAGGTCCCTAAACACCCTGACTTGACTCAACAATGGTTAATACTGCTAGTGTATTGGTTACTACTGCTATTGTAGTAACTGATGGTTCCTACTGGTATTGTTATGGTTCCTGCTGCTAGTGTAATGGTTCCTGCTGGTAGTGTATGGTTCCTGCTGCTAGTGTAATGGTTTCTACTGGTAGTGTTGCAGTGATTAATTTGTAATAGCTTTGACTCATTTAAGTGGCTGTTGTGACTGCTTTATGACCACGTTTAATTGGTCATGTAACCACTATTCCTATGATAATGGAGGCTTATTATGGGTGATTAATTGGCCATTAATCATACATAATGTCCATTGATTAGGAGTGAGAATTCTCTACTATAAATAGAGAATGTCATCATCAGCATGAACATACAGAAAAAGAACAATACCAAGAGAAACAAACTGAAAACTTAAACACTTATATGCGCAAGGGTTATTGATTGTGCCTAATTCAATAACTAACATTTGGTCTTATCCCAAGTAGATATTCGTGTAACCCAGGCATAAGGTCGAATAGTTTACTTTGGAAAGTGATCACACGATTCCAAGTGATATCCGGTAACCACCTAGTGGTATTTCAGTTGCTACTGATTGTCTTAACCCTGTTATGGGTGTATACCAACCAACATATCAGACAAGGCAAAGTCTTTATTTGACAAAACTAATACACAAACTCATAACAGAACATCACATGCCTTATTCTTGAAGGCGTTTTTTATGTTATGTGGTGGCATCTATGGTCATATCGGAATAAACTTCTCTTTGAGCCCAGGAATCCTTTGAAGGCGACGATTTTCGACGACATAGTTTCTAGGTCGTTTTATTGGTGTAGGTATCGTTGTAAAGCCTCGTTTAGTTGGAACGATTGCCTCAAATATCCTTATCTTGTATCTTTGTAACTCTAGCTCCTAGCTAGTTTTCTTGAATAAAATGTTGTTCCAAAAAAAAAAAAAAAAAAAAAAAAAGAACATCACATGCCTGCTCACATTCTTCACTTTACCAATTCAAGCAATCATTCAGGTCTTTTATTCACCATGGCACACTACCATCTAGCTATATTTCAAATACTCGTTTCCACCAAGATCATTCAACCTGCCACCACAATGACCAAAGTAGAACAAGAGATTGGCATCACTAGGCATCCATAACCTCTCCACGACAAGGGCTATACCATTTATGATACATTTCCATCTACTACAATGGCTTCACACAACTGGGAACACATGCCTTGGCAGTGTATAGATAGAACCAAGTAGGTTCATCTTTCACTCATCACTATTCCTATCTTCATACACTGCCCACCAACTCACTTTACCCTTCACAAAAGGAATCCTACTTTAGGGATTGTACTAGATTGTTTTCTGATAGGAATCCAAACAGCACCTCAATTACCTAACAAAGCCTATTGAAGACTGTTTAAAGTTCCTAAAAGAGCTACAGTCCTAGTAATCCAAGATATAAGGACATCTTTTGTAAGTGAGCTTAGCAAATCTTCAAATTCCATTGATTCAGAATTTGAAGATTTTAGGTATACAACCTATCTTTTTTCAAAGTGCAAATTTCCAAGAATCATTTTGCATTACGTGAATTCCTTTATAGAAAACAGTGAGTTTTCTATTATCTTATTACCAGTGATCTTACCACATGTAGTACAAATCACCCATTTAAGCAGGATACAACTTTAT
This sequence comes from Chrysanthemum makinoi, assembly GCA_910596185.1. Classification (NCBI taxonomy): domain Eukaryota; kingdom Viridiplantae; phylum Streptophyta; class Magnoliopsida; order Asterales; family Asteraceae; genus Chrysanthemum; species Chrysanthemum makinoi. Next base: position 50,266,168 of record OU343219.1, on the reverse strand, counting down.
AACTACTCAACCTCCAAACATACCCCAATGTAACTCTGTGCTCCATGTATGTTTCCCCAACATCACATGGATGAAGCAAAAACTTAAAATGAATAGTAAGAGGAGGGTAATTAAGATACTATCCTTCTGCTTCTACATAAACCAATCTACCAAACACCCCTTTAAATTTGATCTGCAAAGATTTAACCCATTATTACCTCCCAAAGAGCAAAAGCCTCCTTATCTGCATTAGAAGATTTAACTTTAATAGGCATTAGCTTACACCTTACCTCATCTCTTATGATTTTTATCAAAGTATTTTTGTCCCTCTCTTCATGTCTAAACTCCTTAAAATTCCTTTCCTGCCATATGAAGTAAGTTGTGGCAAAGAAAGCAAAGTTTTTTAATGATGCTCCAAATGCTATTATGGCTCTGAACTCTGCACATACTGATCACATAATCATCCTATGTTGTTGCAGTTGGCCATACTCCTTATTGCATTCCATAACTCTTGAGAGTACTTACATTGAAAGAACAAATGGTCATGCGAATCAACACCATTCTTACATAAGGGACATTGTAGGCTTTTATTTAGATACCATTTCAATAACTTGTCTTGGTGAGTAGCTTATGTTTAATTGCCAACCAAAGTACAAAACTTTGTTTAGGTATACAGTTAGAATACCAAAAAAGTTTGTCCCAACTCACCTTTGCAACATCACTTCTCATATCTTTCCATACTTGACTGGTTGCAAACTTTACCTCTCTTCCATTCTTTGTAACCCAAACAGGGAAATCAGGATTATTAGACAACACAAGCACAATCAATGTCTGGATACAACCATATTTAGTACTCCACTCTTGAGGCCATTTCCACCCATTTGCATCCAAGACATCACTCAATTTGCTTTGATAATTGAGACCTGCTGAATAAATGTCCCTTCTACTAATGGTCTTAGCTAATGCTTGATAATCAGTCCACTTGTCATACCATGCAGAAATAGTCTTACCATCTCCCACCTTGTACTTAATGTGGTCTTCAACATACTGTCTCAATTCCAATATTGTCTTCCAACTCCAACTGTTAGTGCTATAACTTTGTACTTCCCATATACTCCTACCCTTCAATTTCACAGTACTTATCTATTTTACCCACAAAGATTCCTTCATAGTAGAAATGTTCCATAGATGTTTGATGAGAAGAGTTATGTTCCACTAATCTAATGGTTTAAAGCCTAGCCCTCCTTGATCCTTTGGCTTGCACACTTCTTTCCATGCAACCCTTGCTTTCCCTCTAGTCAATTAACCGTTGAACCATAAGAAACCTTTGAACAGTTTTTCAATATCATTAATGAATGCTTTAGGTAATTTGAATACAGATCCCTAATAAACTTGCATAGATGAAAGTACAGAGGCAATTAAATGTCCCATTTGAGCATATGAGAGACTCTTATTCTTCCAATCATTGAGTTTCTGCCTTACCTTATCAATAAACCCTTTGCAGTCTTTTATTCCAATCTTTTTTTCAATTAAAGGAACTCCAAGATATCTCACATGCATTTTACCAATTTTTAATGGTAAAATTGATTGGATACTTTCAATTTCTTCCATACTTAAACTGCCACAAAACATAGTACTCTTACCCAGGTTTGGATACAACCCAGATGCTCTATTGAATTTACCAAGTGCCTTTTTGATAGTACTCACATAAGTAGCATTTCCATGGCACAATACCAAGAGATCATCAACAAAGTATAAGTGTGTCAGCTTAAGACTTTTGCAGCCAAAGTGATACTTAAAATTCCTTTCTTTAACGATTTCATCCTTAATGAACAGGTTTAATACCTCGATAACTAGTGTGAATAGGTAAGGTGAAATTGGGTCACCCTTCCTAAGCCCCTTACCACCATTGAAATACCTATATCTTTCTCCATTAACACAGATGGTGAAGTGAGGAGTAGTAAAACATGTTAAAATCCAATTAATCATCTTGTTAGGGAAACCAAACTTGTGCAGAATGTCACTTATACATTCCCATGAGACTGTATTATAAGCCTTTTGTATGTTAATTTTGAATGAACATCTTTTTGGCCCATTGACACAGTTATATACCTTAAGAAGCTCTTGAGTAAGTAGTAGGTTGTGTCACACCCTCGCCGGAGGCGGAAACACGAGGTGTAACGGAAGGGAACATAAGCACAAGATAATAGAACATACCAACGTTAATATTTAAAAGAAAGAGTACACCATTACAATACCAGTTTAGCCGTCATCGGCAAATATATTACAAAGTTTAGTTCCCAAAATATTGCGCTCTATTACATAATGATTTGTAGTGACAAGTGAAAACTTCATTATGCAAGACCTGGTAGAAAAAGCTTACTAACGATCACCTGAAATGCATGAGAGAAAACGGGTCAACTATGAAAATAGTTGGTGAGTAAACATGTTTAGTAAAATAAGAAAACTCGTATGAAAGAGTCCAAGGTTTCGGTTATCGGAAGTAGTCCACAAAGCAAAGGAATTGTATATCCACTCAGGTTCCAAGTTCCGCCCATACAAAACTTGCAACCTGTGTGTACACAACCCATTGCACAAAATATAGCGCGTCAAGTAGTCAAGTATAAGTGGTCATAATAGTTCACAATATAGTACCACGTATATAATAATTCAGGGATGCTCCGAACATGGGAGACTTTGACCTGCTCAACAAGGGAGACTTTGTCTTGATGCCTGATGAAACCAAATTATGCTGGGTGCCACTACCCAAAGTTATACTGGGTGCCTCTTCCCAAAGATATACCGGGTGCCTCTTCCCAAAGATATACTGGGTGCCTCTTCCCAAAGATACGCTCCGAACACGGGAGACTTTATAGTGATGCTCCGAACATAGGAGACTTTAAGTCAAGGTCATAACATGTACGGTTCAATAAGTTCAAGTAAGGCATTATTTCATAATTAAGTTCAAATATTTGATTCGAGTTCACAAGTTCTAGTCAAAAGAGTTCACAAAAGTAAGAATCAATTTAATTCCAGTATGGTTCATGCATTCATTCCAAAATATAGTAAAACGGTAAAAAGGGGATGTGATTACTCACTTGATGAATAGATGCGATGACAAAAGTGGTTACACCGAAATGTAGCGTGAATCTCGAAACTGACCTATTATGAATGATATGATATGCAATAAGTCATGATGTAATGTTATGCACGCAATTCGGATGATATTTATACCACTTATGTATTTTTGAAAACAATACTTCTCGTCGAAAATATAATCTTTTAACGTCTTGACCATTTTTAAATTACTTCACATGTGTTTACTTTGAAATGATATCCAACGATAATCATTTAGTGATTTATTAAGAGAATATAACTTTTCGTCGTAAAATAATGTCGTTGAAATTTCCATGAAAGTGACAAAAACGGCCTCTAAAAGCTAGTCGTAAAATGGTGCACGTCGAGCGTTAGGAAACGAACTCAACGGTTTTGGGAAGCTCGTACCATTATCTCAAAGTTTTAGTACATACATTTCCATCCTAAAGGTCTCGAACATAAGGAAAAATATAGGTTAAGTATGGTACTTGTATGTTTAAGAGTGGTTTTCGGTAAACTTTGAGCGACTATATTTTATTCATTACAACTCCGCTTGACGAACGGTTGGATATTTTGAAAAATATGGTTGGCGAACTTGATTTTACTAGAAGACATCTTTTTATAAAGAGTATCCTATCAATGTTAAAAACGACCCTCAACATGGCCCCTAGTTGCCGTAGTATATGTTTAATAGAAAATATAGAGTTTGGTTCAATAAAGATCAAAGAAAAACTAAAGATTAAATAAACCATTCTCAACCACTCATTTTTTCATTAAAACAATAAAATAAACTTTCACCTTCATTTTTAAAAACTAAATATCTCACAAACCATTAATCGTTAGACGAAACTAATCATACCATCACGACAAGCATAAAATTACCTTTAATTTGATATCCCACATCATATACTTTCGTCGAAATTTTTTTTTCCGACTTTTTTGTGGGTTTAAGGTTTACGGTTAGGGTTTAGGTTTTTAGGGTTTAGGGGTTTGACTTTTTTGGGTTAAGCTTTTTAGGGGTTAAGTGTTTAGGTTTCTTACGGTTTAGCGGATAGGGTTTAGGTTTTTTGGTTTAGCGGTTAGGGTTTTAGGGGTTTAGGGTTTTTAGGGTTTAGGGTTTTTAGGGTTTAGGGGTTAGGGTTTTTTAGGGTTTAGGGGTAGGGTTTTTTAGGGTTTAAGGGTTAGGGTTTTTAGGGTTTAGGGGTTGTGTTAACGCAAAAGGGTATTTTTAAAAATTTCATTTATAGTGTAATATATCGAAACCCGCAAAAAACGATAAAAAATAAGTTAGTCGAAAGTATACAATATTGGATCTCTATAGAAAGATAATTTTATTCTTGTCTTGCGAATGGTATAATTAGTTTTATCTAACTATTAACGGTTTGTGAGATATTTAATTTTTAAATATAAGGGTGAAAGTGAATTTAATTAATTTGATAAAAAATGAATGGTTAAGAATGATCCATTTGATCTTTAATTTTTATGTGATCTTTATTGATCTCACCCCAGAAAATATATTAATGTTGCTAATAGAATAAAGTTACGGCAACTTTGTTTATCGCGTGTAATTTACTCGTTACAAGTCCGTTTTCTACGTTTTCTACATCCTTAGATTCGTGTCAAAGTATACTAATATATTTTTGATAAGTCGACACAATTTATAAAGCTTAAGACTCATTTTTTGACTCGTAAAGAGTGACATTTTCATGCTGAAATTTCTGAAATTTATATTTTTCGTCGCCAAATTGAAAAATTCATAACTTCTTCGTTATAACTCCGTTTTAATCCGTTCAAGCGGCCACGGTTTCGTTTTAAAGTATATTTTCTAAATATCTAGGCAAAATATTTTTACCTACTGTCGGATTTTCCAGAATTTCAAAATAAGGACAGACCCTTTTCAAAACGTGTCGAAATGAGTTTTTCTCGCGACAAACCTATTCTAACCCATTCAAAACAACTCGAAGTTATTCTAATCCTACCATACACCTTCTTAGGGTGTCATGGGTTCCTAGACATCACCAAAACTAAAATATAACAAGGAGTAATTATAGGATGGATTATATATATTTAACATATAAAAACCTTAAAAACCTTTAAAATGGTATAAACATCATGAGACTTGCATGTTTCTCAAATAAAATGATATGACCATAAAAATGAATGTGAAATAAAAATATGAATATGAATGCTTACTAGTGATATGATGAGGTTTATGGACAAAAATGATTTTTCCTAATCACTTGAGGTTTGTATTACAAAACCTTTGCAACAAATGATACTAGTGTATATTAAAACTTGTCTTGAAAACTTGGAGATGATCCTCCTTTTGGTCCCTTGGCTGCCGAATTTCTAGAGAGAAAAGAGATGAGTTTTTGATCTTGTTTTGTTTACAAAAGAAAGAAATGAAATGAAATGAGATAGTATAATACATTTACTAAGATATTTAGCAAATATCATTGTGACTCATCCCCCTTGTCGACAAGGGGGGTTTGTCATCTATTAATTGTGGTTTTTAAATTGTATAAGTGTAGATGTATGTAAGTAAAGTGAAAACTTGTGGTAAGTTGTAGTCATTTGTAAATATTTAGGGTAGCGTTGGATAAAAATAAATTTTCACGGGTCAAGATAAAATATTTTTAGGTCATAAAAATTATAAAAATACATTACTTGCAAAATTTAAGTGATATAACAATAATCGTGTCGAATTTAAGAAAAACGTCGTAATTATATAAATACAACAATTTAGTTACAAAATAAATTTAAAACACTGTGTAAACTCATAATATTATTTTTATTGACTTAATATGAGTATAAAAATATATTGTGATAAATTTTGGAAGTATCGGATCAATTGTTCAAAATAATGTTTACGCGATAACGTTTATTTAATAAGAAAATTATACGTTTAATGTAAAATGCAAAACCATGCGTGAACTAATACGATGAATATTGAGTTTGAGAAATGACCGGAAATTGAGAATTGTGACATTCTTCCCATGTCAGCGGAATCACGTCCTCGTGATTCGATTAATGATACTATGGTCCGAACCTTGACAAGGATTCTAAAGTTCATGCTGCGTCGAAGCAGTCTAAATGATCATATCAATGCCCATGCGTACAGGTTCCCCATTCAACTAAATACGTGCCCGTGATTAGATTTGATAGGGTAAACTTACCCAATATCGAACGTAGCCTTCAAAAGACCTTTAGATAGTGACTTGAGTAAACTTGTTTCTTAGCTTGACTTTCGCAACTCATCAAACAAGAACTGTCACTAGATCAAGCTAGGAAACAAGTCTTTTGAATGAAGTCTTTTGAAAGATTCGCTCGATATTGGATTTGCTTACACAAATCAAATCAAATCAACAAAATATAATACAACTAAGGTCGATATCGATGGGTCACAAATTAATCAATGTCGTGAACGTGGTAAAAATTGGAAGGAAGTTAAGCACTCAAAATCATGTCGCATGAAATAAGGTAGTTGTTCGAAAGAATGTACCCGTTACGCGTTGCGGGCTTCCTCGGTACCGGATAGAATGCTCGACCACGTCGGGGAACATCAAGGTTATGATCTTGTGGGCCTTCTATTGCCAACGCCAGGTTTGGACGATTACCTTCTTGGTTAGGTGTTCTTTTCAACTTTGGACAGGTATTCCGAAGGTGATCTAGACTTCCACACTCGTAACATGCTTTTCTCTGTCCCTTGATTCCCACCTGTTTGAGCAATTTTTTGCGAAGTGGCCCGTCTGTCCACATTTGTCGCACCTTGGGCGATCTCGAAAGTGGTGATAGTTACATCGAGTGCACAAAGGATGTGGACCTGCGTATCTTTTGCGCTCCTGAGTAGTCGCTCCATAGTTCCTTGATCGCGTGCCAAACAGTCAAGCTAAATCACTCAAACCTGCCACTTGTGAATGGCGGAATCGTAATCGACTTAAAACCTGCTCAAGCACGAATGCAATGAAGATCAGAGGAATATAGTGTTTCCCCAGGTCGTTAAGTCCCACGGAGGATGAATTGGTGTAAAAACACTTCAGATGATAGAATGATCACTAAGGATAGTGATCAGAAAGGATATTTGATGGATAATTACCTAAAGAAAAGATTTACAAATAACAGCGACTTAAATGCAAATTAAAAGAAATTAAAAAGTTAAAATCTATTAAATAAACGCTATCACTATTTTTACAGATCGATGAACGTTTATTTTATAAAACAAAATAACTTAAATAAACTATTTTAACTAAAACGTAAACTCAAAATATCTAAAAACGTTATTTAAAACAGAAACGAGCGTTATTTACTTAAAATGGCGCTGGCTAAAAGATAAAACGTAAATTTTATGAAATAAAAGTCCTACGAATGTAAAACTAATTTTATTACGTACTATATGATAAAAGAAAATTTTACAAAAAAGAATTATATTTTTTTGACTTTTATATTTTTTATTATGAATTAAATAAAATTTTACACTAATTAAATGTTAAAAAATACTAAAAATAACGAGAAAAATCTGAAACTTTTTTATAAATTACTTAATACTATTACAGAGCTAAGAAAATTGCAAAAGTTGAAAAAGCTTTTATAAATAAGCTATAAATAAGCAAATAAGCTCGTTTAAGCTTAAACTGGAAAACGTGTATAAGAGAATAGTTGTGTAAGAAAATAACGAGAAAGACCCAAGGGCGCTATGGTTACAGGTACCCTCACTATCACCTTCACAAAGGGGGAGGTCTCAGGTTCGAGCCTGCCTACCCCCTTTTTGCCAACTATTTTTTTTTTTTCGAATTTTCTTTTTGCAACTAATTAAGAACATGAAAATAAGCAATATTTAATACTACAACTTTTATTGAAAAACACTTATAAGCTCTGTATCAGCTTATTTTTCTCAACAGTTGGTGTTTTGAGATTGAATAAGCACTAGGATTAAGCCTTTAGGTTAATAAGCTGGTACATAAGCAATAAAGAAAAGGGAATAAGCTAATAAACTATTAATAAGCTAATATTAATACTGAAAAAGCACTATTAATTAACAAATAAGAACTGCATAAGTCGCAAATAAGCACTAGTGATCTGTATTTGCAACAGACAATTGTAATTCACTAGGCACCTTTAAGCTAGAATTTAGGAATCGAAATAAGCTAGGAAGTGAAAATAAGCAATTGGACTAACAAGTTGACCTAATAAGCTTTTCAAAAAGCTAAGTTACTCAATGTAATGTTCACCGATGAGCTTATAGGGAGCTTATGAAAATGGGTAACCACTGAGTGATCGGTGTTCACACAAAATGGGACAACTTAAAACTTAATGCGCCCTATCAAATGAACTACAAAGTGAAATATTAAGCTTGTATCTTCAATATGGGTAGGTCAACTTCATAAAAAGCTAAAAATCACAAGCTGAGACTCAATAAAGAGCTTTTGACAAGCTTGTGAAAATGATGGTAAAACTGTGCACAGGGGACTGTTTTCAGTTAAGGTGGTCAAAAGAAGCTATCTATAAGCTAATTTTATGAAAGCAAGTATTTTTATATTTTTCTTTAGCAGCTAAATATTATTATGCCAAAAGGATTTAGGCTAAATCCTAATATTTAATCCTATATAAAATTATACTTTTTATTCAAAAACAGGTATTTAAGAAATTTGACTTTTATAAAAATAAACTAGTTTGACTTTTATGAACTTATGATCTATACTACTGACTTATTGTGTTATTATAAGCTAAAATGAGATTATCTATGTCTATGGTAATAGCTTTTAAGCATGTAAACTGATTTTAGCAACTCAAAATCCCAACAGTGACAAGTAACAAGAGATTAAAGGTAAGTTTGACTTTTCACTGAATAAGAACTTGATTTTATTTCTTGTTTGAGTTATTAGACTCTAGTGTGACAGACTTCAAGCAAGAATATTATCTCAAACATCCTGTTACTCAATTATCACAAGAAACCAAACAGTCTTGTGGAGACTGTTTTAAAGCTTTTTCAAAGAGTTTCACAGATCAAGACCAAGAGATCTATTGAGAAGCTTATAATAACATTAAAGAAGACTGAATAATTATAAAACAACAACAATATCAACATAAGACAGTGAAATTCCAAGATTGAGTAAAATGGTTACAAATTGGTTTCTAAGGAAAAACTGAGAACCTTGGTCTGAAATTACTCCTATAGCTTACCAATAAGCTCTAAACCATATAGCAATCCAATTTTAACACTGCAACATTGTCTTGATCAATTCTCTCTAGGATTTTTATTTTTAACTAATATTTTTGGTATTTTTGATAATTTTGAGTTTTGACTGTAAACTATTTTCTTTTGGTTACTAAAAGCTTATAAGAACTTTTTAAGAGCTTATATGAGCTTTTAAGTCTAAAACAACAACCACAAACAACTTAAGTTAAATTTGAGATTTTTGGCTCAAAAATTGCATAAACTGAATTTGTAAATAAAACTTGAAATTGAAACTGTAAACAAACTTTTATTACATTGAAATAAGATTACAAGGTACTGGAAAGCTTAAACTTGCACTGGAAAACTAAATTTAACTAAGTCGACATTTTCTAAATTAAAACTACTCTACTTGCTTTACTCCTCTGCTTCTTTTCTTCTTTATAGACTTTCAAAAGCATCCTCACCTCTTTCTGATCATTTCCCACCATTGGATAGGTCAAAGTAATCACAACCTTTGATTTTAACTTTTTGGCGCCATTTTTCAATATAGCAGGTTCTTTGCATTAATTGGGTTTGGGAGGATATGGAGGTGTAAAGGAATGGTTAGACAGGTGGGGGATAAGTTTGGTGAGGTGGAAAGGTGGGAGAGGTGGTGGTAGTGGCAGTGGCTTGGAAGTAGTGGTAACAGGTGTTGAGGTTGAGGATGAACAGTAGAGGCGGGTTATCTGATTTAAACACTGGTCGGGTTTTGGGCTTGGGTTGATTGGGCCAATGGGTTTAATTGGATTTGGGTTTAATAATTAAGTTAGGTCCGTTTGGTTTAATAATCTACAAGGACCAAACTTGTAATTCCCAATTCTTCAAGGACTGATCTAGCCAACTTTCCAAAGCTAACATAAGGATTAAACTTGCCATTCATTAGTAGTACAAGGACCATTAGTGATAAAATTTCATTTTTTATAAGTCCAGGGACTAAAAATGTCAAGATTGAAACTTGAGGGGCCAAAATGTAATTTCTCCAAAAGTTTACCATAAGGACCAATGTTGTCATTTATAAATAGTACAAAGTTAATATTTGATAATTTTCACTTTTTAAATTAACCAAGGACTATATTTGACAATTTTCAAAGTTTAGGGACTAAAGTTGTCATTTTGTGATTTTTAAACTTTAAAAGGTTTGTTTTGACAACTTTTGAATCTCATGGACCTTAAATGACATTTTACAAGTTTTTGAATTACCAGGGACTAGATTTGACAATTTTTTGAAACTTGGGGACCTAAACGCCAATTATGCAAACTTGATACGCTTTTCACCGATTTTGATGTTTTTGCATTTAAAACATATAAAACACTTGTTTGTGATATTGTTATCATTTTGAAGCATTTCGAGTGTTTTCGATGTTTTGGCATTCTAAATATAAAATGATGAGTATTTAGACACTCATCATTCCTGGTTATTCGTTGCCTCTTGTCTTGCTGACCCCGGTCTCGGCTTCCCCTGGTGATCCTCCCTGCCGCTTTCGTCCATTTTCGTTTTGCTTTTGTTAGTTCTCCGGACTGATCACATCATTTGTCAAGCGATATGCCATGCCCACAGCGGCTTGCAGAGTGGTTGGGTTCGACGAGGTGCGTCCCTCCTAATTTCCGGTATCAATCCCCATATATATCGGTCGATCAACTTCTCCACATTGGAAACCATGTGAGGAACCATCCTAGTTAACTCATGGAAACGGATCGTGTACTTGTCGACTTCTACTCCAACCATCAAGTGATTCCAAAATTCCGCTTCCAACTTCTGCACTTCATCTTTTCTCAAGTACTCATCAGTTAGTAGTTTCTTAAATACTTCCCAAGATAACGCATTTGCAGCCCCTCTTCCTCTAGTCTTCAGTTGATTGTTCCACCAGGTCAATGCTCGACCTTGTAGTAGACCAGCAGAGAACTCAACTCTATTTCCTTCAGCACATTTCGTGATACTAAGCTTCGACTCAACATTCTCGAACCAGGTTAACAGTCCAATGGCACCCTCAGTACCATAAAATTCCATCGGCTTGCATGTCATGAAAGTCTTATAGCTGCATCCATGACCAGTGTTTGAAGTACCTTCTCCGACGTTGGTTCGTCTAGCATCAAGGTGCGTCATAATTTGGGTGAGTAGATCCGCTATTCCAGTCGCGTTGTTGTTTGAATTGTCATTGTTGTTTGGGTTGCCGTTGTTGTTGCCTCCTGAGCGTGTGTTTCTTGCAGCCATGATCTATGTCTAACAAGTCGAAAGATGGAAAAGAGAAGATATAAACAAGGTACGGTAATGTAGACGTGAACGTAAAAACATGCTATGCATACCCACCCGACCAATGCAACTTCAGGTGACCAGACTCTAAAGACTCGACTAAACAGGATTTAAAATTACCCTTCTTATCATTGCATGGTTCTTCATAAATTAGACATAGTTGGTCAGGCTATGTATAATTTATGATTAACGATACAACGATAGGACTAGATGACTCGGATGATGTTCAATGTTTAATAAAATAAAAAAAAATTATTCCGGTTATAGCTGTGATTTTTTTTATTTTTGAAAAATCGGCATTCTCTATAACCTTTGTCTCTGATACCAATCTGTCACACCCTCACGGAGGGCGAAACACGAGGTGTAACGGAAGGGAACATAAGCACAAGATAATAGAACATACCAACGTTAATATTTAAAAGAAAGAGTACACCATTACAATACCAGTTTAGCCGTCATCGGCAAATATATTACAAAGTTTAGTTCCCAAAATATTGCGTTCTATTACATAATGATTTGTAGTGACAAGTGAAAACTTCATTATGCAAGACACGTAGAAAAAGCTTACTAACGATCACCTGAAATGCATGAGAGAAAACGGGTCAACTATGAAAATAGTTGGTGAGTAAACATGTTTAGTAAAATAAGAAAACTCGTATGAAAGAGTCCAAGGTTTCGGTTATCGGAAGTAGTCCACAAAGCAAAGGAATTGTATATCCACTCAGTTCCAAGTTCCGACCATACAAAACTTGCAACCTGTGTGTACACAACCCATTGCACAAAATATAGCGCGTCAAGTAGTCAAGTATAAGTGGTCATAATAGTTCACAATATAGTACCACGTATATAATAATTCAGGGATGCTCCAAACATGGGAGACTTTGCACTGCTCCAACAAGGGAGACTTTGTACTGATGCTTCTGATGAAACCAAATTATGCTGGGTGCCACTACCCAAAGTTATAATGGGTGCCTCTTCCCAAAGATATACTGGGTGCCTCTTCCCAAAGATATACTGGGTGCCTCTTCCCAAAGATACGCTCCGAACACGGGAGACTTTATAGTGATGCTCCGAACATAGGAGACTTTAAGTCAAGGTCATAACATGTACGGTTCAATAAGTTCAAGTAAGGCATTATTTCATAATTAAGTTCAAATATTTGATTCGAGTTCACAAGTTCTAGTCAAAAGAGTTCACAAAAGTAAGAATCAATTTAATTCAAGTATGGTTCATGCATTCAGCCCCAAAATATAGTAAAACGGTAAAAAGGGGATGTGATTACTCACTTGATGAATAGATGCGATGACAAAAGTGGTTACACCGAAATGTAGCGTGAATCTCGAAACCGACCTATTATGAATGATATGATATGCAATAAGTCATGATGTAATGTTATGCACGCAATTCGGATGATATTTATACCACTTATGTATTTTTGAAAACAATACTTCTCGTCGAAAATATAATCTTTTAACGTCTTGACCATTTTTAAATTACTTCACATGTGTTTACTTTGAAATGATATCCAACGATAATCATTTAGTGATTTATTAAGAGAATATAACTTTTCGTCATAAAATAATGTCGTTGAAATTTCCATGAAAGTGACAAAACGGCCTCTAAAAGCTAGTCGTAAAATGGTGCACGTCGAGCGTTAGGAAACGAACTCAACGGTTTTGGGAAGCTCGTACCATTATCTCAAAGTTTTAGTACATACATTTCCATCCTAAAGGTCTCGAACATAAGGAAAAATATAGGTTAAGTATGGTACTTGTATGTTTAAGAGTGGTTTTCGGTAAACTTTGAGCGACTATATTTTATTCATTACAACTCCGCTTGACGAACGGTTGGATATTTTGAAAAATATGGTTGGCGAACTTGATTTTACTAGAAGACATCTTTTTATAAAGAGTATCCTATCAATGTTAAAAACGACCCTCAACATGGCCCCTAGTTGCCGTAGTATATGTTTAATAGAAAATATATTAATGTTGCTAATAGAATAAAGTTACGGCAACTTTGTTTATCGCGTGTAATTTACTCGTTACAAGTCCGTTTTCTACGTTTTCTACATCCTTAGATTCGTGTCAAAGTATACTAATATATTTTTGATAAGTCGACACAATTTATAAAGCTTAAGACTCATTTTTGACTCGTAAGAAGTGACATTTTCATGCTGAAATTTCTGAAATTTATATTTTCGTCGCCAAATTGAAAAATTCATAACTTCTTCGTTATAACTCCGTTTTAATCCGTTCAAGCGGCCACGGTTTCGTTTTAAAGTATATTTTCTAAATATCTAGGCAAAATATTTTTACCTACTGTCGGATTTTCCAGAATTTCAAAATAAGGACAGACCCTTTTCAAAACTTGTCGAAATGAGTTTTTCTGCGCCTAAACCTATTCTAACCCATTCAAAACAACTCGAAGCTATTCTAATCCTACCATACACCTTCTTAGGGTGTCATGGGTTCCTAGACATCACCAAAACTAAAATATAACAAGGAGTAATTATAGGATGGATTATATATATTTAACATATAAAAACCTTAAAAACCTTTAAAAATGGTATAAACATCATGAGACTTGCATGTTTCTCAAATAAAATGATATGACCATAAAAATGAATGTGAAATAAAAATATGAATATGAATGCTTACTAGTGATATGATGAGGTTTAAGGACAAAAATGGTTTTCCTAATCACTTGAGGTTTGTATTACAAAACCTTTGCAACAAATGATACTAGTGTATATTAAAACTTGTCTTGAAAACTTGGAGATGATCCTCCTTTTGGTCCCTTGGCTGCCGAATTTCTAGAGAGAAAAGAGATGAGTTTTTGATCTTGTTTTGTTTACAAAAGAAAGAAATGAAATGAAATGAGATAGTATAATACATTTACTAAGATATTTAGCAAATATCATTGTGACTCATCCCCCTTGTCGACAAGGGGGGTTTGTCATCTATTAATTATGTTTTTTTTTTTTAAATTGTATAAGTGTAGATGTATGTAAGTAAAGTGAAAACTTGTGGTAAGTTGTAGTCATTTGTAAATATTTAGGGTAGCGTTGGATAAAAATAAATTTTCACGGGTCAAGATAAAATATTTTTAGGTCATAAAAATTATAAAAATACATTACTTGCAAAATTTAAGTGATATAACAATAATCGTGTCGAATTTAAGAAAAACGTCGTAATTATATAAATACAACAATTTAGTTACAAAATAAATTTAAAACACTGTGTAAACTCATAATATTATTTTTATAGACTTAATATGAGTATAAAAATATATTGTGATAAATTTTGGAAGTATCGGATCAATTGTTCAAAATAATGTTTACGCGATAACGTTTATTTAATAAGAAAATTATACGTTTAATGTAAAATGCAAAACCATGCGTGAACTAATATGATGAATATTGAGTTTGAGAAATGACCGGAAATTGAGAATTGTGACATGTTGTCTGTAATTGCCCTTCCAAGAATAAAAGCACTTTGATTTTGATCCACCAAACTACATAGCACTTTCATGATTATATTAGTGAGGATTTTCCTGATGCACTTATAAATCATATTGCAACAAGAAATAGGCCTGAAATCAGTAACTCTTTGGGGTGTTTGGATCTTAGGAACTAAGGTGATAAGGGTTGCATTCATTTGCCCAAGTAGTTTACCTGAAGCAAAGAATTCTTTGACAACTTTACAAAAATCCTCCTTTACCACAGTCCATGCTTTTTTAAAGAATTTTCATGTATACCCATCAGGCCCAGGAGCTTTGTTATCCTCAACATCAAATAAAGCACTCTTAATTTCCTCCTCAGTCACCATTCTAGACATTTCCATGGCTCCTATATCAGATACTTTCTTTGTAAATAAACCATCTATCTCTTCTCCCATTTGAGGTGCATCTGATTTAGTACCTAGGCAACTCTCAAATGCTTTTCAAACTGCATGCCAACTTGATCACCAGTGACAATTGTACCATCTTCACAACAAATATTATGGATTATGCTCCTGTTCACCTTCCCTTTTAAGACTTTGTGGAAATATGCAGAGTTCTTATCACCTTCTTTTAACCAGTCTACTTTAGCTTTTTGACATAGTAGTTTCTCTTCATCTTGTAAAGCATTATTGTATTCATTCAGTATTAGTGTACCTTCCTTTCTCAATTCTTTGTTGGTCGGGTTTTTATCAATCTTGGTATGGATTTCATGCAATTGTTTCCTAAGCTCCTCCACTTTGACAAATAAGTTTCCATTCTTCCAGTTTAAGTTGTTCATGTAAGGATTAAGGGCTTTCAATTTCTGCACAAGTTGGAACATTGCATGCCCTTGAGTAGAATCATTCCAATGCTCCTTGACTGTAGTTAAGAAATCCCCCTTATCAGCTATATAATTTGAAAATATGAAAGACCTTCTTTTCTTCCTTAAAACTTCAGGGCAAATGAGAATTGCAGGGGTATGATATGAAATTCCATAAGGAAGAAAGACAGCATTAGCATTATTAAATTTAGTAAGAAATGAAGTATTATACATGACCCTATCAATATTTTTTAGAACTGTGGCACCAAGGTTTAAAAGACTTTTAGTCCATGTGTAGTGGAAACCAGTGCTGGATATATCTTCAACTTTAATGGTACTGACACAGTCTTGAAAATCCAACATATCCTGAGACACAGAAGAACCACCTTCAGAATGATCATTCACATTTAGGCTCACATTAACATCTCCCATTAGGACCATAGCGTCTGAATTTATCAATTGTCTGTAAATACTCAAATCCTTCCAAAGCTCTTTCCTGTTTCTACCATAATTTTCAGCATAGATGAAAGTGGAGTAAAACTTAAAAGGTGAATTGATAGTTTCAATGAAGTAGAGCATTGATTGTTCAGAATAGTGAACCATGTTGCATTCTACTTTATCAGTGTCCTATCCCACCATAATTCTACAACCCTTCCTACTAACATGAAGATTGTACTGCCAATTCCAATTTCCAAACACTCTGTCTCCTATTTTTCCAATCCTATCATTTTTTATATGAGTCTCCAATACTGCACAAACACATAAGTTTTCATTCCTTATCAACTTTTTAACTTTATTCTGTTTAATGACTTTCCCAAATCCTCTTATATTCCAAGCTGTTATTTTGCAATCCATAACACTAATTATGTAGAATATCACTCCCACTGCCATTCACTTCATTCTCAGTCATGAACCTAGCAGTATCAGACTTGTCCATAAATACATCATTCTCATCTAATTCAATGTTGTAAATCACCATTCCATACATTGCATTCCATTTCTCCCTATAATATTGGTGCATTTGCTCACTCCATTTACTAGTAACATTAAGAGTTGGCTTCTGTTTTAGCAAAACATAATTGTTCACATCACTCTTCCAACTCTAATAAGTACTTATTTCACATTCTTCTACATTCTCTTATAACACACTGTACTTGTTTGCTGACTTCCTCAACTAAGAGATCACACTATCCTGAACATTCCAACTTTTTTTGGGGTACTATGGCTAGTACTTGCTCTTATTGATTTTGTTTCTTCACACTAGCCTTAGGCTGGTACTCTTGTCTAACTTTACTTTTTACACCAACTTTGTGTTTCCATAACCCCTAATCTTATCCTTGTTAACTTGTACATTTGATGTGCGTACGAAGCGCGTTCGGGGTCAAAGGAACTTCCTTTTCGTTGAGCAAGTTTTTCAAAACCCTAGGCAGTGAACCTAATCGTTGTAGTGTAGTATTGGGTAAGCCTCGGGTATTGATATCATTCTCTATAGGAATAGGAATGCTAGCAAGAAGTGTACTACGCTAAGGTTGGGGTTGAGGATGATTCTTTTTTTTTTTAACTTTTATATGTTTTTTTAGAAAGCTAAGGGTAAAATCTCGGGGCAATGGATTTGGGGGTGGTACTTCTACCGATTACTTCTACTATCTAATTATCTAATCTATGGGTAGTCTATGTCTTTTGATGTGTGCTCGTATGATGATTAAAAATGTGTTTACCTAGATACTATTACTCCCTAGTCATCTTTTATTGGTTGTTGAATTGTCACGTCCTTATTCTTAACGCGTTGTGTTTTCTAAGGTCGTAGGGAATGCTTATGCCCTAACTCTTTGAGAATACCTTAAGGTTATTGCCTACTAAATCCGCTAGATGTTTCATAAACTAACCTAAAGGTTATCTTTGGATGTTTAGACTACGAAATCCTCTAAGTGATTCATAAACTAATGTTCGTAAAGATTACTCAAGCATTTAAACACAACGATAGCCTAGTGCATTCCTAAGCCATTTACAATTAAGATAAGAGACAATCAATCAATAATTAACAACTAGGTTTCATAGATCTAAGCAATCACACAAGAAATTTAGACGGACATGTTAAACAAGCAAGCATACACACATTCATTGGAAGACATAATGATACTAATGGAATAAAACACTTATCTTGATGTGTAAAATAGGGTTTGGGACCCAAAGATACTGTCCAAGTCAGACTACAAACATTTAGGGGCCGTTTGGTTGGGGGATATTGGGGCATTTGCAATTTAATTTCCTTCAAATACCATGTTTGGTAACTCAAATGAAGTAATTTACAATTCCATGAATTCCCAAAATGGAGAGAATTAAAATGCTTCCAAAAAGTGAAGAATTTTAATTTACTTAGGAAATTTTTTTTATAAACTTTTTTTCTTATTGTTTTTTATAAACTTTTAAATAGAATATTTATGAATTTTTTTTATAAACTTTTTTTAATTTTTATAAATTTTAATAAACTTTTTAAAAATTTTTTATAAACTTTTTTTATAATTTTTTTATAAATTTTTTTTATAAATTTTTTATAAACTTTTTTTTATAAATGTTTTAAATTTTTTTTATAAACTTTTTATAAATTTTTGATAAACTTTTTTTATAAACTTTTTATAAAAAAAAAAATTTATAAGCTTTATAAATTTTTATAAATTTTTATAAACTTTTTTTTATAAATTTTTATAAACTTTTTTTTATAAATTTTTATAAATTTTTATAAATTTTTTATAAAAAATTTTATAAATTTTTTATAAATTTTTTTATAAACTTTTAAATAGAATATTTATGAAATTTATATTAAAAATGAAAAATATTTTTAAATTTCTATCAACCAAACGTGCGGAGGTATTTTAAATTCCGGAATTTTAAATTCCCAAGAATTTAAATTTTATAGAAATTAAAATTCCGGAATTTCAAATTCTCCAACCAAACGCCCCCTTAGGATTTTTACTCCACAAGTCTACCTCTCAAAATACTGAAAAATCGAATTCTATATATAGATTTACACTTGCGACGTGCTGCGCCTTTATAGAGTGGGACTGGCCGAGTCGGTCAGCCGTCATTAGGGTTTTCGTCTTGGCCAAGTTATCATTGGGGCCGTCGCGTTGTAGTTGTGGCCGGCCGTGCCAAAGCAGGGGACGCCGTCCCATTCGGATCCGGGCGTTTGAGATGAAAAGTCTTAGTGACGCCCTTTCTTTTTAAAGTCTGGCGCCGTCAGGTGTATTTGAGCAAAAAGTCTACTGAGCCGTCGGGTGCATCTATTATCAAATCTGTAGAGGAGGACGGCGTCGCCCTTTAGTTGGGACGCCATCATGTTCAACTTCAGCAGCTTGATTTTCTTCGATCTTGACTTTGCCATTTTCTTCATATATTCACTCTTTTTCGTCCAAATATGCATCATTCCAGCATTTTGCTTCAAAGAGACCTAAAAAGTGAAAAAAAAAACGAAATTAAAGAGTAACGGATATAAAAGTGGTCGATTAAAGGCTTAAATAACCCCTTAAAAGTGTACGTTTTAAATTCTTATCAACATTTTCTTTTACCTTTTCAGTATGATTAACTTCCTTTTCCTTTTTTAAAGAATACATGACATGTTAGAGGATGTGTTTTGGGTGCTTTGACGTTGGGATAACAAATCGCTTTAATATCAATGCCGTGAAAAGAACGAGAAATCACTTCCATTATCGAATAAAAGCATGCTATTGCTAGCATAGAATAACCATTTCTTTTGTTTTTAAGATCAAAATCATACCTTGAATCGTTTTTGTTTTTGCAAGATTGTGATCGTAAGATCGTGTCGAGATCTTAAGATCCTTATATAATGTCATTTTCTTAATATGTGTTATAAAATTATGCAAATTCACATATTATTATATACCCATCATATATCATAAAAATGTTGGTCAAAATTATGGCTATAAAAAATTAGCCTTTTTTTTTCTTCATATACTACAAGACTTAATACATAAATTTGTACTCCATCCGTTCCAAATAAGTGTTCACTTTGACTTTTTGGAGTTTTTCTTATTCAACTTTAACCTTAAATATTTTAATTTGTGTTACATAATATGTGATGAAAATTATACCAATAAAACTACATTTAAAACAAATCTATTCATATATTTTGCATCAAATATTATATAGAGGCATTTTATTTTGCATACTCAAAAATCTTTGCATACTCAGGGACAAATCTCCACCTTTCATCTAGTTTGATCTAATGGTGGTGATTAACCTAAGATTTAATATGTCTAAACCTAAGTCCATGTTTTTTTCTTGTCTTTTTTCTTTTCTTTTGGCCTTTCTTATTTATTTTCTCATTATTTGTATTTTTATTAACCACTTTTATCAATTTCATGTTTTTTTTTACGTTTTTGTCCGTTTTTTCTGCTTTTTATACGTTTTCATCTGTTTTCATACATTTTCTTACGTTTTCGTCCGTTTTCATACGTTTCCATCCGTTTTCATACGTTTTCATCTGTTTTCTTACATTTTCGTCCGTTTTCATACGTTTTTGTCTGTTTTCTTACGTTTTCGTTTGTTTTCTTACCTTTTCTTCCGTTTTCTTACGTTTTCGTCCGTTTTCTTACGTTTTCGTCCATTTTCATACGTTTTCGTCCGTATTCATACGTTTTCGTCCGTATTCATACGTTTTCGTCTGTTTTCTTACGTTTTTGTCCGTTTTCATACGTTTTCGTTCGTTTTCGCCTGTTTTCTTACATTTTTGTCCGTTTTCCTGTGTTTTCGTTCGTTTTCTTACATTTTTGTCCGTTTTCTTACGTTTTTGTCCGTTTTCATACCGTTTCGTCTGTTTTCTTACGTTTTCGTCCGTTTTAATACGTTTTTGTCTGTTTTCTTACGTTTTCATTGGTTTATATACGCTTTCGTCCGTTTTTTACGTTTTTGTCCATTTTTAGACGCTTTCGTCTATTTTGAGACGTTTTCGTCCATTTTCATCCGTTTTTATACGTTTCGTCCGTTTTCAGACGTTTTTTTTCCATTTTTATACGCTTTTCATTCGTTTTTATACGTTTTGTCCGTTTTCATACGTTTTCGTCCGTTTTTTGCAGTTTTTATACGTTTTCGTCTATTTTCATATGTTTTCGTGCTTATTATTAAACTTTATTATATTACATGTCTAATATCAATTGTGATATTTTATTATAAAAAAGTCAATGTCTAATATCACTTGTAATATTTCATAAACAAACAAGTATGTCTTTTAACATTGAATATCACCTGAGAATTGAGATATTTCATTGCTTTGTATATTTTTATATATTATCACCTATGTGTTTTATAATATTTTTATAATTTTCGATTACAAAGAGAGTTTTTGTGCCTTTCATCGCAATTGACAAGAGCATATTTTTTTAATGCAACCAATGTTATCTATCACTTGTGATATTATACTCTTAGTAGAAATAAAAGGGTTAAAGTCTCTTTAGGTGAATTCTTATTTTGTTCAAAAAGTGATAATCTAATTCAACACTTGTTTGATCTTGAGAATATGTCAAGTCTCAATTTTCATAGTTTGCTTCATTTTTATTCATTTTGATATTTTTAAGTGACACTTACTTATCTCTTGTGATAATATAACATTGTAAGAAAGATGAAGAGTATTACACTCTTCATCATATATGTGTTATCAGTTGTGATACTCAACTAAGAATGTAAAATATTAAATTCATACCAAATGTGATAAGAATTTAGTATTTTACCAAGTATATATGAAAGAAATGATAATAAAAATCACTTATTATATTCTTGTGATGATTCGTTTCATTTTCTTATTTGTGTTTTTGAAAATATTTAGGAATATTTTTGTGTTTTATGATAATATGAAATATTAGAAAAGGTGTTTAGCGAAAACAAGAGATGTTATGAAACTTTTGTTAGACTTGTGGTGGATTTTTCTATTTAATTGATACATTGTGCACGTTTCGATAGGTTTTATAGCGAGAATTTAAAATATCTATGGTGAATCACAAACTAAAGAAGTTATGGTTGAAAAAAGCACACATCTTTATAAACAAACTGAGTAAGCTCAAACACTTGTGATATCACACGATATCACGGGTGATATCATACTCTTGTGATATCACATGATATCACAGGTGGTATCACAAGCGATATAAACTATGATATCACACATGCTATCACCGTTAATATCACGGTGATATCACAGTGTTATCACACATGATATCACTGTGATATCACAAATGTTGAGCTTCCTCGGTTTGTTTATAAAGATGTGTTCTATCTTCAACCATAGCTTATTTAGTTTGCTGATTCAACCATAGATATTTTAAATCGCTTATAAACCTATCAGCATGTACAATGTATCCATTAAATAGAAAATTCCACCACAAGTCTAACAAAAGTATCATAACATCTCTTGTTTTCATTGAACAACACTAATATTTCATAATATCATAAAACACAAAAATCTTCCTAAATATTTTCAAAAACACAACCATCACATTCTTAGATGAGTATCACAACTGATAACACATACATGATGAAAAATGTAATACTTTTCATATTCCTTACAGTGTTATATCACAAGAAATAAATAAGTGTCACTTACAACTATCAAAATGAAAACATTTAAAAGCGGACAAAAGCATAAAATCGAATGAAAAAATATAAAGCGTATGAAACGGACAAAAACGTATAAAACGAAAAAGCGATATAAAAGCGGATGAAAGCGTAAACACGTTGAAAGCGTATGAAAAATGGAAAGCGAAGCGGGGAAACATATGCTGAACAAGCGTATGAAACGTATAACGTGTAGCTGAACAAACGTGCTCATAACGAAACATATAAAAAGCAGAACAAAAGCATTATAAAAACGTATGAAACGAAAAAAGCGTATAAAAAGCAGAACAAAAACGGATGACGTGTAACGGGGCGAATATAAAACGAATGGCGTCACGCAGGACAGCGTTTGAAAGCGTAAAAACCGCGTCAAAGCGTATGAAATGGGCGAAAACGAAAGCGTGTAAACACACGTAAGAAAATGGACAAAACGAAATATGACAAACGGCAAGAAGCGATGAAAAGCAGTGTGGTAGCGATAAGAAAGCGACCAGCGTGTATGAAAGCAGACAGCATTATAAAGCGGTTGAAAAAATGTCTAAAAGCGGGCGAAGCGTAAAGCGGTAAGCGTTATGGCCTGCAAAATGTCTAAAATCGAGGCCAGCGTATATAAGCGTGTAAGAAACGGACGAAAGCGTCAAAAAGCGGATGTAACGTCACGAAAACGTCTGAAATCAGGGCGAAAACATATAACACGAGAAAGCGTATAAAACTAACGAAAATGTATGAATACTGAGATGAAAGCGTGTAAATGAAAAAAACTTGAATAAAAAACGTGAATTTAAAAAACATTACTTTTTATAAAGCGTGAATTAGGGAAAAAAATGTTAATGAATAGAGACAAAAGAAAAGAAAAGGAGAAAAAAAATATGGACAGGTTTCCGTATTATTATTAAATCTTAGGTTTATCCCACCATTAGATCAGTAGATGGATGGTGGAGATTTGTCATTAGTAGCCAAAATAAGAGTAAGCATTTGAAAATTCCTCATATTATATAATAGAAATAAAAGTATTTAATGTCAAAGTTGAACACGAAAGACTTCAAAAAGTCAAAGTAGACACTTATTTTGGGACGCAGTCAGTAGTTTTTTAACTTGTAAAAGTAAGATCAGGTCAAACAAGATCTTAAGATTCTATGATTAGAATGAAGATCCTATAAAAAGCTTACGTAAGTACGGGATCGTTTTTGTTTTATAGTATCGTAAAATCGTAATATTTTGTGATCACAATCGGGATGTTAACAACCATGTTTAAAAGAAATAGATGATCCTAAACAAATACCAAGAGTATTTATGTTCTTTTTAACAACTTCTTACGTGTTTACCCGTTAGCAAATACTCCGTAGTTTTCATTTCTTTGGTAACAAGTTGCATGTGAAAACAAAGCCACAAATTCATTGTTGAAGATATATAATCTATAAAAATATATGTCATCACGTGTTTGTCAAATCAATTACTTAAAATTCATGGAAAGTTATGTGGACCCGATCCACACGGTTCACATTGATTATACTCTTAATCGATGGGTTCGGGTTTTTATTTTCTCTATAACCGCGGAATATCTTAACTACATAAAATAGAAAAATGGTCAAAGGTGAAAGTGGAATATTGAAACTTGAATGTTGAAAGTCAATAATCAATTTCTTTGATAACTTTGAAAAACTTATCTCTCTCTCTCACACACATCATTTCATCTCACACTAAAAACACACACACAAATAGATTCTTTAACGCTTAAAATACTGATTTATGAAAAAATTTAATCGCCGCTAAAATTTTATCGAAACTAGACCGGCTATGCATTTGGTGCAGTGCTTCGTCCATTTGGTAAAGTGTTTCCATCTTGTTATTATAGTAGAATAATTAACCCGGTTACGGTTTGACAAAATTGACATAATGGATACAACTTAATGTTTTGACATTCTACGGTTGTTTTGCATCAAAAGATTTCATTTAAGCTAGGTTTGTTGTACTTTTAAGGTTGTTTTGGATAAAATATTTTCATTTACGATTGTTGTATTTTAACGGTTGTTTTAAAACTTAACGAACCAAAATGTTGACAGTACTGTTGTTTTGGATCAAAATGTTTTCATTTAGGTTGCTCCTAGTGGAGCTCGTGAGAAGCCAAACTCACGCGCCAGTGCTATTGGGTCTAAGCCTCCTCAAACGTGACAGGCAACAAAAATGGAGACGAACAGTGAGAGGATCACCAAATATGATTGTGGACGTATGGTCCGGATGTGCGAGAATGGGTGGGCGTGGTCTGGCCCCATTTCTAGCCTAAACCCTAATCCATGCTTATAAATACATGACGGGTTATCTCTAACCCTAATTCATATTGGCTACATCACTGCCGATACAAACTTGACCGTTTGAGGTGGACCCGGCTACGGCCCGGGTCACTCCTAACAGGTTCTTTGTTAGCGAGTTCTTAGGGCTCGAGAAGCGACTAACGGCCAGGAGAGTCGTCAGATATCCGCCAGCGCTTGATTATGTCTCAACAAGTTGGCTGTCCATTGGGACCGAATAAACTATGTTTCGTGTTCTCATATTATCGAGATACATTCCTAAAATCGGTAACATTTATCCGCTTGAATTGCATATTGCGTGTCGGCCTATTTATGGTCAAATCTATGATCAAATAAAAGCATCTTCACGTTTGATAAAAAGATCATTATTTACGTTAAATTACGCGTTCAATTAAATTGCATATTGTTAAATTGCATATTTTATTCTTCTTTTGCATATAAAAGAAAATATCCTACGATCGGACCTAAGAAAATATCCGCATGATCGGAGCTATTTTATCTTTTAGCCCTAATTAATTCGCCAGAATCTGTTTTACTACGGTTGTGTACGCACATTGGCTGAACAACGATCCCGCGATAAATCTACCGTTAGGCGTGCGTTCGGACATCTTCGCGAGAGCGCGTGCAGCGCGAACACCACGATGCTAGTCAATCGCCATGATGCGCCGGACAAAGCCGTGATATAAACATGCGATCATCCGAAACGTTAAATCTATGCGGGTAAGATAAATCCATGCGTCTATTAGTCGCGGTCGCGGTACATCCATCCGAGTTTTTTATTTTATACATTAAAAAAATAACACACAATTAATTATTTATTTCGTTAATGCAGCTCCACGCCCGGGTGCGCGCCACTTTTCTCATATGCTATGTGCTTTATATTGCTTCACTTCATTAGGTTTTATATGTTGCGATTCGCAGCATATACTTTTAATCTTTGCATTAAGTGTTTTACGCAGGCATAACTAAGTTTAATGCTCCTACACGAGTAGCACCATCAAACTTGGGGGGCTACTAGGGTATATGCTACCACTTGTTCCCGTGCGCGCCATGTATATTTGGAAGCGAACGCAAGCTCGGTACAAAGAGGATTTAAATATTCGCGCATCTTTACGCGCAGGGGAGACGTCATCGTCGGTTGTAAAGACGGATGTAATGCGCGCGAAGCACGTCTTGATCGCACTCTTATGGCGCGCGGCAGCATACCGCTGAAGCACGTCTTACGTCGCACCTCTTTGTCGCCAAGCGGCGCGCTTATACACTCTGAAGCCGTCTTACATCGCACCTCTTTGTCGCATGGCCAGCGCGCCTGATACAGAAGCGCGTCTTCGTCGCACCATGTTGCGTCGCTCTTGGTACAAAAGCGCTACACGGGATCACGGCATCACGGGTTCCGCTTTCACCTACGCGGCCATGACGGAACTTAAGTTTAGCATAACATAGCCATGCGCTATCTCATACTAAACTTGGGGGCTTCGTGGACGTATATGGTCGGGACGGGCCAGGAATGGGTCAGGCGGAATCTTGGCCACTCTACGCTAAACCCTAATCCATGCCTATAAATACATGACATGTTATCTCTAACCCTAATTCATATTGGCTACATCACGAGATATACTAACTTGAGTCGGAGGTGGACCCGGGGCTACGCCTCGGTCCACTCTAACGTTCTCTTTGTTGCAGTCTACTAGGGCTCGAGGCGACTAATGGCCAAGGAGGAGTAAATAGTATCCTGCCCGCGCCAGATTATGTATCAACAATGATTATGTGCAAGTGGGCTCCCCTTGAATGTTTATATTACGGAGTATTAATTATTTGGTTTTTGTGTGTGTGCGCGCGAGGTATTCAGTGAGGTATGTTTGTATAAAAGTGAGTATTTTAATTAAAGGTGAGAGAGTGATGGCTATTTGCCTTGGGTATATATGAAATTCCCCCAATAACGGGCTGATATGACGCTGATGTGAAAAATGAAATAATGTTATGAGTGTCAGTAGTATTAGAATTGTTTGAACTAAAATGTTTTCATTTAAGGTTGTTGTACTTTTATGGTTTGTTTTGGATCAAAATGTTGTTTAAGTGGTAACTTGAAGCATATTGTTAGCTTTAATACTTTATATAATATACCTGTTTTATCATTTTAAAAATTAGTGTCCAGCTTATCATCTATAGTTTGTTTTTAAACAAGGGTTTTAGTCGTACAATAGCAATGTACTTTCAGCTTTGTACTGTTTTGGTGCGTGTATTTTTTATTTTTTTCCACTTAATGTAATGTACTTTAAGGTTTTGTGCTACTTTGATACGTGCAAATTTGTTTTACCGAATAATGAATATAAAGCATCCTACGTGGTTTGAGTCAATTACATGAATGGTCCTTGTGGTTTGTGGAGTATCACAAATTTAGTCCTTAAAATTTTTTGTTAAATTTTTTTTATACGTTGTCGTCCGTTTTTATACGTTTTCGTCAATTTTCTTACGTTTTTGACCGGTTTTATACGTTTTTATGCATTTCTGTCTGTTTTCTTACGTTTTTATACGTTTTCGCCCGTTTTCTCACCTTTTTTACGTTTTCATCCGTTTTTTATGTTTTCCTCCGATATTTTACGTTTTCGTCCGTTTTTTATGTTTTCGTCCGTTTTTTATGTTTTCGTCTATTTTTTTACGGTTTCCTCCGATTTTTAACGTTTTCGTTCGTTTTTTACGTTTTCGTCTGTTTTTTTTTTACGTTTTTATCTGATTTTTACGTTTTTATTTGTTTTTACGTTTTTCGATACATTTTTTCGTTTTCGCCGTTTTACTTTTCGTCCGTATTTTTACGTTCTCGTCCGTTTTTATGCTTTCCTCTGTTTTTATGCTTTCCTCCGTTATTGACGTTTTCGTCTGGCTTTTTACGTTTTTGCCAATTTTTTTACGTTTTTATCTATTTTTTTACGGTTACCTCCGATTTTTTACGTTTTTTTACTGTTTTCCTCCATTTTTCACGTTTTCCTTCGATTTTATAAGTTTTCGTCCATTTTTTTACGTTTTCAAAGGAAAAAGTAAAAAAATCAAAAGAAAACAAAAACAGATGAAAACGTAATAAAACGGACAGCGTAAAAAATCAGAAAAATGTAAAAGTCGAAGAAAAACATAAAAACGGGACAAAACGTAAAATGGACGGCCGTAAAAGAGACAAAAAACGTAGAAATCATACGAAAATGTAAAAGTCGGACGAAAACGTTAAAACGGAGGAAAATAGCGGCGTGCATGCAAAACTGAAAAGCATCAAAACGTCAAATCGGAAAACGTGAAAACGAGCGAGCGTAAAATCAGGAGGAAATCGTAAAAAAAAAGATGAAAACGTAAAAAAACGGACGAAAAATGACTTTTTATCCGGTAGCCCGTACTTTAACGTACTAAGGTAGCACAATACCTAAAACTACGTTGCATTAAGTTGACCATTTACGTGCTTAAAATATTCCACTTAGAT
This sequence comes from Chrysanthemum makinoi, assembly GCA_910596185.1. Lineage (NCBI taxonomy): Eukaryota > Viridiplantae > Streptophyta > Magnoliopsida > Asterales > Asteraceae > Chrysanthemum > Chrysanthemum makinoi. The sequence continues at coordinate 50,237,926 of OU343219.1, read as the reverse complement.
TTTTATCCGGTAAAATGACTTTTTATCCGGTAGCCCGTACTTTGACGTACCAAGTTAGCACTAAACTTAAAAGTACGTTGCATTAAGTGAAAAAAAAAATATACATACCAAAACGATACAAAGATAAAAATACGTTGTTATTGTACGACTAAAACCTTCAATAAATATTCATCTTAAGTTACATAAAATGAAAACATTTTATAAGGCGAAAGGAAAGCATTATCGGTCAAGATCAATTTTTTTGTATTTATCTACATTTTTGTAGCACTAATATAAAATTTTGGGATGAAAGAAGTAAAAATGTTTGATAAAAGTAACTCTTGTCTAGCAAAGTTTAACATGAATGTTTGTTAAAAGTAAAATAAAAATGCATCAATAATGAAAGGGAGATGATTTTGTACACTTTAACAAATTATTGGAACACTTTAAAAAATTGTGTTTTGACAGTTATACCCTCAGAGTTATCTTTACATTTTTACCTATGTGAGGGTATAAATGTCCAAACACAATATTTTAGAGTATCCCAATCATTTTTTAGATTCTACAAATCACCTCCCATAATAAAAGCGCGTATTTGCCTTCAATAAAAAGCCGGAGTGAATAAAATAAAGAGAAAATCATGAAATAGTAACCAACTTTGAACTTTATTTTAATTTAGTTATTTAAAATTTCTTTTGATCATAAAATAGTAATAATTACTCCCTCCGTCCCAAAAATATTGTCCCCGTTTGAATTTTTTGGTCTTTTTTTTACAACTTTGACCTTAAGGTTTTAATTGTATTTTTCATTGGTATAAATTTCATCGACCATCGTATAACACAAACAAAAATATTTAAGGTCAAATTTAAAGAAGAAAGACCGAAAAAGTCAAACAGGGATAATAATTATGGGACGGAGGTGGTAATTTTGAACTTTGTTTCGATTTATTAACTCAAACTTTCTTTTGATCATATAATCAACTTTGAACTTTGTTTCGATATAGTCACTCATATATGCATAACTTGGTTGTACAATAAGTTGGCTCAGATTAGCGAAATTCAGAAGATGGGTATTTATTATAAATGTACAACAAAATAGTGTATATATGAATATCTTAAACGTAGTTTTATTGAATATTTACACAACAATAGAAAAATATTGAAACTTGAATAATTTTTGCAATTAATTTAAAGTTTGAATGACTTAATTGAAATAATCATTAAACTTCATTACTACGGAGTATGAGACAATATTTTCCCAATAAAATATGTCATTATTATCAAAACTAGTTTATTTTCATTAGAAAGTACTATGTGATTAAGCTTATCATAGTTAACAATTTATAATTTTCGTATTAATATATATATCTAATCATCGTTAATGTAACGAAAGATTATGCTAGGTGACGAAAAGTTTAACGCCAATGTAGCATTAGTTTACGATAAGTTTAATCATACACAACCTTTTAACATGTTAATGTCATTTGTCAAATGGAAAAGGATACCACAAAATGTAATAAAATGAAATACCAATGTTGCAAAAATCGTGAATCGGTAGTTGGGCGGTCAACCATTTTGCAGTGAGTAATCGATCAAGGCGGGATTAATCGAATTGGCATTTCCTGTAAGTTTTGGGTATTTCTGGAGACCAAACAAAGATCTTAAGCGATTCAGCTCTATAGGTTTTCAAACCTTAATAAAGGCTCAATTGTTATGAGGCTCATTGTGTGTTATAAGTGAATAAACGATCTATTAATGCGTCATAAGTGAAATTATTATTTTTTAAAGTTGACCGATTCGACCGATTTTTGACCGATTAGGCCGATTTTTAACCGATTCGGCCGATTTTTGACCGATTCGACCGATTTTTTTACCGATTTTTGGCCGACTTTTTTACCTGGCCGATTTTTTGACCGATTTTCAAAATTCTACAAGGTGTATGGCCGATTACCGATTAATCGACAATTAATCGGTCGATTTTTGCAACACTGTGAAATACGTTTACATGTAATAGTCCGAAGAGATCCAGTGAGGAAAAAAAATTAAGTGAGAAGAAAGAGAAGAATTTTAACCGCACATTTCAAATCAATAAAAGAAATTTAAAAATAGATGCATCTGAAATGTGCGACTATGAATTTTTTTTTACATTTTAATTTTAATTTTATTTTTTATTTGACCCTTACTCAATAGTCCAAAGTAAAACAAACAAACAAAAAATTTTTGACACAAGAAATACAATTAGAATAATTGACTTTACATGTAATAGTCCAAAGTAAATAATAATAATAATAATAATAATAATAATAATAATAAATTTGACACAAGAAATACAATTAGTTGACTACTAAGTGTAATAAAAGAGACACATGATCGCGGCTATTACTGTCACATCATTGTCAACTCAGATTTTCTCGTTATAATCAACTTAGTGTAAAAAAACAACCGCAGTCACCACTAAAATATACCTGACTTAAACAAATATATACCCTATCAAAATACACACAAATGCACAAATGCCCTTTGCTTTTGGGGGGCTTGGTTTATATTCTGCAGGTGATGTTTTGAACTATGCTTTTCTTGCTTCGAGACTTCAATCTGCTAGTCTGCAGACTAAGCTTCTTCATAGTGCTGGTATTGTGACTACTGGTCCCTCTTTTGATGATGCTCTATGTACTTTTAATGTGAATATGGATATTGACCTTTTAAGTAACCCTAGCGAGGTCGTTGCCCCCAAACTTATGAAGAAATTGGCAGATATACATTTCGATCGGGTTACCCCCTGTTGAATCGTTCCATCTATCCCCTGCGTCGAGGTGGCTATGGAGCTCACTAAAGGAGGATCATACTTGTGATTGGCTTAGGGTGGCTCTATATCCGGATTGGGACAAACTATGAACGCCGGGACTTATCGTTGTGTCTTGTGTTATCGTTGGGTGTTCCCCTTTTTTCTTTCAGTTAGGTGCCGTGCTCGCATGTTCTAGGGTTTTCTTTGGAGATATTTATGGGATCATGCGGTTTCATGTGCGGGTATTGTTGGCATTAAACATCGGCATAACATTGTGCGTGATGTTCTTGTTGATATATGCTCTCGGTCCGGGATTTCGTTCGTGGGAGGTGGATATTGGGCTTCATGGAGATATGGGAGGACCACTGCGTCGGTACGATATATTGCTTTATTCTTGGGATGGCGGGCGTGATGTTTGTGTTGATCTTGGGTTCGTCTCCTTTGGCGCAATCGGGGATGCTTGATTTTGTGTCGAGAGCGTGCGGTTAGTGAAACGACGTAAGCGTGTCAAGTATGAGGCTAAATCTTGCTTGATATTGGATCACGGGTTCCTCCCCTTTTCTTTTTCTTCTTTTGGAGAACTTGAGAGAAGCGGACTACTTACTAAAGCGTATTAGACTTTTCTCCTCGACTCAAGATATTGGGGCTGTCTTTGCGATTCATATTTTTAATCATATTAGTTTTATACATTCTTTGAGGAGTGGGGCCATTGGTTTCATGACCCCACTTAATTTATTGTAAATCCTTTGAGTTTTTAATAAAGTGATGTTAAAAAAAAAATAATAATAATAATAATAAAAATCAAAACTCAATCATGCAATCAACTGAGTCCTCCCTTGATTTTATGACCGCGGTCGTGTAATAATGTAAGACTTGTTGGTTCTATGACCACGGTCATGTAATAATATAAGACGCATCTTGCATGCCAAAGTGACAGCGAAGACCACAATCACGACCATCATATACGCATAGTCTAACGAATACAAATCTCTTTATGCCATCAACTAATGGGCCTCGTCAAATTTAAGTTTTCAAAGAAAGCAATAATATGTTAGTTATTAGTAGTTAATACCTATAATATATGATGTCACATTGAATAAGTCATATGATGCCACAAATTCACTTGGGGTTTGACTAAGCTACATAAATAAATGCACCGAAGTTATTAACGTGACGTTTTTTTAACTTCACTTTAAGTTAATTATGTGCTTTGTTAATTATTAGGATGTTGAAGATTTCATTTTTCATGACTCGTTCTTTTTGAGGTTTTTCGATATATATAAATATAAATGTAGGTCATCATATGATGAATATATATAGTTGTATGTTTGTAGATATTGTTGACACTATTTACTGGAAATTGACTTCCATTTGAGTACCTAGACGAGAGTTGCCTTCTTCGACAATGGGTTCTACGTTCGGCTGTTAGGCAATTGTCGGAGATGGGAGAGTTCATGAAATATTTTTCGCGGCATATATAGAAAGTACCACTGAAACTTGACACACGTAAAAAAAATGATACGCATAGGAATCACTAATAGCTCATTAGTTAAATTTGATGTCAGTCGTTACTTCGATTAATCTAATGTACGTAGAAATCCAATAACTTATAACTCATTAACATATCCTCGACTAGCTTTTACCATGAACATATGAACTCACTGTACTGGATTAGATGTAGGGCTGGCATAAAATATCTTTCAATTCATTGTATATTTCATGTTTATTGGGGTGATGGGGTCTACACATGGCCACTAAAATCCACAAGAATGTTGTGCGTCGTTTTACATGCTAATGAAAACAAAGTTAAATAAAATTGGTATTTTGAGACAATGTCAGGCGTGTTTCATATAACCTGATCAAGCGGGAACATTTTATTTCAAGCATTGCTGTGAACACACCTGTTTAACTTTGACTAGGTTGTTTTTATAGGATGAAAACATAATCCACAAACTAATACTGTAATAAGTGTTTAATAATAAAGGCGTAGGCCCGGCCTCTTGGGTTTGGCTCGTTTAGTTGCTAGGGTTTTGATTAGTTTATAGTTTATTTAAGGGCTAATAATTGAAAAAAGTATCATACTTGTCACTATTTTTTTTGTGGGTAGCGAACAATTTTTTTTGCTTTTGTGGGTATTCACTATTCTTCTTTCAAATTCATCATTTTTAGGGTAATATGTGACATTTTTGCCTTTCAGGAAAAAAAAAATTTCTATTAGTTAAGAGGGGCAAAAATGTCCAAATTTTTTGCAAAATACCCTAAAAAGTATAAATTTGAAAGAAAATTACTATGAAGTAAAAATTTTGTTATTATAACTTAGAAAATGATAGCAAATATAATATTTTTTTCAATCACTTGCCCTTTATTTAATACTTGTAAACTTTATTATTTAGTGAATCATTATCAATATATTTTTCAGTATTATTTTAGTTTCTACATGGTATTAGAGCCTTTGGTACAAGCCATCGAAATATCTAATTTTAGGTGGACCGGAGGGATCCACTGCTTTGTTTTGTGTCTGAGTTATGAAGATAAAAAAATCTTGCTTACATAGACTTGTTGTCGAATTATCCACCGTCAAGAGATCAATTCATTGAAAGAAAATTTAGAATCGTATATTGAATTGGTGGGTCGGTTGAAATATTATAAAATATTCATGTTACCTAATACACCGATTCTTATGGTTATTTTGTTACATTTGGTTTGGTGGAGAGTTCATATAAATTTTGGAGTGGCCACTTTTGGTTGGATGATGAACATTATATTGGGTCGGTGTGAGTAATAGGATCTGATATCCATGAACCCATGAGAATATTAAGGTACTGATTAAATGAATGAAAAATGATAGATAGGCCTAAAGATGGACCTAAAGATGGACCTAATGCTTAAATGACTTGTACAATTATGCAATTGTACAAGTCATTTAAGCATTAGGTTCATCTTTAGGTCTATTTATTAGGCCCATAAATGAATGTTTGGTTTGACTTTCGGATTTTTACGGCTGCTAATCGTTCAATTTTATTTGTTTGAAACCTGGTTTTGTTTGTGATCACAGTTTAATAGTTTTTGTTTTGTATTTGCATTGGTATTAGTATCAGTATTGGTATTTGGTAATGACGATTATGTTTGTTTCGGTTATAATGGATTATTGTTGGCTAGTTTAGTGATGCAGGTTTTCAAACCAGGTTTTAATATTTATAAAGTTTCGTTTATCTATTGTCCACCTTATGCACTTGAGGCGTGTCATGGTCGTGTGTAGTGTGTTAATTGGTAAAACTGAGGTCGTCCCAAGAGTTATGTGAGAGGATCTATACTAAGTCTAGGTGTCACTGGTTTTAATTAGTTTTAAGATTGAAATGATTAATAAACTAATTAACAAGAAATAAAGGAGAGTAGGTTGTGATCAATAGGGTAAAGTATGCTAACCTAGTTACTCCTCTATATGTTATGTTCCGTCTAATTACTTCAATTGATTCAAGTGAGGTTTAAAGTTAAGCTAGGGCGACATTTGGTCGATTCGTCCTAACATGACAAAGGCTTCCATAGGAGATCAAGCTACTACCGCTTGAAAGTCGGTTGTTTTAGTCCCTAAGCGAGTTATTAAGTTCACTACATGCAAGATTCACAACAATGAGTGCTTTGCAGAGCTAGCATCTTAGACACTCATCCCAATACTTAATTTCATTCAAGCGGCCGGTGATCATTTGGTCAGGTTAGCGAAAGAAGAGTCATCGGTTGGTCAATTCTTACCTTCCCTCTCCGTCTACTTACTTAGGGTGGGTTGGTTGAATTCTCCTAACTAGACACTACCAGCCATTCAAAACTACCTGACTAGGGTGGATACCAACTATGCATGCATACAATAGAAACAATTATTATCTGAAGCAATATAGCGTAAACACAACAATTAAGGAATCATAACTAGGCTAGAACCACAGGTGCTTAGCCGATCATTTTAAATGAAACAACCAATTCAATGTTTAATATATTGAAATGCATGAATTGAAAGTAAAAGAAAAGATAAAATAATGCTTATCGTTGGGAGTGATTTCTCCACTTGGAGATGGCTCGATATTCAATCAAGATCGCCTTTGATCCCACTACTCACGTTCTCGCTTTTTTGGTGTGGAGTGAATGATGTAAAATTATGGTACGGTATTTATAAGCGAGATCTAGTTCTGGTAACTAAAGTTAAGAGTTACGCCATAACATTAATATTTCCATAATAAAGCTCTCGTAAAGCGGGTTACGGCGTAACACAAGGGATGAGTTACGCCGTATCTTCAATACATGTTACAAATGACATGATTACGCCGTAATCATTGGAAGGAATTACGACGTAGCTTGCAGCCGCGTGGAACATCTTTTGACCTAATGGGTTATAGGTAATCCTGAGATGGAGTTATGTCTATTTGAGTTGCCTTCGATTAAAATTGCATTGAATTCTGGCGTAATGTGAGAGAAGAGTTATGCCGTAACTTCATCACAATGGGCATACTATCATAAATCTCTTATAAAGTCTCCAAATTCTCTTGTCTTTAGCTTCAATGCTCGTAATTTACCTGAAAGTGAAATATAAAGGAAAACAAGCGTAAATCCATATAAATGATATAAAATACGAGCATTATCGGGGAAAATTGGCACTTAATATTCAGGGATATTTGATAACGGATTATTTGATGTTATCAAATATCCCCCCACTTGAACTCTACTTGCCCTCAAGTAGACCTTATTAGATAGATTCTTAAAAAGATATCTCCGTTACGGAAAATATAAGTTTAAAAATCCCATGCCGAATAAAACAAAGCCGAACACCTCACGAAATAGGAACAAAACACTCAAAGTCTCTCAACTAGTCTAAGTGTCAATTTCGGGGTGATCACTCAAAGCACAGTTATAGCGTGTATTCTATCATAAGCTTGGCGGTTACACAAATCTCCATCACTAGAGTTAAGGACTAAACAATTCTTTAAGACAATATGGGTAGACAAGACATGGGTTAAGGGTGAGTTGTCATTACTAACATGTCACGACAAAGTGGACAAAATCAATGATACATGACCAAATCCATGGCCAAGACACCAAAGATTGCTCGCTTCATCACCTAGACATGCTTCATGACTAAAGGGTAGGATAAGACATGTGATATAATTGGTGTAAACTAAAAATATCGAAGCAAATAGTCTAAACCTATAACCAAGTCATCACCACTTACCGTTCATCCAAAGTTCAAGTTTCAAGGCTAATAAACCGGATCATGATATGCCAAGTAGATGTGCCATTAGAGGACGTCATGATGGGCACATTACTTGTTCTTCATATGTTGCAACTTTTCTTCATTGTGACCGAGGTGGCCTCCTCGATACTAAGTCTTTGATGAGCTCTAAACATAGTGTTTATAACATTGCACTTTACAATCAACAAATAACTATAACTATTTTTTTTTAAACTAAACATAACATCCCCCACTTGAGATGAACATAATATGAGAATTTAGGGGTCTTCAATGATCTTCAAATATATGTCTTTGATGAAAGCGTGATTTCCGAACCTTTCTACTTGAACCTTGAACTTAGGCAAACAATGACTTCCCGATCACAAGTTAAGACTACACGATAGGCTAAGGTGAATGGTTGTGTCGAAACATATATGTTGGGTGAAAAAATGAAAAGAATGGCTCAGATGAGTGTATCTAGGGGTATCTTGCACTAAAGATGAGTGCAACAAAAGAGTTTAACATGGGGGTCGAAAAGTCGAGGTGACTAATTGATAGACACACAAGGATAGGCTGTTTGTGTGATAATCCTATAACATTGCCTTCTTAAACTGAATAGTCCAAATACATCGAGCTAACTCAACATACGTCATCTATGGTCTCGAAATGATGCAAAGGCCAAGTTCTAAAGTTTACAAGCTACCGGCACACTTATAATTTGGTGGATTTGGGTAAATATTTGGAAACGGATAAGGCTAATCTCACCATATAATATCAAGGGTTATAATGTGCTCGGCTAAGGTCTAATCTAGTTAGGTTAAGAAAAACATGTCAAAATTTTAAAAATGACATAATTTTTCAAAATAAACTAGAAAAATGAGGGCAAAATAAAGTTCAAGATATAATTCTACTCCCGTCCCCTCATTTGAAATGTACAAAGTCCCTTTTATACTAAACGTTAAATAAAGGTGAAGAGAAGGTAGAATTAGAAACTTCCACTGAAATTTGCTCCAAAAAGAAAGAAGGCCGAAAAGAATGCGTGCCTTAAGCTTGCATCCCGAGCAAATTTCATTCCAAATCACACTACCAACAAGCATAATTCTAAAAAATAAAGAAAAAAGCGGAAAGAAATCTAACTCACTTCAAGTAGGAATCACGGTTGCATTTAGGCGTTATGCAACAAGCCTTTAAACCACTTGGTGTAGTGGGCCAGTGTAGTCTCGTGAGGGCTTACAGGGACACACCACTAAAGTTTATTTAAAAATTAATACAAGGTTATTGTGTTTAAATAGAAATAATTAAAACTGGAGGATGGTTATGTCGTAACTCCTTGAAGGGATTCACCTGTAATATAACAAAAGCTTGACGCTCTTTGGATGGTAACTGGTAACCATAGCATGAGATTCGCGTGTCGGTAATGCTCTTAGAGAGGATTGCTACTGGAGATGTGTTACGGCATAACCATTGGGATGAGTTCGCGTCATGGCGATGGGCAGACACCTTGTCCGTTTAAATGGCGATGCAATCTTCTCCAATTCATGCAAAATGGTTAAAACACAAAACCCATGAAATGGAAATAAAAGAAAGAAAAGGATAATGCGGTTGTCTCGAAGAGCACTTTTCTTTAATAATGAGTCTTTAAGTTAGACTCAAAGCCATGGGGCTTTTACGGTGGCCTACGAACTTGACTAACTTCCTCCATATCCTTCATCAAGTTATGCCTAACCCAAGCAACATTAAGTGGCATGGAGATATTCCTTTGTCTCGATCTTTCGGATTTTGCAAAACTTTTCGTCCGGCCCAAAGTGGTATCTTGTAAATTCATATTTTTCAGCTATAATCGGTGGCGGCCTCTTATATGGAATACCAAGAAGTTTACACCTTCTTTGATCATATGCTTCATCATCGGGGTCAGTGAACCCTTCTTCACCTTGTAGTTCAAGGTAGTCCAATATTCCCTCGATGTCATCATCATGGGACTCGGTACCCTAAACCTTATCGTCGAGTAAGTCTTCCACTGTTAGCTTCCATTCTTCTTTCTCATTACCCTTCGTATCTTTGATAGCTTCATCCATCACTTCACTTATATCGTTCGGGGTTTCTTCACTCGGGTCTTCTTCACTCATACATCCTTTTCAAATCTTCTCCTTAGTCAATGCATCTACCTTTTCAATTTGATTTTGACCCAATCGTCAAATCCCAATTTGTCTAGCCAAGGTAATTTTGTCATCTCCTCATCATTGGTTGAGGTCCACAAAAAATCATCATCTCTAACTCTCACAATGCTACTTCCCCCGTTACATTCATCATCAAAGGGGTTACATGGCATAATAAAACAACTTCGCCAACGGTCTTTATCTTCTCACACCAATGCTTTAGAAATTTTATCATTGGTGGCTTGAGGAACCTCATCTGATGAGTATCATCTTTGATTGGTTCTTCATTCATGGACTCTTTTTGGAGACAATGTTCTTCATAGTCAAGCTTGAGCTTTTCTAGAAGATTTGGATTAATTATAGCATCCCGAATGTACCAAATACCAATCATCAAAGGTTAGATCTTGAACTTAGCGTCATGTCTTCGAGCTCATGAGGGCATGTCCATTCTTAAGCCTCCATATTACCACTCCCATTTGCAATATTCACGGAAAATTGCATGTAGGCCATGCTCTGTGTGGACTAGTCTTCCGTGATCATTATGGGATTCGGCGGCTTAATAGGTGGTTCCTCCTCTTGCCGATTGAGAACTTTGACAACCTTTCATCATCATTAAATCTGAGAAACATGTATTTGTTATTCTTAACCCTCTCTTTATCATCTCCTCCATCTCAAATTTCGGTATAAGGGTTGCATGAGGCCCATAGATCGTACCACTCACCATTATCCACTGGTATTGCTTTGCAATAGTGATTCTTCCTCTTGGATGGGGATTGAGGGCACAGGTTTGTATCACTGGACCACCCGTTAATAATATGCGTTCTTGATTCATTCAACTCGAGAAACCTGTCAGACCATGATGAGTGCTAAAACACACATCATTTTATATCTAAAAATATGCTAAATCGGACTAATAACCATTAGATATGTCAAATTATATTGCATATATGTTAGATATGTGTTATTATGTCTTAAAGAGTACAAGGTTTGAAAACAAAGCAAAAGCGGTTATTTTGGATGAGTTTCGACTATATTTCTATGTTTTGAAGTTCAAAAGTCATAAAGATTAACAGAGCACACCATTGGAAAGAGGGCCAGGTATAATGGTTATTTGATTTGGAGCATCGATGAAGAAAGAAAAATTGAAAGATCAGCGGACTTGAGCGAAGATTATTTTAAAGATAATGGCTAAAATTTGGATCAAGTAAAAGAGCATTAAAAGAATTAAATGCAAAAGACTTAACACAAAAGGGCTTGGTCTATTGGTTAGGGACATATTTGTCAAGCAAGAGGTCTTGGGTTCAATTCCCACTAGTGGCATTTAATTTTTGTTATTTATTATACCAAGCCCGGTACTCCATATTCAGTCCAAAATGATCATAAACCCGACTCAATGACTCAAGCCCGGTAATTTGTCACAATTGTTTGCAAATGCAAATTGTTATTTGCCTCCTATGTTTGCTTCCGCATTGGCTTTGATGGATGGGATCCTAGGAATAATGAGGATGGAACTTTCGAGACGTGAGTGTGGCTATAAATACACGCACCTGATCCAAGACACAGATTAATTTCACACAGTTCTTTTATTTTTTTTAGTAGGAGTAGATTTATTTTTAGGAGTAGGAGTAGTTTGTAGCTTATTATAATTTCTAGCTTATTTCAAGTGCTTTTGTAAGACTCTTTTGCTTATTAATGAATTTAATGCTTATCTTTTAGTTTATTCATCTTTTTCTTCTACTCTTTTGTTTTTCTTTTTCTTATCTTATCTAATAAGCCATGAAAGCTTATTAGCTTTTGTCAGCTTATTTAGATCTAGCTTATTTCATAAGTTCTCTTTTACTACTTTCTTTTAAAAGCATTTATAAATTTAGATCTAATCTTTGTTTTACAAATTTCTTTATAAAAACACATAAAGATTTGATTTTTATTAGCTTTTCTTTTATAAAAGTTTTCCATTAGCTTATTACTCTAGATCTAGTATTTTTAGTTTCAAAGTTTTAACCTTTTGTTAGTTTTTCTTAATCAATAAGCTTTTTCATAGCTTATTTGATCCATATTATAGATTATTTGTCTTAACTCTTGTTAAAGTTGTGTTCTTTTCTTAGTTTCTTATCATTCCAACCTAAGGCGAGGAGCTTATGGGTTTTATAAGCTAGCTTATCACTAAAGTTTATAGCTTTTTAGTCTTAATAAGCTAAATAGTTAATAAAGTCACAAACTTTATTGATTATTTGGTTATATTAATGCTTAAAAGAAGTAAACTTTACAATTTATCAAGTTTATAAAATCGGGTGGTTTATTATTCTCGTCTCATTAGATCGGGTTCTATTTTCTTTACTTTCTCTTTAGCTTCTATTTTTAGTCATTAAAATGTTTATTATTGTTGAGGTTATTATTGTTTGTTTAGTAGTTATGCTTATTGAGTAGATTTTTATATGCTTGTTAAGTGAATTTTGATATGGGATTTGGTGTGTGAAAAACTTAGAAATTGTTGATTAATAATCTGCGGTTACTTGGATTGAAATTTGTTGTTTTGACGGGCAAAAGCCGTTAGGGTAATTAATTAAATCTAGTAATTTTACCTAGATAAAAAAATTTGTTTTCAAAATAAACCAACGTTGTGAGAAAATAGTTTTTAAGCGGTGTCGAAGATTATTGATTAATAGTTTCGGTTATTTTAGATATAATTAGTTGGTTGTTTTAACGGGCAAAAGCCGTTGTGATAATTGATTATTTAAATCTATTGATTTTTACCAAGAGAAAAAGTTGACGTTTCAATATCCTTGACGTTGTAAAATAAATTTATTTAAATGAGGTATTAATTAAAGAGCTTAATTTATTCACACCAATTCCATTTTCACACCTACTTGACGGCATAGCTTTCTACATCATTTTGTAGCTTAATTTTATTTCGTTATTGGTTGTTGGTTAATTTTAACTAGCATAAAATAGTTTTAAAATCTTTTCCAAAATCAAAACAAATATTGATAATCAAACATCAACGAAAAACATAAGCGTGAATTTTAATTCATATCTACGCCGTGGAATCGACTCGGAAGGTTGATTATTACTTGTCTCAAGTAGTGATTGATTCTTATCCCGGAAATACAAATTTTAAAAGCGCCATATACGCTACAAGCCGAGAATGAGTTTTGAAGCGCCCGTATGGGAGATATGTTACTATTTTTATAGCGTTTGTTTTGAGTTAGTGCCTTGAAGATCCTTTCTTTTTGAAAGTTAATTTTAAATAGTTTTAAAAGAAAAATCACTAAAAATTTTAAAATTCAAAATCCAAAAATATATATATATTTTTTCAAAAATTAAAATAATCTTCTTTATCCTCTAAGCGATAGTTCTATCTTCTCAACCCTCTCATTTTTTAATTCTTATGGCGTCTCGCGATAAACTATGGAAGAATTACTATTAGAACTAACTAACCTTCAGAATGCCGCCGATTAGCGGCGGCGATTATGAATGAGGAGAGTGCTATTCCATTGAGCGACATTATCCTACTGACTCCATGAGTATGCAATGCATCCGTCTTACCCAGAGGGATCGAGGACTCTCATCATGGGGGGCGAGCATCTACGGTACTATTTGGAAGCGGAATTGTCTAGTGTTGAGGACCTTGTCCCAATCCCAGTGAGTCTGAGGGATATGTCAAACGATGAGTATGATTTACCTTTTAGTGATGATTCTCTTGCATTTTGGGAGGTTACTTCGGGATTTTTCTCAAATCCCTTTTTGGTGCTTGATGACTATACTTTTGCGGAGTAAACCCTCTTGATGAAATGTCGGGGTAGAGTCACCTGGGAGACCATAGCAGTGGTGGAGGTATTCTAGCTCTCTGAGCGCCACTTGTCCCACCTCATATCTGACTCATCTCACCAGTCATGTGTGATGACGATTCTACCCTTAATGATGAGTTATCTTTCGAGTATCCCATTGAGACATCTTTTGAAGACATTTTTAAACCGGTGATACTGATTGGAAGAGAAAATGAGTTTTAAAATATGATCAAAATGTTTTCAAATTCTCTATCCAAATATGAACTCCTTTCCTATGGAGTCATTTGTGTTTGAAGCATTATCATAGAACCTTTCTTCCCTTCACTCACATATAATGTGACTACTCTATTTTCCTTAAGGAATGAGGATACAATTTTGATCACAGAATTCTCATAGCGATGGATTCACACTTGCTCCCCAAGGACAAAATGAATTGGGGAGTGAGTCAAGCTAGTGACTGGTTAACAAAAACATAAGCGCTTCCTGGGAGGCAACCCATGTTATCTATCTATCTCTTTATTTTTCTTCATAGTGTGTTGTAGATTAGTGTGGGGTTGTGTTTCTTTCTGTGTGTGTTTGCGAGGGTTCCGTTTTTCTTGAAGAATCCCACATCAGTGAAGACCTCGAGTGCTTGTTCAAACCTCAATACTCATGTCTAGATCATTTTATATGTTATATGTTAGGATAACCCTTTGTCATAATTAAAATGATTTTTCACCTTTCACAAAAATTTTTAAAACATTAACCTTTCAATTTAAGTGTGGGGTTAACTTAGTAATTTTTAAACATTGGGACAAATTAAGTTTTAAGTGTTAGATGGTTCTCCAAATCGGCTCCTTTTGTATGGTCCCATTACCCCGTTTTAACGTTTTATTCCAAAATTCAAAATTTTTTGTAAGCTTTTATTGGTCTTTTGATTGAAAAGTTTGCTAGTCTCTTAACGAAGCTATAAAAGCGAATTCGCTCACAAGACCAAGGATTTTAGTTTCACTGGTGACTTTAAATACATAACTTGATTTTATTAGGCGAAGCATTTGCTAAATATCTGATTTGACACCTTGACTTCTTTGTTGAGAGTAGGAATAGAATTCACAAATAGGAAACGTGTTAATTCTAACTTGTTCCCTTAACCATGAATAATTTATTATCTATTAAGCATCATGGATCTCATTATTTGGGATTTTAAATTTAGGGAGATAAATGATAGAGTTACTTATGAGTTTAGATGCTAAAGCGTTGAAGTAGTTGGTTCTCTTTTAGGCCCATTGAAGATACCCATGGCTTTTGTTCCCACGATTGTTTCACCCATATCCTTGAATAAATAATTAGAATGTTGAGGTTTTTGGCGATGGATTAGTTCTTTATTCTTTAAGAGAATCCTTGCCCATAAGAGTTGATGCACATCAAGTCTGTCGATGTTGTTAATAGACATAATGATTCTGATAGTTCTTTGCTATTGTTTCTATTGTTATAAAGCGTAGGGTTTGGAGTTTGGCACAAAATTAACTTGAAATAAACCCCAGTATTAAAGTTGAAAAATCAAAGCCATACGCCAAGAGGTTTCTATGTGCGTGGTACCACGTTAATGTGGACTTCTAAAAGGTTGAGAAAATCCAAAGAGTCATAATAAGGCACCGACTAAAGCGGTATCCGTTGAGTTAGTGGTTAGAAAAAGACCAAGGGCCTAAATTGTAAAATGCAAATGTAATGTTTGAAATAAATTAAGCTAAGAAACTTTGAATCGGAGATGTCTAAATAAAGCCTCAATGCGGACTACGTAGATGGTGATTGTCTAGAATTAAGCATAAAGGATATTCTCCCCTAAATGCAGTGTAGAATTAGGACCTTGATGTGGACCTCTGTTCTTGTATGCAATGATTTTGAGGAAGATAGATACTAATTATGACTTAGCTTCATATCTTTATCGAATAAAAATGGAAAGCGAAAACTTGGAAGAAATTCATTTCTCACAAAAATAAAATAATTAGGAAAAATAGGAAAATGGAGCAAAAGGTAATTACAGTAACTTCATGGGTAGTGTCGACATCTAAAATCATATTTAACAATGATTTTGATTTTACATTAGTTTGGGACTTGTGAAAAATCGAAGGCGATGTATTCTATCCGTATGGTTATGTGTGTTGTGTTTCTACTCCATGATCTAGCGTGTGGATTTGAAAAATATTGGAGTTATTGATCGACATGAAAGTTCAACAATCCATAATAGGAATGTCTTAATGATATATTATGAAATAAAATGGTTTAAAAGCGAAGCGTTTTCAAATCTAAAGATTTTTGTACCAACGATGAACATCTTTACATTCTTGTTTGATGTGAGGATTATTAGTTAAAAGGGTTTAAAAGATTTTCTTTCACTACGCAATTAACATTGCGTGTGGGACCGGCAATGGTTTTAGTCCAGGGTATTTTGATGAGTGCTAAAACACACATCATTTTATATCTAAAAATATGCTAAATCGAACTAATAACTATTAGATATGTCAAATTATATTGCAAATATGTTGGATATGTGTTATTATGTCTTGCAGGTACAAGGGTTTGAAAACAAAGCAAAAACGGTTATTTTCGGATGAGTTTCGACTATATTTCCATGTTTTTCGAAGTTCAAAAGAAGTCATAAAGATTAACCGAGCACACCATTGGAAAGAGGACGAAAAATCGAGTATAATGGTTATTTGATTTGTAGCATCGATGAAGAGAAGAAAAATTGAAAGATCAAACGGAGCTTGAACGAAGATTATTTTAAAGATAATGGCTAAAATTTGATCAAGTAAAGAGCATTAAAAAATTAAATGCAAAAGACTTAACACAAAAAAGCTCTTGGTTTATTGGTTAGGGACATATTTGTCAAGCAAGAGGTCTTGGGTTCAATTCCCACTAGTGACATTTAATTTTTGTTATTTATTATACCAAGCCTTTTTCCATATTCGGTCCAAAATGATGATAAGCCCACCCAAAGACAATTCAAGCCCAAATGAATTTGTCACAATTGTTTGCAAATGCAAATTGTTAGCTGCTCCTATGTTTGCTCGACACGTGGCCTGATCAAGATGGAATCCTAGGAATAATGAGGATGGAACTTTCGAGACGTGAGTGTGGCTATAAATACACGCACCTGATCCAAGACACAGATTAATTTCACACAGTTCTTTTATTTTTTTTAGTAGGAGTAGATTTATTTTTAGGAGTAGGAGTAGTTTGTAGCTTATTATAATTTCTAGCTTATTTCAAGTGCTTTTGTAAGACTCTTTTTCTTATTAATGAATTTAATGCTTATCTTTTAGTTTATTCATCTTTTTCTTCTACTCTTTTGTTTTTCTTTTTCTTATCTTATCTAATAAGGCATGAAAGCTTATTAGCTTTTTGTGGCTTATTTAGATCTAGCTTATTTCATAAGTTCTCTTTTACTTTCTTTTTAAAAGCATTTATAAATTTAGATCTAATCTTTGTTTTACAAATTTCTTTATAAAAACACATAAAGATTTGATTTTTATTAGCTTTTCTTTTATAAAAGTTTTCCATTAGCTTATTACTCTAGATCTAGTATTTTTAGTTTCAAAGTTTTAACCTTTTTTAGTTTTCTTAATCAATAAGCTTTTCCATAGCTTATTTGATCCATATTATAGATTATTTGTCTTAACTCTTGTTAAAGTTGTGTTCTTTTCTTAGTTTCTTATCATTCCAACCTAAAAGAAGTAGGGAGCTTATGGGTTTTATAAGCTAGCTTATCACTAAAGTTTATAGCTTTTTAGTCTTAATAAGCTAAATAGTTAATAAAGTCACAAACTTTATTGATTATTTGGTTATATTAATGCTTAAAAGAAGTAAACTTTACAATTTATCAAGTTTATAAAATCGGGTGGTTTATTATTCTCGTCTCATTAGATCGGGTTCTATTTTCTTTACTTTCTCTTTAGCTTCTATTTTTAGTCATTAAAATGTTTATTATTGTTGAGGTTATTATTGTTGGTTTAGTAGTTATGCTTATTGAGTAGATTCTTATATGCTTGTTAAGTGAGTTTTGATATGGGATTTGAGTGTGAAAAACTTAGAAATTGTTGATTAATAATCTTCGGTTACTTGGATTGAAATTTTTTGTTTTGACGGGCAAAGCCTTAGGGTAATTAATTAAATCTAGTAATTTTACCTAGATAAAAAATTGTTTTCAAAATAAACCAACGTTGTGAGAAAATAGTTTTTAAACGAAGTATCGAAGATTATTGATTAATAGTTTTCGGATTATTTTTAGATATAATTAGTTGGTTGTTTTAACGGGCAAAAGCCGTTGTGATAATTGATTATTTAAATCTATTGATTATTACCAAGAGAAAAAGGATTGTTTTCAATATAAGCCAACGTTGCGAGAAAATAATTTAATTTCGTATTAATTAAAATGAGCTTAATTTATTCACACTTAATTCCATTTTCACCTCACTTGACGAGCATAGCTTTCTCTATCATTTTGTTAGCTTAATTTTATTTCGTCATTAGTTGTTATTTAATTTTAACTAGCATAAAATAGTTTTTTAAAATCTTTTCCAAAAATCAAAAACCAAATATTTGATAATCAAGCATCAAATGAAAAACATAAACGTAAATTTCAATTCATATCTCGCCAGTAGAATACGACTTCGGGAAGGTTGATTATTACTTGTCCTCAAGTAGTGATTGATTCTTAATCGGGAAATACAAATTTAAAAGCGCCCGCCGCTACAAACCGAGAATCGTTTTTACGCCGCCGAGGGGGAGATATGTTACTATTTTTGCGTTTTGTTTCGAGTTAGTGCCTTGAAGATCCTTTCTTTTGAAAGTTAATTTTCGTAGTTTTAAAAGAAAAATCACTAAAAAATTTTAAAAATTCAAAAATCCAAAAATATATATATATTTTTTTTTCAAAAATTAAAAATAATCTTCTTTATCCTCTAAACCGATAATTCTATCTTCTCAACCCTCTCATTTTTAATTCTTATGGCGTCTCGCGATAAAACTATGGAAGAATTACTATTCGATGAACTAAAAGCTAGCCTTCGCGAGATGCACTTGATTGGTAACGGCGGCGATTATGGCGAGGAGAGTGCTATTCCATTGAACGATGTTATCTCTCAACTCAGCCTATTGCAATCACATCCGTCTTACCCAACGAGGATCCCGAGGACTCTCTCATAATGGGGGACGAGCATCTCAGTACTATTTCGGAAACGGAATTGTCTAGTGTTGAGGACCTTGTCCCAATCCCAGTGAGTCCGAGGATATATCCGACGATGAGTATGATTTACCTTTTCGTGATGATTCTCTTAACATTTCGAGGTTACAGGGATTTTCTCAAATCCACTTTTTTTTTGAATTTAACGATGACTATACTTTTGCGGAGTAAACCCTCTTTGATGAAATGTATGAGTCCGATGCGAGACCATAACGGAAGTGGTGGATATTGCTAGCTCTCAGAGCACACCACTTGTCCCACCTATGTATTCGACTCATCTCCTCCGTCATGTGATGACGATTCTACCCTTAATGATGAGTTATCTTTCGAGTATCCCATTGAGACATCTTTTGAAGACAAAATTTTTAAACCGGATGATACTCGTTGGAGAGAAAATGAGTTTTAAAATATGATCAAAATGTTTTTCAAAATTCTCTATCCAAATATGAACTCCTTCTTCCTATGGAGTCATTTATGTTTGAAACGTATATCATCGAACCTTTCCCTTCCTCACATATAATGTGACTTCTCCTATCCTTCACTACCTCGGGAATGAGGATACAATTTTGATCCCTGGAATTCTCATAACGATGGATTCCACACTTGCTCCCCAAGGACAAATGAATTAAGTCGAATTGGCTAGTGACTCGGTTAACAAAAACATAAAGCGCTTCGGAGGCAACCCGTGTTATCTATCTATCTATCTTTATTTTTCTTCTAATAAGTGTGTTGTAGATTAGTGTGGGGTTGTGTTTCTTTCCATGTGTGTTTGCAGGTTCCCGTTTTTCTTGAAGAATCCCTATGATCGAGAAGACCTCAATGCTTGTTTTCAAACCCTCCAATACTCAGTCTCCGATCATTTATATGTTATATGTTAGGATAACCCTTTGTCATAATTAAAAATGATTTTTCACCTTTCACACTTAAAATTTTTAAAACATTCGCCTTTTTCAATTCTAAGTGTGGGGTTAACACCCGTAATTTTTAAACATTGAGGACAATGTTAAGTTTTAAGTGTGGGGTGGATTTCTATCGAAATATGACTTTTCCTGCTTTTGTATGGTCCTCATGCAACCCGTTTTAACCGTTTTATTCCAAAAAAAAAAATTCAAATTTTTTTGTAAGCTTTTGCTATTCTTTTTGATTGAAAAGTTTGCTAGTCTCTTAGACAAGAAGCTATAAAAAGCGAATTCTAGCTCACAAGGCCAAGGATTTGCAAGTTTTCCTGAGTGACTTTAAATATGCATAACTTGATTTCATTAGACGAAGCATTTGCTAAATTAATATACGTTTTGACACCTTGTTGACTTTCCACTGGTGAGAGTAGGAATAGAATTCGACTTAACCGGCGTGTTGAGCCTAGCTTGTTCCTTAACCATAGATAATTTAATTATCGGCTAAGCATCCGCGGATCTCATTATTTGGGATTTTAAATTTGCGGAGATCGAGAAATGATAGAGTTACTTATGAGTTTAGATGCTAAGCGTGGAGTAGTTGGTTCTCTTTAGAGCCCATCGAAGATACTTATGGCTTTTTGTTCCCACAAGATTGTTTCACCCCATATCCGTGAATAAATAATTAGAGATGTTGAGTTTTTGGCGATAGTTAGTTCTTTATTCTTCTTTAGAAAATCCTTGCCCATGAAGTTAGATACATCATCAAATGATTAGGTGTAATCAAACCTGATTCGATAGTGGTTTGTGCTATTGTTTCTATTGTTATAAAAGCCGTAGGGTTTGGAGTTTGGCAAAAATTAACATGAAATAAAGCCCAAATGTATTAAAGTTGAAAAATCCAAAGCCATAAAAGTTTTCTATGTCCGACGGTACCCCCGTTGTCATGGACTTCAAAAAAGGTTGAGGAAAATCCAAAGTCATAATAAGACTTCCGATAAAACGGTAATCCCGTTGAGTTAGTGGTTGAAAAGACCAAGGGCCTAAATTGTAAAAATGCAAATGTGCAGAAATAAGTGTTAAGCTAAACTTTGAATCCGGGAGATGTCTAAATAAAGCCTCTCTCTGACTCTTAGATGAGTTGTTCTTTGGTCGCCATAAAAAGGATATTCTCCCTAAATCGTGTGAAATTAGGACCTTGATGTGGACCTCATTCTTGTATGCAATGATTTTCGAGGGAAGATGGATAAATAATTATCGACTTAGCTTCATATCTTTATCGGAATAAAAATTGTCGAAACGAGAAACTTGAAGAAATTCATTTCTCACCAAAAATAAAATAAATAGAGGAAAAATAGGAAAATGGGAGCAAAAGGTAATTACACAAGTAACTTCCATGGGTAGTGTTAGCATCTAAAATCATATTTAACAATGATTTCGATTTTACGCTTAGTTTGGGGACTTGTGAAAAATCAGGGACGATGTATTCTATCGTATGGTCACTTCACTGTTGTGTTTCCTACTCCGTGATCCTAAGCGGTCGTTTGAAAAATGTTGGAGTTATTGATCGACATGAAAGTTCAACAAACCGTCACGCAATAAGGAATGTGCTTAATGATATATCTATATATGAAATAAAATGGTTTAAAACGGGGCGTTTTCAAATCTAAAGATTTTTGTACCCCTTGATGAACATCTTTCTGTTCTTGTTTGATGAGGGATTATTAGTTAAGGGGGTTTAAAAGATTTTCTTTCCTCTCGTGTGTAATTAACATTGCGTGTGGGACCAGCAATGGTTTTAGTGTGGGTATTTTGATGAGTGCTAAAACACACATCATTTTATATCTAAAAATATGCTAAATCGGACTAATAACCATTAGATATGTCAAATTATATTGCAAATATGTTAGATATGTGTTATTATGTCTTGCAGGTACAAGGGTTTGAAAACAAAGCAAAAACGGTTATTTTCGGATGAGTTTCGACTATATTTCCATGTTTTTCGAAGTTCAAAAGAAGTCATAAAGATTAACCGAGCACACCATTGGAAAGAGGACGAAAAATCGAGTATAATGGTTATTTGATTTGGAGCATCGATGAAGAGAAGAAAAATTGAAAGATCAAACGGAGCTTGAACGAAGATTATTTTAAAGATAATGGCTAAAATTTGGATCAAGTAAAAGAGCATTAAAAGAATTAAATGCAAAAGACTTAACACAAAAAGGCTCTTGGTCTATTGGTTAGGGACATATTTGTCAAGCAAGAGGTCTTGGGTTCAATTCCCACTAGTGGCATTTAATTTTTGTTATTTATTATACCAAGCCCAGCTGCTCCATATTCCAGTCCAAAAATGATGCGCAAGCCCAGCTCCAGCAGCTCAAGCCCAGCGAATTTGTCACAATTGTTTGCAAATGCAAATTGTTAGCTGCTCCTATGTTTGCTCGACACGTGGCCTGATCAAGATGGAATCCTAGGAATAATGAGGATGGAACTTTCGAGACGTGAGTGTGGCTATAAATACACGCACCTGATCCAAGACACAGATTAATTTCACACAGTTCTTTTATTTTTTTTAGTAGGAGTAGATTTATTTTTAGGAGTAGGAGTAGTTTGTAGCTTATTATAATTTCTAGCTTATTTCAAGTGCTTTTGTAAGACTCTTTTGCTTATTAATGAATTTAATGCTTATCTTTTAGTTTATTCATCTTTTTCTTCTACTCTTTTGTTTTTGTTTTTCTTATCTTATCTAATAAGGCATGAAAGCTTATTAGCTTTTTTTGGCTTATTTAGATCTAGCTTATTTCATAAGTTCTCTTTTACTACTTTCTTTTAAAAGCATTTATAAATTTAGATCTAATCTTTGTTTTACAAATTTCTTTATAAAAACACATAAATATTTGATTTTTATTAGCTTTTCTTTTATAAAAGTTTTCCATTAGCTTATTACTCTAGATCTAGTATTTTTAGTTTCAAAGTTTTAACCTTTTTTTTAGTTTTTCTTAATCAATAAGCTTTTCCATAGCTTATTTGATCCATATTATAGATTATTTGTCTTAACTCTTGTTAAAGTTGTGTTCTTTTCTTAGTTTCTTATCATTCCAACCTAAGGCGAGGAGCTTATGGGTTTTATAAGCTAGCTTATCACTAAAGTTTATAGCTTTTTAGTCTTAATAAGCTAAATAGTTAATAAAGTCACAAACTTTATTGATTATTTGGTTATATTAATGCTTAAAAAGAAGTAAACTTTACAATTTGTCAAGTTTATAAAATCGAGTGGTTTATTATTCTCGTCTCATTAGATTATTTTCTTTACTTTCTCTTTAGCTTCTATTTTTAGTCATTAAAATGTTTATTATTGTTGAGGTTATTATTGTTGGTTTAGTAGTTATGCTTATTGAGTAGATTCTTATATGTTTGTTAAGTGAGTTTTGATATGGGATTTGAGTGTGAAAAACTTAGAAATTGTTGATTAATAATCTTCGGTTACTTGGATTGAAATTTGTTGTTTTGACGGGCAAAAGCCGTTAGGGTAATTAATTAAATCTAGTAATTTTACCTAGATAAAAAATTGTTTTCAAAATAAACCAACGTTGTGAGAAAATAGTTTTTTAAACGGGTATCGAAGATTATTGATTAATAGTTTTCGGATTATTTTTAGATATAATTAGTTGGTTGTTTTAACGGGCAAAAGCCGTTGTGATAATTGATTATTTAAATCTATTGATTATTACCAAGAGAAAAAGGATTGTTTTCAATATAAGCCAACGTTGTGAGAAAATAATTTAATTTCGACGGGTATTAATTAAAAAAAGCTTAATTTATTCACACTTAATTCCATTTTCACCTCACTTGACGAGCATAGCTTTCTCTATCATTTTGTTAGCTTAATTTTATTTCGTCATTAGTTGTTATTTAATTTTAACTAGCATAAAATAGTTTTTAAAATCTTTTTCAAAAATCAAAAACCAAATATTTGATAATCAAGCATCAAACGAAAAACATAAACGTAAATTTCAATTCATATCTCACGTAGGAATCGACTCGGAAGGTTGATTATTACTTGTCCTCAAGTAGTGATTGATTCTTAATCGGGAAATACAAATTTTAAAACTGCCCTTCCCACTTACGTCGTAACTCTGTGGTTGTGTCACGGCGTAACTGACTTCTGTCAGCACCATGAGCATCTTTTTCCTCTATCATGCTAGAACCATCGTCGGATTTGTCTTTTTCAGAAAACAGGCTTTGCATGCTGTTGATTTGTTCTTTTGTTCTTCATTTCTTCTTTGTACCTCATCGCTAAGCTTGCCAATCATGGTTTCTAAGTTCTTTAGCGATTCGTCGTGACTAAAGAGGCTTTTGTTTGTGCTTTCTTGAAAGTTCTTAAGCCATTCTTCTTGCTCCTTCTGTCTTTTAGTCGAGTCTTCGAGGTATTTGTTGATTATTTCCTCCAAATTAGCTCTTCTTTTCACGAAATTCCCACGGTTATAATATGGGGGAGGTTCTCCACGATAGCCATTACCGTTTCTATTATCCTTTTGAAATGGTCGATTTTCACCATATTTAACTTTTTCAACCTTGCTTTCATCATCAATGAGAGGATAATTTTTTGTGAGGTGTCCCCCTCCACAACTTTCACATCCTACTTGGATAGCATGAACACATTACCTGAGCTTGAGCATTTCTCGACCAAGATTTTCAAGCTTGTTAGTAATGGCGGCAATACCTTCTAGATTTCCGCATAGGCTTCTTTTGCTTCCTCCATCGTGCCATTTTTTAGAATGACCGACCATTTTTTGGATGGCTTCAATGGCAAGAGTAAGAGTTATGCTCGGAATTGGTCCTTGGTAGTCCAACATATGTCTTGTAGTCACGTTGATACCTTTGTAAAAAATGTTGACCTTTTGTTGGCTGTTTAGGTCATGAGTAGGACATTTGTAGAGGAGATCGTTGTATCTATCCCAAGCTTGATACATCGTTTCATCGTCATCTTGTTTAAAATTATGGATCTCCATGAGCTGATTAGATATCTTCGAAGGAGGACAATATCTTTGAATGAAATGATTCTTTAGGAGAGCCCATGTATCGACTGCCCCGGTGGGCAATCTTTCAATCCACCTTCTTGCAACACCGGTAAGAGTTATGGGAAAAACCCAGAGCATAACCGCATCGTGAGAAACACCAGGTATGTTGAAAAGGCTTGTGATGTACAAGACATTCTCAACGTGCTCATAAGCGTCTTCATCTCTGTTTCCCGAAAAAGGGTTAGCACGTAGCTCCCTCATAAACTGCTCTTTAATCTCGAAATGGACATTAGCTCCAATAGCCGGCCTAACGAGCCTCGGGCCTTGTTCTTCCCTTGTCAATGCCAAATATTCCTCAAGAGTGAGGTCATCAATGTTTATAACTTCCATGGTACCTGAAACTTAAAAGAAATTGTGAGAGAACAAGAAAATTCAAGATAAAACAAAAATGAAATACTTAATAAAATATCGTACTATAACTCCCCTACAGCGGCGCCAAAAACTTGATGCAGGTTTTTTGACCAGGTTTTAATATTTATAAAGTCTCGTTTACCTATGGTCCACCTTATGTACTAACGGGCAGTGTACCAGGTCGTGTGTAGTGTAGTAATCGGTAAAACCGATGTCGTCCCAAGAGTTATGTGAGCGGATCTATACTAAGTCTAGGTGTCACTGGTTTTAATTGGTTTTAATATTGAAATGATTAATAAACTAATTAACAAGAAATAAAGGTAGAGGTTGTGATCAATAGGGGTAAAGTGTGCTAACCTAGTTACTC
The DNA here is from genome assembly GCA_910596185.1 of Chrysanthemum makinoi. Lineage (NCBI taxonomy): Eukaryota > Viridiplantae > Streptophyta > Magnoliopsida > Asterales > Asteraceae > Chrysanthemum > Chrysanthemum makinoi. The sequence goes on along the minus strand of OU343219.1, from coordinate 50,212,088 downwards.
CTCCTATCATGCTATGTTCATGTCTAACTACTTCCAATTGATTCAAGTGGGGTTTAAAGTCGCTCGTACATCATTTGGTCAGTTCGTCCTAACCTATCAGCAAAGGCTTCTACCGGAGATAAAGCTACTACCCTTGAAAGTCCAGTTATTTTTAGTCCCCTAAGCCAAGTCATTAAGTTCCACTACATGCAAGATTCGCAACAATGAGTGCCCGGGCGCTAGCATCTTAGACACTCATCCCTAACTACTTAAGTTCATCCAAGCGGCAGGTGATCACTTGGTTTGTTGGCACAAGCAAAGAAGGATCGTCAGTTGGTCAATTCTTACCCTTCCCACTCAGTCTACCTACTTAGGGTCAGTTGGTCAATTCTACTAAGCAACTAGACACTACCGCCATTCAAAACTACCGCAACTAGGGTGGCTACCAACGAACTATGCATGCATACACTAGAAACAATTATACGGAAGCAATAAAAAAGTAAACACAACAATTAAGGAATCATAAATAGGCTAGCACCAAAGGTGCTTAGCCGATCATATTAAATGAAACAACCAACTCAATGTTTAACATATTGAAATACATGAATTAAAAGTAAAAGAAAAGATAATCGCTGATGCTTATCGTTAGAGAGTGATTTCTCCCTTGAGATGGCTCCGTATGCTCTTCAAGATCTGCCTTTGATCCCCTACTCACGTTCTCTGCTTTTTGGTCTGGAGTTAATGATGTGAAATGCAGAAATTAGGGCTGCTATTTATAGGCGAGATCTAGTTACGGTGTAACTAAAGTTAAGAGTTACGTCATAACCTTAATATTTCCATAATAAAGCTCTCGTAAAGCTGGTTACGACGTAACACAAGGGATGAGTTACGCTGTATCTTTATCTGAGATACAAATGACATGATTACGCCGTAATCGTTGGAAGGAGTTACGGCCTAGCTTTTAGCGGCGTGGAACATCTTTTGACCTAATGGGTTACGGCGTAATCCTAAGATGGAGTTACGCCGTAATCTGCTGCTGAGTTGGCCTTCTGAGTCACACATTAGTTACGGCGTAATGTGAGAGAGGAATTACGCCGTAACTTCATGACAGTGGGCATACTATCATAAATCTCTTATAAGATCTCTGAATCCGCGTCTCTTTAGCTCCAATGTTCGTAATTTACCTGAAAGTGAAATATAAAGGAAAACTAGCGTAAATCCATATAAATGATATAAAATACGAGCATTACCGAAGGAAATTTATACTTAATATTCAGGATTATTTGATGTTATCATTTAGTTTTGCAATGGTGTTGGCGTTGGCGATGGTGATGTTATAGTCTGTTTGTCCCAAATAATGCCTTTAAACAAGATCTAGTTAAACCAAAACAATGATTTTACTTTTCAAATGTGTAAATATTTATTGATTTATAATCAAATAACTAAAAAGTGTTGTGAGTAACGCTAGTTGCATGACAATGAGTGGAAGCCTATTTGAACAAGTAAACTTAACCTTGGGTGGTATATGCTTTTCTAATAGTGAATACAGATGCAATCAGCGACTCTACCTGAAAGTTAGTATATGCTTTTCTAACAGTGAATACAAATAAGAACAATAAAAGCAATACATTTACTCTCGGCCAACATTATCTTATATAGTGGTATGTTGGTGTCTTGATTATGAGTAACTTGAGACGTGGCATGAATCTTGTGGAGAAGTACAAACCCCATTAAATGTACGTATATTCAAAAATCATGTCTTACTACATAATTGAACTATTTGCCATCAATTCACAGTCTCTTCACTGCCTTGCATTGTCAGACTTTAATTTGAATTGTCGCACGTTTTTCACTTGGTTCAAATTAATCCCGCCTGCCTATATCTGAGAACATCAGAGTTGTGCTCCATTGGATGTTTCAGAGAGTGATTTCAATTTATATATATATTAGAGTATTATCATTTCCTGATATATATATATATATATATATATATATATACGTATATATATATATATACGTATATATATATATACCCTCAGAGGTTCCTCATACATTCTGGCTGATATCCCTCTCAGCTAGTGAGTACGTCTTTAAGTTGTCTTTGACTACCTTGACGATGTTTGAGACTTGAACGTTTGCTGGGGTAGCTTGCTGAGTATTAGAACTTTGCAAGTCTTTTGTTTCGCTAGTGTTTAATCAGTTGTTTTACCATAATAAAATTTATGTTCAAATCATGTCAGTGACTTTGGGTATTTAAAGTTGCCCAATAATCTCTCCCTATTTGGATATAAATTGTATTAGGTTAGTAATTATGGTAAGTGAGCAAAACAACTTCTTCTTACCCATATTTTAGTGAACATTTATTGAATATAATTAAGTTTTCATTCAAAGTCATTTTTCGTGATACAAAACAAACAAAAACATTAATACTCTCCAAAAGCAACTTGTTCAACAACTTCATTGTATTTTTGTCTGCTTTCGAATAATGCTTTCCATTCTTCTGGCAAAGTTTTTAGTTGTCTCTGAGTCCTTCTTGATTCTTTTAAACAGAAAGATCAGCTGAGTGGTTGTTGCAAATTCTAACTTACTTCCTCTCTAAAACCGTAGTTCACCACTTGAGTTAAGAAAGAAAAATCATGATTTAGGATGTGTGCTGACTTGACCATATGTCCCAGATGCTCCTTCTGGAGGAGTGGTGTTTCTTTCAGACCCATCAACCAGAGGATCTTGTGTTACCTGAGGTTTCTTTGAAGTTTGCTCTTTTTCTTTTCTTGCCCTTACCGGGTGCTTTCTTTTTGAAACAACAAAAATATTCTCGGTTAGTTGTGGTGGGGGCTGAACTTCAATTGTCTCTGCTATCTTGTTCACCCAGTTGAATTTAAAGACCAGGTTTTTTCATAAATTTAGTATTTGATTCACCTCACTTTATTCCAGCTAATTTATGAAGTTTGATCCATTCAGTGAAACCTAATTAGGAAGTCTGAAGTTTGGGTAAACTTTGCGGTTCAGATGTTGAGAGTTTATTTCGATGATCATTTCAGGAATCTTTTGTGAATCAATCCTATATTTGAACTTTGTAGTGGGAAGATCATCATCTCTGTAGTTAACATACTTGTCGTATTTTTCTTGTAACTCAGCTTGAAGTTTTGCTATTAGAGCTTCATTTTCTTTTAGATTCTTGGGTTGAGCCTTGTTGTGTGTAAAAATTAACTTCTTCAGAGTTTTTCCAGATTTTACATTGTGAATGCCTTTCAATCTTTTCTGCTCCTGTACCATTGCAGTTATTTCTTCAAGAGTCATTGGTGGCTCATTACCTGCTCTGAATTTCAAAAAGAATGAGATGTCTAGAAATGATCCACATTGTTCCATATTTGGCATCATTCTTTGGATTAATTCTGACTCATTAGAGATTTGAATTTTGCCTTTTCCTTTGTCAGCTCTTGATGAATTCTTTGAAATAGATGAATGAATGATGTTGGAGAATTCATAGATTCCAGAATGAAACCGATTTTCTATGAATTGATCAAGAGGAATGTTCTTTATTAAGACACATCTGATAGACGAGATTGGGACAAGTGCTGAAATTGATTCCATCACCCTTGTTCTTTTTTGTGCTAGTTCATTTGGGTGAACAACCATTTCCAATGGGTTGTTATCAGAGGACTCACTGGTTGTGGTTTCAGCACATTGATGCTCCTCCTGAATATTTGCAGTTTCAGGAATGGAGCTAAGATTTGCAATATTCTCCCCCAGCAGCATCACTGACATATGGTGATGTTGGAATAGTATTGTCAAATCTTTCTTTGGGAATGTCAACCAATTCATGCATGTCTTTTTAGGTTGCATTAACAGTAGCTGTAAGATCACCAGCCGTCTGAAGACTTTCAATGAAGTCATTGGGTACAACGACTTTGGTGTTGATAACTTTTTCAACAAGATTTAATACCTTTAGGGTATGTTTGTTGGATGTCTTGATTTGATCAGCTACATTGTCCACTTAAGTGTGAACATGTTTTCGAACAGAGGATCTGGTGGCCTTTTTCACAATGACGAATCTTCGAGCCTCGAGTGTGTTGACGGAATGGATGGATTTGTGAATCTTTTTGTGAGATTTGAATACATGACATGTTCGTGTACCTTATGTGAGGGATAAAGTAGGGTGGAAGTAGTTGATAGAACCCTATCATCCAGAGAAGAAGCTATTGACCTTTTGAAGTTTCATCTTAAAAGAGCTCAGGATAGAATGAAATCTCAGGCTAGCAGAAACAGGATAGACATGAAGTATGAGGTGGGTGATTGTGTCTATTGAAGTTACAACCCCACAGGCAAGTTACCATTAGAAAAGGAAAACAACATAAATTGTCTCCTAAATACTATGGACCATTTCAAGTACATACTAAAGTGGGACAAGTTGCTTATAGATTTCTAGATTCATCTCAAATCCATGATGTATTTTATGTTTCACAGCTTAAGAAGTGCAGAGGTGTGGTGACTCAGAGTGGATGTTTGCCAGCTTGTGTTGCTGAGGGAAATTATCTTGGCAGAACTTGTAGCTATACTTGATAAGAGGTTGACAAAGAAAGGCAATGTTGCTATTGTGTTTGTGCTTTTACATTGGACTAATGGGTCAAAAGAATATGCTACTTAGGAACCCATAGTGGATATTCAAAAATGATTCGCTACTTTCAATTGTTAATATTGAGGACAAGATTAAATTGAGGGGGTAGATTGATATAAGCTGGTTGATGGCACGTGAGGTAGCTTAGCTAGTCATGTGATTTGCACATGCTAAATTCCCACAACTGCTTCTATATGTGCCTAAACTTTTCATTTAAACATCCTTCATCACTTTCATTTCTAGTTATTCTAATTTATGTAAAACTTCTTCTTTGTAATCTCTCAACTCATTTCATTGTAGGGTTAATTCTGTAAAAACATACTATACTTGACAAGAAAATCACTTCTGCGCAGCGAACAAAAAAAAATCTTATCACCTCCAACAACTTGAATATTTTGTTTTTTTTGGGGCTTATGTTACTCCCCCATCCGGTTCCCATTAATTCTTTTTTTATATCACTTTTTAGTCTTCCACCTTGGATTATCAAACACACGTTTTCGTCTCCCACCACACGCCCTCCTCAAACCTCACTTTCCAACAAATTTCTGTACTTGGATTTCATAAACAAGTACAACGTTATCCTTATTTATCCCCACACACTTGTTGATACATCACTTTCAAAATCCCCAAAACTGCTCTCAAACCCTAATTCGTCGTCCATATTTAATACTAGAAATTGATTGTCGGTTTCCATAAATTGTCGAGACAAAAGGTATATTCCATCTATTATTTAATGTTTTATTACCCCAATTGTATTACTTTATGAATAAAAATTATTTTTTAGGTTTTTCTGAAATTAGGGTTTTGATTAAATTATTTTTCATTTATACAGGTCTGATGGAGATACCACTTGATGTGGTGTTCAAAATACATTACAATGGTGTATTCATGTTTGACCATGCTGAAAACTAGAAGGGGGGGGGGGTTGAATAGTTTTACCGATTAAAACTATCTTTTAAAATATTTACATCGACTTATGTCAATCTATTTAGGTGTGTATGTTGGACGTTGATAAATAGATATGTAAGTATGTAATGTAAAGGTAAAGAGTAAGAAACACAAAACCACGACACAAGTATTTATAGTGGTTCGGCTACAAGGACACCTTCCTTGCCCTACTCCACTCCCCGAGTCACCTACTCGAGAGTTCATAATCACTACACGACACAACTCCTTATGGCGGAGAAGCCTTCACAACGTTGCCAACTTTTTTTCTGGTACAAGGCTAGACATCGGGTTCTTCCACAAGGTATAACCACACCTATCATAACATTGACTACACTTTATCCCGTACAAGGTTAGATACCGAGTTCCATTACAAAGGAGGAACTACTACCCATCACTACACAACACCTATCCCAAAGGATACCCACTTCTTATTACAACATCATCAAGTATATCAATATCCCTGGATACAACCTATCTCTATTTGTACATCGATACACCATGTCGATTATACACCCTTGGCATCTTTCACTAATGCCTTTGACTTGACCCTTTTGGCATCCTTCACTAATTCCTTTGACACGGACGTTCAACACCTTTCACTAATGCCTTCGTCTTGACTCTTTTGGCATCCTTCACTAATGCCTTTGACACGGACGTTCGGCACCTTTCACTAATGCCTTCGTCTTGACTCTTTTGACATCCTTCACTAATGCCTTTGACATGGACGTTCGGCGCCTTTGACATGGACGTTCGGCACCTTTCACTAATGCCTTCGTCTTGACTCTTTTAGCATCCTTCACTAATGCCTTTGACACAACACTTCTAATGAGGAAGAAAGAACTATCAACAAAAGAACCTCAGTAGTCTTGATGATGACGAAGCATGGAAACTCATGGACTTGCGCTTGCTTGACTTCAAGAGCTGGTGATCTCGCCTTTAAGAGGAACCTAGAGAATCACACAAAAACAAACACAAACTACATAAAGAGATCCTTTGGATCTGAGGTTAGAAGGTTACAATACTAGGAGAAAGTATGCGTAGAAGTGACCCCCAAAAATGAAGAAATGGCTCACTATTTATAGAAGAAAATAAGCTACTGTTCCACGGATCCCACGGATCCCTTACTTGAGGGATCCGTCCAGTGTAAACTGGGGGAATCGTGGGACGCTCCTCTTTTCCCATGGATTTTGGGTCATGGGTCATGGGTCATGGGTTATGGGTCATTGGTATCCAAATAGATACAATGTATCTAAAATATGCAATGTATCTTGTCCATGGGTTATGGGTTAGCTCCATGGGTTATGGATAATACCCATCATTACTTATGCATGATGTCATGCAATGGGTTATGGGTTATGCTCTATGGGTATGGGTTATGGACTTCGGGTTTACCCAACTACATTCAATGTATTTAGACAATGGGTCAAATACTTAAACTTCTACCCATTATATTACCTACATACTAATTATGTATTTATCTACCTACTATGTAAATACTAGTTGTTGTACATATGTATTACTAAATCATGAAAGCACTATTTACTTGTTTAGCGTTTTATGTGAAAACGTAAGTGTGTTAGTAAACTATTGGCTCAAACCATTTACGTATTTTATTTGTTTCGTTAATATGATTTTACGTTTGTTATCGACAAAACATTAGAAGATCGTAAAATATAAATAAACTTTTTTACGGCTTATTTGTATTAACAATCTCCCCCTTTTTGTTGATGACAAAACATAAGATCATTTTAAGGAAAAACTAAAATTCGTAAAAGTTTGAATTGGAGTTTTTACTCTCTTCTCCCCCTTTTTGTCGAAACAAAAAGAGCGTCGAAAAGAAACTAACACCTTGTTTTAAGAAAAACATGTGAAAGAAAATTTTTGAAAAGTTAGAGCTTAAGTGAGGAGAAGAATTCTCGACTTAGCTCCCCCTTGACGAGTCCATTCTTTTGTGAGGGCATCAAGTAAAAAGAAATACTAAACTAGTGCATTGCAACTATGTTTGCAAATGGTTTCGTCTTAGTGACGAATACTCTCCCCCTTGATGATTGCACCTTTGAAAGGAGGACATTAAGTAATGTAACCCTATGAGAATGGTATTGCAAATATTTTTGCAATGTTTTGCTTTAACAAGAAGCTCCCCCTAGCTAAGGGTGTCAAAGTATTCATGTGTATATTGAAAATCTACAAAACAAAGGTTAGAAAATAAATATATAAAGCATAATTTCCTACAAATAAGACTCAAGTTAGTAGTAAACAAGTCTTCTGGTGCACGGATCCCACGGTTCACTCTTAGGAGGGATCCGTCTGAGCAAAACGTAGGGACCCGTCTGTCTGTAAACATAAGACAGCAAAGGTGATGTGAACAAATGGTTTCAACATCAAAATGAGATATGTACTAATGCACCAAACATACACTCAAGACAATATAACATAAAACATGTAATTTCATTCAATAAAAAATACGAGAGATGATCTACATATCTCTAAAACTAAGAGAATGATTCAAACATGTAATCCTTTTTCTACTAATTCTAACGAGTAACGGAGACCTAAAAAGCATCAAAGTGTTTGAGTATAAGGATGAGTAAACTTGTTGATTTGGTCCAATCGTTCAAGGTGATGATTAAACATGAAATGCACCTCATTTCGTACTTCTTGAGCAAGTCCTTGGGTGAGTTGACAACTAGAGCAATTATTGTCATGACTAGGAGTCGGAGGAGGTGGGGTATTTTGTAGAGGTTCCACAAAGGATGGTGGAACTTTTGGAGGTGAGTTGAGTGGGGTAGAATGAGGTTCTACCACAAATGAGGGTGATGGTGTATGAGTTGGTGGTGGAGATGGGAAGTCCTCTAGATGGTTGGGTCTTTGGTGGTTCCTTGTCTCCAAATATGGACTATTTGGTGACGAGGGTGGCTCTCTATTTAATGAGAAGGTGGGTGAGTGTGAAGTTCTTGGTGGTGAACTTTCTAATGAGTAAAGATTTGGATGGGAGAGGGGTACGGTAAAGGAATGTAGTCTAGGTTCTAGAAATGAAGGCTTGGGTGTTTTACTAAAACTAGGTGTGTTGTGTTTAGTGCTTGATGAAGGTCTTTCAAAAGGTCAAATTCTAATCCTAGCGGTTCTTCTAGCTTTGGTTGGTTGAGTTTGTTGAGGGGGAATTCTAGTATTTGGGCTTCTTACGGGTGATAATTCGATAGATGAAATCTCATGAACCAAATGAGCATTCTTTTTTGAAGAACCATTAGTTGAAGATTTCTTGCTAGATGCTTTAGTCATGGTGAGGGCGTAGTAGAGGTCTTTAACTACTGAGTTTAGGATGGTGGTATGAATGGTGACTTAAGCTCCTAAGAGTGTTTAGTTTATAAAGGATGAGTTTGAGTTTAATGAATTAAATTCATGACCACTAAGAAAATTTGGCATGCACCAAGGTCAACTATGGTATTGTTCTACTCTAGGGAGTCATTAAATGGTAAGCAAAAGTGTTTAGATTACCAAAGAGGGTTTGAATTTGGAAGAAAAGCTGATTAGAAGCTTTCTGTAGACACGGATCCCACGGTTCCTTCTCACTAGGGATCCGTCTGGTTATAAACCAGGGATCCGTCTGTCAGACAGAAAACTGGTGAAGTTATCATGCTCTTGTAAGGTCTAGTACCTATAAATCTTGAGGGTTTGACTTTATTTAGATGTCTTAGGTGATAGGTGACTTAAATTTCCAACCATAAGGAGTGAGGATACTTAATGATGGCATTAGGTAGGAAAGTGGACCTTTTTGAGAGTGTAATTAAGTGTTTAAGGATGATACGCATTGGTTTGAGAATGAAAAATTATGGCAATTGATCCAAGAGATCAGATGATGACTTAAGAGAAATTTGAAAAATTCCTTAAAAAATAAGAAAAAATAAAAAACTAGTTTTAACCCTATTTTAAAGTAAGGATGACTAAAATCAATTTGCTAAAATTGATTGAAATATCAAGCTAAGTGTTTTGAGATGTGAGGAACAATGTGTGAGCATTGGAGCAGAAATATGGTGAGTTTTGGTGAATTGATAAATCAAAACACTTTAAATTTGTTCCTAAGTTAGCTATGGGTGAGTGTGAGACCTACTGAGCTTGAGGAAGGCTTAAGTAGTCTTAAAGAATCATGTTTAGCTAGTACGATGTGATCTAGGAGAATGGTTTGATGAAAAAGGGTCAGTAGCTGCATATCTGTTTGCCCGGATCCCACGGTTCCCTCATCTGAGGGATCCTTCTAGTTATAGCCCAGGGATCCGTGCACTGCTGACCAGTAGCTTCTCAGCAAGTGTGCAAGTTTTGCACTCTTTAGCAAAAGCTCATCCTAATCATTTCTACAATCAGTAAACATATGCAAACAACATATATAACTCATAGTAAGTGGGGATGACTAAAATATAACCAAAATTGAGTGACATCGACTACTTGAATGAGATCAAATTATCGTAAAATCTCATTTTCCTAATTCCCAAGTTAAAGTGTCTAAGTCCAAATCATTGCAACACCTACAAGCTACATCCTTAATCTACATAAGTATTGTTTAGATGTTTACAGACCATTATTTCAGAAATTTTTCACAAATTAAGGCCCTATGACCTTACCTTCCATGCACACATCCTTCCATTTTACCTCCGTCTTCATCTCCATCTTTATCCCCTTCACTCTTCATCCTACCATCTCTACTTCTTCTTCATCATCAAGAAGTTAGCAAAACACTTGAATACGCCCTTAGTTTGTTGCCACTCTTGTGAAGGGCTTGGAATATCCGGCAGTTGATTGATGTATGCTAAAGGGTCGAGATCGGTGTTGCCAAGGGGGTTGCTACTTCCTTCTCCTTCTCTTTGCCATTCTCTTTCATCCGATGAGTCCGTTGGTGGGTGAGGTCTCTTGCCATCCACCATGATCCTTGTAGTTTTTCCATCGGTTAGAGGCACCATGACCTTGTTGCAAAAACTGTGGTCATAGGAATAAGGAGAAGGATCTAGAGCAAAGATGAAGTTTGCTAGACGGGTCAGGAGCATTGCATAAGGAAGTACCATCTTGTCCATGCTTTTCACACTCGCCATTCTTTTTAGCATGTAATAGGCTAGGTTGATGTGACTGCCTGTTACAAGGCAATAAATCATGAAGCTTAAGCAAGCATTGGGATGATCTTTGTTTCCTCCCAAGCAAAGCACGTTCTCCCTTAGCACGAGTTCCCATTTCTTATACAATGGGAACATTTCTGAAAGCTCCATTTGAAATGGATCCCTATAGGGCTGAGCACAAACCGATCGAACCGAGCCGAACCGGACCGAACCAAACCGGACCGACCATTTTCGGTTCGGTTTCGGTTATATGTCTTATCGGATGTCGGTTTTCGGTTTGGTTCGGTTCGGTTCGGTCCGACCCAGAACCGACCAAACATGCACATAAAGCATGTAAACCGGGCCGAACCGATCGAACCGACACAAAACCGAACCGAACCGAACCGATTCGGTTCGGTTTCGGTTCATGTTTTTTGTGAAATCGGTTCTCGGGTTGATTCGGTTTTGGTCGGTTCGGGTCGGTTCCGGACCGTTGCTCAGCCCTAGATCCCTATAGATCACTTTGGAGTTTCTCGTGACTCTTGATGGAGATGCTCTTTCCATGAAGACGGTATCCCTTACCGTGGTTGCTTCCGGGATGGCCGTGAAGTATACTTCATGATGATCTACCATGTCATGTAGCTCCGCCAACTATCATTCGTTAGAGTACATGCACACTCCTTGATATGGGATACGGAGTACCTTCCAAATTCTACAAGAGTGAGGGTGTACTCGTGCTCATTGATGATGAAGACTATTGAAATGGTCCCGTCTTGATTTCGAACGATTCTCATTGTCTTGTAAAATTCAAGTAAAAACACCGGGCAAATTTGCTCATTAATGTCAATAGGCAATCAAAGTTGATTGCTCCAAAGACTTGTCGAATGTCGGTGTTGTTGAGAAATGACGATTAAACCACTCGGCCTTCGTGGAAGAGCCTCTTTTCTAACACCTTGAAGGCTTTCCTATCCTCCGGGCTTAACCCATCCTTACGATGATACATGGGAATGTAGATAGCGGTGTCATGGTAATCTTGTTGATGGTTGCTAGGCATGATTGGTCCTAAACAACAAAACCACAATGTGGTGTTAATTGTGTGAATAGTAACCTAATGGGATTGATCACAATTTTGCTCAAAACATCTTCATTGAATTCAAGGAATGAGTTTAATTTGTATTAACAATGTTAATTCTTTGATTTAGATTATCTTAGAAAATAGTGTGATAACAAATTGTGACAAACCCATTTGAGCTCACCTTCTAAAGATGAAAATTGTAATCCTAGGAATCAAGGAATGGAAATAACAATGTAGTGAAGATTATACTTACACAAGAGATTGTTTCCTTGAAGAAGATGATCACTTTGCTCCTGTGAACAATAAATAGGTTTTATGTTCGTGAGTTTTGATAGAGTAAAGTGGGTAGTGGAACTTCCACAGTGATCATTTCTTTCTTATGCCGTCTTCTGTTGCACGGATCCCACGGATCCCTTGTATGAGGGATCCGGCTAGTACAACCACTAGGATCCAGCATAACAGCAATTTGACAGCTTAAGTGATCCTTAATAATTTTGGTTTTGGGAGTTCTAAATTGCCTATGGTCGATATTTATGCTTTATAGCTTATGGTTTGGGGTTTTGATGTGTTATACTAGTCCTATTTGACGAGGTTCACCTTTTTATGAATAAATCATAATTCTTTGGGAAGTTTTCAAAGATTATGATAAAATTCCATTTTATCACAATATGAGAAATTTCATATGGATGCTTATTGACATAGATGAAATGTCAATAAACCTTATGTGAGGAGTGATGATCAAGGCTCTCGAATAGCCGAGATATCATTATCACTAGTTTGTAGTTTTGTCTATCGAGATCAACGAAGAATACCATTCTTGATGATGACTTCAACATAGATAACTACGTTAATGATTATTAAGAGAGCGTAAAGATACTACTAAAACTTAATCATGATTAAAACAAAAAGGATGACATTATTAATTTATCAAAAAAAATATAAACGAGAAAAAGTTATTTGTAATTTATTAAAAATCATACCTTTGCTAAATATTCCTTTTTAAGGAAAGAAGTATTTAGAGAGAAATTTTTCATGATCTTATTAGGATGCCCAAATCCTAGTATGGAGAATTCTTAACAAGGAAAATATTAGAAAGATCTATCATTGTCCAACATTGTAAAATATGATGATTTTAAAAGCGTGACCTTTTGTTTTTAAGGAAGTTCCTTCCTTGTAGTTTTCAAATATACATAGATCGTGTCAAGTTTTAAAAGTACAATGTACTCTTAAGAAACTTGGTAACGAAGCTCTGATACCAATTGTGGAAAACTAGAGGGGGAGGGGTTGAATATTTTTACCGATTAAAATTATGTTTTAAAATATTTAGATAGACTTATGTCAATCTATTTAGGTGTGTATGTTGGACGTTGATAGATAGATATGTAAGTATGTAATGTAAAGGTAAAGAGTAAGAAATACAAAACCACGACACAAGTATTTATAGTGGTTACAAGGACACCTTCCTTGACCTACTCCACTCCCCGAGTCACCTACTCGAGAGTTCGTAATCACTACACGACACAACTCCTTATGGCGAAGAATCCTTCACAACATCGCCTACTCTTTTTTTGATACAAGGCTAGACACCGGGTTCTTCCACAAGGTAGAACCACACCTATCACAACATTGCTTACACTTTATCCGGTACAAGGCTAGATACCGAGTTTCATTACAAAGGAGGAACTACTACCCATCACTACACAACACCTATCCCAAAGGAGGCCCACTCCTTATTACAACATCATCAAGGATATCAATATCCTTGGATACAACCTATCTCTATTTGTACATCGATACACTATGTCGATTGTACACCCTTGGCATCTTTCACTAATGCCTTTGACTTGACCCTGTTGGAATCCTTCACTAATGCCTTTGACACGGACGTTCGGCACCTTTCACTAATGCCTTCTTCTTGACTATTTTGGTATCCTTCACTAATGCCTTTGACAAGGACGTTCGGCACCTTTCACTTATTCCTTCGTCTTGACTCTTTTGACATCCTTCAATAATGCCTTTGACACGGACGTTCGGCACCTTTCACTAATTCCTTCGTCTTGACTCTTTTGTAATCCTTCACTAATGCCTTTGACACAACACTTCTAATTAGGAAGAAAGAACTACCAACAAGAGAAAATCAGTAGTCTTGATGATGACGAAGCATGGCAACTCATGGACTTGAGCTTGCTTGACTTCAAGAGGTGGTGATCTCGACTTTAAGAGGAACCTAGAGAATCACACAAAAACAAACACAAACTACATAAAGAGATCCGTTGGATATGAGGTTAGAAGGTTTACAATACTAGAAGAAAGTATGTGTAGAAGTGACCCCCAAAAATGAAGAAATGGCTCACTATTTATAGAAGAAAATAAGCTACTGTTCCACGGATCCCACGGATCCCTTACTTGAGGGACTCCAGTGTAAACTGGGGGAACCATGGGACGCTTCTCTTTTCCCATGGGTTTTGGGTCATGGGTATCCAAGTAGATACAATGTATCTAGAATATGCAATGTATCTAGTCCATGGGTTATGGGTTAGCTCCATGGGTTATGGATAATACCCATCATGACTTATGCATGATGTCATGCAATGGGTTATGGGTTATGCTCCATGGGTATTGGTTATGGACTTTGGGCTTTACCCAACTACATTCAATGTATTTAGTCAATGGGTCAAATACTTAAACTTCTACCCATTATAATACATACTAATTATGTATATATCTACCCACTATGTAAATATTAGTTGTTGTACATATGTATTACTAAATCATGAAAGCACTATTTACTTGTTTAGCATTTTATGTGAAAACGTAAGTGTGTTAGTAAACTATTGGCTCAAACCATTTACGTATTTTATTTGTTTCGTTAAAATGATTTTACGTTTGTTATCGACAAAACATTAGAATATCGTAAAATATAAATAAATGTTTTTATGGCTTATTTGTATTAACAGACCCGTTAAGGTATGATTATGGTAGGGAGATATTAATGGAGGCCTCCTCAAATAGTAGGATCATGTTTAGTCCACTGTTAGATTAGTTAGTTGCTAAGATAAGAAATAACATATGGGCTTTGTTCTTTTACATTCCTGAGTTGGACATTGATAGTGGTGGGTTAAAAATCATTGAAGGGGATGTCGATGTCCATGCTTTATATGACCTAGCTCGGCAACATAAGAAAGTAAACTTGTATGTTGCTCATTCACCACAAAACTTGGAACCTTATTACCACCACAACTTGTGTCTAGAGAGTTCAGACCCAAAAGTTACTTCAAAAAATAAACAACATGATCAGTTGAAAAAGGATGCCGGTAATATGTCTTTTGATGATCTGTTGCTTTGGGCTGAGGAAGAAGCACAATCTCCTTACTTAAGGTCCCCTCCTCCTTTTAAGGACAGACCACTTAGAAAAGATTTTGAGGGTAAGGTTACATTCACTAGAGTGTGGAATTATGAAGATGACTTTACACATGATATCCCATTCCTCACTCAAGATAAGTTGTATAAGGAGGACAATGTTTTACCCGATAAGCTTATAGAAAATGTGGTAGTTGATGATGATATGGAGGATAGGGCTATAGAGAATAGGCCAGCAACTGATGAGGTAGTTGATGCGGTTATTGAGAACACGCCTGCAACTGATGAGGTTCTAGAGGATAGGGTTGATACAAATGTGGATATTGATGATGTTGTGTTATCAAGGCAAAAGCAACTTGATAAAGGAAAGTCTGTTATTACACAAAAACATAAGCCATCATCACAGAAAACAAGCAATGTTCGTAGGCCTACTGGTATAACCATAAGAGAGAACACTAATCCTGTGGCATCTGAAAGTAAAAGTGAACACAACATGGACAAGAGTGATGATGAGTCTTCTGGGTACGAGTCTTATGACTCTGCTTGTGAGTCTGATAAGTCGTACGATTATCTTAGCAATTGTGAAGATGAGATCATTCAATTGAGAAAGCGGATCTTTCAATGCAAACATACTAGACCTGATGACCAAGATATAGAACAAGGAAGCGATGAACATGATAATGATACACCTGAAGTTGTTGATGCTTTTGGCTCTTCTGTTTTAGCATCATTAGTTAGACAACACGAAAAGTACATAGGTACTTTAATGAAGTAGTTAAAGGGTAATGGGGTAGGCATAAGTGACCCTTTTTTCGTTGATCTAAAATCTAAAAGGGATGACAAGTACCCTGCTCATGATGAAGAAACTCATTGGAGATTGAAGAAACAAAAGGTAATACTATTATATTTTGTTATATTTACTGTCTGTCAAAAAAATTTGTAACACCGGTACCTAAACTTATTGTTGTTATGTATTCATTGACAGCTTGGGGAGAAGTATCCAAATGTTGACACATTTAAAGATTGCCTTACTTATTATGTCTTGGAAAATGGGTTCACTTTATGGTTTGAGAGGAGCACAAAAAAGAACGTGATAGCAAAATGTGGTCAACGGAATGAGACACTGAAGGATCCAAGTAAAGGGAAACAGAGGAACTACAAAAAATATCCTTCAGAGAAGGTAGGCAACTCAGAATGCGCTTATAGGTGTTACTAGAAGATGTTGAAAGGAGAATCTACTTTTCAGGTTATTTCTTTGAGGGAAAACGACACTTGTGTTAGAAATTTTCATTATGGTAAGCTAGTTAATTATAAATGGATAAGGAAGCATTTTGGTGATAAGATTAGGATGAATCCTAAGATAACTATAAACAATATAGCAGAGTTGGTATTACAGAAATACAAATGCCATGTAAGTCGTACCCGGTGTAGGAATGCTAAGATATATGCCTTGTATGAATTGGATGCTACTATCCAGGATCACTATGGTCTGCTTAGGTCATATGATCAGGCATTACATGAGTCAAATTAAGGAAGTACAGTTAAAGTAGGTGTGAGAGTGGAACCGGATGAAAAGACATACTTTGACAGATTTTATGTGTGTTTCAATGGTTGAAAAGAAGGCTGGAAATTAGGGTGTCGTAGGATTCTAGCTTTGGATGGTTGTTTCTTAAATAAAACCAAACCATGGTGAGATATTAACGACATTTGGTAGAGACGGGAATAATCGCATATTTCCCATCGCATGGGCGGTTGTAACAGTTGAGAATAAAGACAATTTGAGCTGGTTTTTACAGTTATTGGGTGACGATTTGGATATTCTTAATGGACATGGAGTAACTCTCATGTCTGGCCAGCACAAGGTTATACAAAAACTAACATTTACAAATCTTGTTCTATACAATAGAAACTGTTACATTTAATTTTTAATGTTTATGTTCTTTTTACTATTGTCATAGAGCTTGATTGAAGCTGTGAAGGAAGTTATACCACTTGCAGAGCATCGTCAGTGTGCTCGCCACATATACGAAGGCTTTAGAAAACAATTTAGCGTGAAGAATTCAGGGGCCTATTCTGGGGTGCTTGCAAAGCATCATACCCAGGCTTGCATAACAAAATTATGGAAAAAATCAAGAGAGCAAATCCAAGAGCACATGAATTTCTGGTAAAAAAAGATTCAAAGACTTGGTCAAGAGCGTTTTTTAATGAAGGAGTATGCTGTGAAGCAGTGGAGAATGGTTTCAGCGAGTGTTTCAATGCAGTGTTGGTAATGTAGCATATTGGATTTCATAAACACATCATAACATCAAAACATGGTGTAAGATATTGGATTTCACATACACATCACAACATAAACCCAAAGAGCACATAGATGGTTTTAGAGAGAGAAAGAGTGGGATATTCTAGTAAGAGAAACTTGTTGAATATTAGATTACCAAAGAACATCCAACCCTCTACCTTGCAAGGTAGAGGGTATTTATAGGTTACAAACTAAACGACCTCCTGACGGCATGTGGATCAGGGATACAGTGGGTAAAGACCCGTCCTTCTTCCACGGTGTTGCACTAAACTATTTTACGCTACTGATTAACTAAACAACTACATAAATAAGTAACTAACGATAAGTCTACGAGCTAACTTATGCTAGATAATAGTTGGGGTGACTGACTCTTCAATAATGGAATTTTCTAATTCCTAACAATCTCCCCCTAAGGGAGGTCACCCCATGTTTTACATTTCAAATCCTAGCATTCTATACTTGACTTTGTCCTTGAGCTCGTAGACAAAACAACTTCAACATCGCAATCTTTGTGCATAAGTAGTGCAACTTCAAAGTCTGCACAGATTTGTACTTTAAGTGGAGGTCGTTAATGATTCATGAAATAATAATTTTGAGCCATCATTTGAGATCATCAGCTATCAAAAATCTCTGTGACATCCTTTGTGGTGTTGGTATTATGTGATGTTGTGACATTTGGACCGACATGCTCACATTTTGGATCATGATATCTTCTCATCAGAGTAGCGGAAGCTTTTGTTGAATCATGATATTGGCGGCGTAGCGAAGCTTGGAGTGAAAATATCCGAGTCATTGATGCACTAATCATGATTTCTTTTGAGTTGAATGTGTTAAGTGAGCATGCGGCTATTGATTGACCGCTTCATTCGATCGGTGCAAACGTCGGGCGTAACTGCATACAACAGTTAGCAATAAATCGCACGAAAGTGTCTTTGATCACTTTCGTTGAATTGAGGTACACGGTTCCCCGTTGATCAGTACAAAATGCGTGATAAGGTATAATTCGAAGAATTTCCTTGTGACAGGGTTTCGCAGCTGTTCTAGCTGTTCTCAAACCGGAACATCTCAAAGAAGACAACACTGAGTGAGTGAACCAAATTTGAGTCCACGATTGATGAAAAGATATTTGAAAAACAATCGAGTATTGCTAAATAGAAATTGTTTTGCAATACACCGAAGGTTTTAATGAAAATCAATTATCAATCATAAACACCTTTTAATTTGAAATATCGTACCGGTCGATGTGCTAAAGAAAAGAGTTGTTAAGCACAAAGACCGGTTATTCAAAGGTATCCGTCAATCCTAACCTGAACAGGATTGATTCAAGAAATTGAATCGCCCCATTGTTTCCGTTCAGTTGTCACATGGTTGATCCATATAATAGATCTCACATGCCACCTACCAGGAGCTTGTTTGATGTTGGCCCCAGAAGGCTTTCCATCTTCATTGTGAGTGTGTAGACACATTACTCAGATGTTCTAGCAATACCACAAGGATAATGCGTAGGACTCAAGATATAATCTCTCTTTCCACATTGTGTGAAACAGAGAGTCTTCATTGAAAGTGTCCTAATGAGATTTATTGATGATCTCGTGGCTCTAGACTCAATTTGTGCATATTTGGATCCTGTGCCGGAGACTAGGGAGAGGGTCTCCTTCTTCAATATCAACAATCTCTAAGAGAAAGTCGATAGATAATGTCGGTTCCCCGTGAGAATGAAACAAGTCCTTTTAAGAGGAACTTGAGTGGTTTGGAAAGTTGAAGTGCGGTGCGTCACTGGGTCCATGACGTCTTGTCTTCAATACCGATGTTACCATCAGTAGCATATGAATTGAACCCGGTTTCTGCCCTAAGGTTGAATAAATGGAGGGCTATTTGTTTTCACCCTTTTCTCATTCAATTCTTTTTAATTCTTCAACCCCTTCAGTGCTTACCGAGATTTCATAACTAGAACCTTGTTGGGTTTATTCCAGTACTAGCTCAGTCTCAGTCTGCACTCTTCCCATTCCTCATTTTTCTCCTTTTATTATCATACCTAAGAACTCTACACTAACTAGTGGATAGTTCCTGGGTAGATCCCTCCGGTTCTGGCGGATCATGGGAACCAATACCTAACCTTATCATCCTTATATCACCGTACATAAAGTAAAGTTGGTCGGTCTATTTGGTATTGTTCATCTGCCATTGGATCCAATTGAAAACCATTTGAAAATCAATTCAGATACTTGTGATATATTATCAAAGCATTTTGTACCTGAATTGTTTTTGATATTTTTAGAACGAGAACTCCCCTCAACATGTGCATCAAGTATTTGAAAATGTTTTGCACACGGAGGCAAGAGAAAGAATTAACTTCTTTGATTACCATTTTCTAAAAGATATCAACATCACTTCCCAAATCGAATCAAGTAGATAAAGCATTTTGGGGAAGGATGAGGTTTCCATAAATTCGCTCCCCCTCAATACGTGCCTCAAGGTTTGAAAAGAGTTTTGCACATACTAGAGGGAACCCTTTAAGAGGTGCATACATGATCACCATATAATTAGAAGCCATACGATCACGGTACCTTAGAAATGTTTAAAGTTGTGTACCCTGATGACTTGAATTTGCAAAGAGAATTCTCCCCCTTAATATATGCTTCGAGATACGAAAATTGTTTAGCACATATTAAAGAGAAGTATGCACAAGAAATTGGTCATCTTATCTTTTAACATCTTTCATATTTATATCACATTTTCTCCCCCGATCAAAAATCTTAAATCCTTTGAGATTTTGGATCTCAAGTGATTTAAATATGTATGAGGTAAAATATTTATAGGAGAAAAATGTGTTCGGTTTTATATGATCAAAAGTGGACAACACAGATGTTTCCCTTTTTACAAGGGGAAACCACAGTACAAATCCTAGCACTATTACATGTATTACAGTTGTTCACATTAAGTACACCACATATTACACAAAAACATAAAGCGCATTCCAAAGAAATCTTCATTCAGTCCTCTGAAGAAGTTTGTAGTGACCATCACGAAGCCTTCCACCAACAAAACTTTCAAGGCTGCGGAAGATCCTTCATGTCTTGAGTCTTCGTCGATTGCAAAAGCAATGAAATGTTCACATCTCTTCACGTCATCATCAGTCCAAAAAATAGTTTTAACCCAAGATTTCATATCAAGTTTGGCTTCTTTCACTCTGGTGTCAAGTTCTTCTTCGACCAATTTGAGCGTACCATCACTGAACTTGTAGAGTTCACAAAGACGCATAAGCATACGAGATCCATATCTGTCGGTGAAGGTGACAGCTCTAGGGGTGTCAAGAACTTTGTATTCTCGATGAAATTCATGCCAGTTGCATTCCATTGAGGATTTGTAAGGTTGATCTTGGTTTGGTAGCTTTCAATGCCAAGCTGAAAGTCCTCAACTCGTTTACGAATGACAAGGCCCCGATCCAAAGAGTGACAGCTGCGGAGAGGGCCTTTTCTCACGGACAGTAAATGCTCAAGGTGTCCTTGAAGATTTAAGAGATAGAGATCTTCAAAATCATTTGGCAGGAGATGTTTGAAGTCGTTCTCTTCAATAGTGTACTCTTTGAGGTCTGCTCTTTTAAGTACTATCTTCTTCAAGTACTCATATCCATAGATAGGGAAGATCTCTACTCGAACAACACTTAAGATCTGCAGCTTTGATCTGACATCATTGCGTCTTTTATCAGCACCATGTCTTTCGATGTAAAACTTCTTCTTTTTGAACCACCAGTGAGAAATACCATAAGAAGCTGCAATATCATACTTTTGTTCTTCATTCGCCCAGAATTGATCAGGAACCATCTGCTCAAGCCCCTGATCAGAGTAGGTTGCAGCTTTCATCTTTGATATTGATAGAGCAGGTCTTCTTTTAGCAGAGCGAGCACACAGATAGTCCAAGTCGTGATTGAAGAAGAATTCGCCTGAATGGTCATCTGACCGGGTTCACCACCAAGAGGAAGAGATTTGTTGACATTGAAGCGATGATTTGATCACGACTTGGTCATTTAGCATCTTATGGCATTCTTCCATCTGATATTGAAGATGATTTGCATCTGAGTGGAAGACTTTGACAATTTCGTAAGCTTGACCTTCAAGATCTCTTGGTGTTATGGATGAGATGCTCTTCCGTTCACAAAACCATCTAATTAAACTTCCCATATCACCAGTATAGTGTAGAAGAGAGTCTTCAGCTGGAATTTCGTAATTATTGGTGATAACTGATGCCCAATTGTTGTCAGGAATCATAGAGTCAGACTCTGGGATGGTCCATGTGGGTTCTGGAGAAGGAGGTCTATCTTCCACAATGCAGCTTTGAATTGTGTCTCTTGAAGGTGCAACTCTGGATGTACTAGTGCGATTCCCGACCATGTAAGTATCAAACCGGTCTTCGAGGGCTTAGGAATATGCTTTGTAGATGCATCATCTTCATCAGTTACGAGTCCGCCATGACATGCGACTCTTCGTTAACCATTTGATCATCAGGAATAGAGGTGGATGTGGATGTGAACCTTGAATCAATTGTCGTCCAGGCAGCAGATTTCTTCAGAGTATTCAGTTTATTTGTAGAGTCTGATTGATTGGAAGGTTTTGGCGGTGATGATGGTGGTTGTGATGGAGGAGAATTGTTGGTTGTTGAAGAAGGATTACCGCTCGAAGTTCCAGGCGTCTCCCGTTGGTGGTGGGGGTGGAGGAGGATCTTTGCGATCCTTCATCAATGCTTCCATCACAATTGTTCTCCTTTTCTTTTTAGCTTCTTTTTCCCTACGTCAATCTTAAACTGCTCATAATTGTCAAACTTAATGGATTCTTCAAGTGCCTCATAGAGTTTACTGTGAACCTCATGCTTGTCCTCTTCAGCCTCATACATCCTTTCACACAGAGCTGCTCTCATATCGGTGATGGGGAGGTCCTTGAATCGTCTAAGAAGTGGAGCCTCCATAGCCCATTCCACAGCATCCTTGACTTCTCCTTCAATAGCGGCAGTAACACCTTCATTGAAGTTGAGGTGCTCCAATCTATAGACACGATCCACCAGAGAATCAACAGATTTAGGAAATTGCCTTCCAGAGCTTCTATCCTTTTAATGGCTTTATCAGTAGTTGATCGAGGTGAGAATCTGTGGAGGGAAGGCTGGTGGAGCATCCACATCCGCAACCACAATGACAGGATCAGGAATTGGCGACGATGTTGGTGGTGTCTGTACAGATGATTGAGTTGGTATGGGAGGTGGAAGTGCAGTTGATAATGAAGATGCTGACATCGGAGGGATGGTCGAAGTATCTTCTTTGAATGCTGACAGTATACATGGATTGTGCAGTATCCAAGGGTTTGTCATTGATGTATTGATCTCCAAAAGAGAAGTCTGCATCGAGATTCTTAAGTGAGGATAGAGAGTTAGTAGACAGATTTGGTTCATCCATCTTCAAGGTCTCATCAGATCTTGTCTCAAGGTTCTCCTGCGAGCCTTTTTGCAACAGATCGCCAACATTCAAGCCAGATTGAGTCTCACTAAGTGTTGGAGTTTCCTTAAGCGTTTCGGCACTTTGTCCACTCCAGTTGTTCTTTTGCATGAGATGATTACGTTCTTCTCTTGAGCTCATATTGATTTGTGGTGCTTGATGGAGATGATGAAATAGTAAGAAGCATGTGAGCAGCTTGTTCAGTTTCAACACTTGCAACCCCTTTACCCTTGTCATGTGTAATTGGGGTTGTTTGTCGTGGAGGATGATCAGGTTCTCTTAGCACAATTCCACCTACTGGAGCTTTCACATTATGACTTTCTAGGCTTTGCTGAATTCCAAGATGTAGATCTGCTTCATCTTCATCGGTTAACCTTGTAATATTCTTTGGTACCTCAGTCTCTTCACCAAATTCCTTTTCCATTTTCTTCCTTTTTACTTTTCGCTTTTAGATGCGGTGTCTTGTTGTGACCTTTCAAGTCTCTTTTTAGGAAGAGAGGCATAGGATGCTTGTGAGGATGACTTGGTCATGGGAGCATTTGGTTGTAGAGGAGAGGGTGTGACATCAGCAGAGAGTTTGGTTGCTCTTTTCTTGTATTGCTTAAAGTAGTCATTCTTCTTGATATCTTCTGTGAGAAGGCAGTCGAGGAATTGGCAATCCAAATAGTTCATTGTCCATTCCTCTAGGAACATATTTCGGGTTTCCCAAGACATATTCATCTTCTGCATTATGTAGAGTTGATTCACTCCTAGGATTGAATTTGTGAGATTGTTGTAAGTACTGGATAACAAGCTTAGAGAATCGATCTTGGGAATTACAAGCTTGTTCTGTTTCTTTCGGCCTTGAGCTTTGCTCTGGAAATTGACTCTGTCAGATATGAATGTGTTCATTGATAACGAAAACTCTTCCCAAATACGATCTGAGACATTCACATCAACCCTATTAACGATTCCCCATAGGATTTGCAGGATAGGGATTCTTACTTTATCGAACCCAGATGTTTTGCGGATAAGCACAAGTTAAGAATAGTTGCAATAGCTCTCGGGGTTGATACATATGTCTAGTGATGATGTCAGATGCTCTTGAAATACTGTTCTGATAACCCAACCCAATTATAAAGACAATCAGATCGTCGCACCGGTGGAGATTGACGAAGGTCAGGGTTACATGGGGTGATTCCAAGAGCCTTGCTCGAGAATGTCGGAATCAATTGTGAACTCCCTATCATCCAGCTTGCAAGAGTATCGTGTTGTGATTCTGTCCCATTGAACGGTGTTCCAGAATTGTTGAATGTAAATGGTCGGAATTGAGCATTGCTTGGTAATTGCTCCGAAGAAGTTTGTGTTTTTGAGGATGTCAATAGAAACTTTGAGTATCGGATTTTGTTGAAGCCTTTGTAGGTCCACGTACAGTTGCTTTTTCCAATAACAGCCCATTGACTCCTGGGAAGAATTTCTTCGTCTGAGAGAACTCTGGATGATGCCGAAGGGTAGCTCTTTTCGGGATTAAACTTGCCATTGATGGTCTGATTAATCATACAATCAACAGTAATGAATGGGAACAGGTATGATGATAAATGGTGAATGAGACAACATTGAGAGCACCATTATGACATAGACACATAGAAGTAGTCACTCAGAAGGAGTTCCCAAAAACACATACAGAGACATAAATGACAACTTCCTTACGAGAGATAATTCAATGGAGTATAATCTTACAGATAAATATTCACATGACGAGCAGATAAGGGATTAACAGGCAAAAGAGAGCATAGCAAAGGGATCATGTCATGAGCCACAACACAAATGTAGAAGTGATATAACAAGTGTGCATGAGGAAAAAGAAACATTTTGGTTGTCGTGAGAGAAACCAAGTACCTTTTCCCTAAACAGACTTGACATAGCAGATTACATAGAGTGTGTAGACTCAACAAATTGAATTAGGAGTTCCTAAGTATAGAGAATGAGATCAACTATAACAATGGACCTTTGAACATTTTAATAACCCTTGACCCTAAGACAAATTTGCAACATGAAAGTGAACAATGTGGAGAACTTGTAAATACAAGTCGCCATCACTAGAGTCATAGACAAGTCGCTAATTGTTTAGCACTCTAAGTCGCCATGCTAATACGCTACCATGTAAAGACAAGTCGCCATGAACAGTAACTAAACCAAGTCTCTACAAAACTGTTAACTAAGTCGCTAATATTACTAACTCGCTAACTTGTGAAGACAAGTCGCCATGAACAGTCACACTACCAAGTCGCTACAGATTTGTTGACTAAGTCGCTAATGTTTCTAATTAGCTAACTTGTAAATACAAGTCGCTAACTACTAACTCGCTAACCAAGTCGCTAGAATATAGTGAACTAATTCGCTACTGAAACGTAGTAAGCTAATAGAGCGCTAACTCGCCATGAAGAACATTCAAGCTAAGTCGCTACCAAGAACATGTTAAGTCGCTATCAAGATCATTCAAAAATTCAACAGACAAACCACCCAATCCACCAAACAATCATCATCCTTTCATGGTAACATATACAACAATCACAAAAGAATGCACCAACACTTAGAATACTTGCAATCATAATAATCATCAAACCATCGAACCTAAGAGGGAATCCAACAGTCACAGTACACGAGATGCACGTTCGAATCTGGTAAACGTGACAAGTTAGAAACATAACACAAACGCTTAAGAGAGCTAAGATAAGAGTGATTCGAGACAAACCTCTTGCTAAGTCGCTAGGATGAGCAATTAGACAAAGAAAGGAAAACGAGAGAGAAAAAAAAGAAACTTGTTTGAGAAGAGATCAGGTAATACGCTAGGGGTATACAAACTAACTTTGGAAATATGACACATTTGGTCCTCGTGGTTATAGAATGAGAGGTAAAACGCTAGTGCAACACAACATTCACATATTAGACAAGTTTGGTCCCTATGGTTTTGAGGAAGGAGTGGTAAGATGCTAACACAGATTATAGACTAAGTCGCTAGCATAGATTATCACAATGATCAACATGAATCAATTAATCATTTAGACAAATAAGCATTTAATACGTAGGTACACAATGATAATCATATGAGCAAGATGCGACCACAACCAACAAAAACCATAACCCGATAGTTACAAAGGCAAGACACGACCTCAACTTACTAACGAGCAAGCATTATAACCAGCACATAAGCCAATGGCATAGGTAGTCCAGGAAAAAAACATATACACAATCTCCCCCTCAATCAATGTCATCAAAGAACATTGATTGACATAAGTTAACCCTGATATAAAGAAACAAGAATATTTCAATTGTTCGAACTTCATCTATGATCCCGTGCCATTATTGAATGACATTTCTAGGACCGTAGATGTTATCGATAACAGTGAAAATATTCTTTATTAGATAGGAAAAACATGATAAAATTGTAAATTCAAAAACATGACAAAAATAACAGTGATTTATACAAATTTAACAATTTTTTTTTTAAACTTGATTTATACAAAGATATGGAAGAACGAGTCCTGATTCAAGATGAATAGGAGTCAAAGTAAGTAGTGCATCAACTCTTGCATGCTATAGCTCCTGAATGAGCTATGTTCATTTCTGATGGGAACCAAGTCATGAAGTTCCTGAGTGAGTTGAGCATTGTACCCGAAAAAATGAGAGCACATTGTACTGGAAGCACATGTAGACTTGTACATAGAAGAGTTAGTGACATTAGTCTCACATTTTGATGCATCACAGTATAATACAGACTTATCATTAATGGGGATCCTATTAGGTTCTACATTCTTGAAAAGTTTACATGTGGGAATCCACTTGAGGCATGATCTAGGAATGTAAGTTCGTTTAAGTCTTGTAAACTTAAATAATGCCAGTGGGAATCCATTTGAAACTACAGTTAGTTGAACTAAATGAGTGCACAGCCTTGATTTGACTAATTGTCCTTTTGTGATCAGAGAATTTCTTAAGGGATTGATCTGTCAGATGATGTTTTGCATGAGACCTAGTTAAACTTATTGCATTTACGATCTGTGAGTGATGACCATTAGTCCTATGCTTGGGATTCATCATATCTGTACTAGGCAATGAAGTGACTGGTTTTGACAAAACAAACTGATTATCAACTTGGGATGTAGGCTTAGATTTTAATGGTTTAGCTCTTTCAGACCTAAAGGCATTAGGTTGTTTAATAACTGTTCGTTTCAAGTGGTTATGAACATTTGACTTTCCCAAAGTTGAAGGTTTTGCAAACTTAGTGTTCATCCTATTTCCAACATGCTTCCTGAGCTCATTTTTAGGGCAACAATATTGAAGCTCTTATCCTGAATTTGTGCTTTGAGATCATCAATATCTTTCATCAAGAGGTTAGATTGATTGACTAACTTAGAGTTTGTTTCCTCAAGATTCTTTCTTAAATGCTCATTTTCTCTTAGAAGGTTGGACACACCTAGAGCTAGTTCAGAATTTCTAGATTCTAGTGTATCACTCATCTCATGATAGTCATATTTCTGGGCTTACGAAGAAGTGATTTGATTTCTTATGGTCGAATCTTTGTCCTGAATCTGGGATTTTAACTGATTAATTTCAAAAAATTCTCTAAATTCTGGAAGATCTTGATTAGTACACGGTTTTTTTTGCATAAAACATTTCATCCTTTTGTTGTATTTCAATTTGCAAAGAGATACAGTGTTTTTCAAGAATTGAGAATTTGTTTGAAAGCTCATCATATACCCTTTTTTCAATCATGTTACTTGCATTAGATTCAGACAGAACAAAGACTGATTCCACATTTTATGTTGAGTAAGAGTCATGAACCTTTTTAAGAGAACTTTTGTGATCAGATACGTGTACCTTATTGATTGATACCTTTCTGACTCGAGATTTTGAAATTAGTCTGTTCTCTTCATCCTTTTCCATTACAAGCTGAGATTGCAATCGGTGTCTTCTGCTGGTTCAAATGGAATGAAGTATGACACGTCATCATTGCTCCATGGAAACTCTTGGCACTCATTTAATTCATTCAGTTTTTTATTCTCATTAGCAGCTTCCTTGATGTATGTTTCCATATTACTCATAAGTTGAATAAATGAGTTTCTGAACTCGTGAATTTCCATTCCCGTGTGTTTCTTGAATGAAATTCCAGTCATGATATTATCAAAATCTGAGGAGTATTCTTCCCGGATGAGTGGCTAAAATTGATTGATGATGATTTGGAGAGCAGACATGAGAATCATCAGTTGAGAACTTTTCTTTGGTAATTTGAAACCTCAGTCGTTCTAAGTTAAGTTAAACAGTTCTTGTCAAAGTGGGAAAATCCTGACGAAGGATGGCACAACTTGTTCGATCCATGGTTGTAGATAAGAGTAATTTGAGAAGCTGACTGAGATGTAGAAACGGCTCACTGGTGCATTCCATATTCTTGTCATCGTTTGCAGACATTAAGTGTGACTTATTTGAGTTGTTTTGATTGATCGATGCTGAATCATTAAGTGTATGACATTCCGATAAGCATTACGTTTCACTATTCTGTGCTGTGTCATAGAGAGCAAGTACTTTGGTGATTAAAGGATCCGTGATGACTGACATTGTGTTATTATGAATTACTCCCCAAGTCTCTAGAGATTAAGAACCAACTCGCTACCAACTAAATAGCAATAATCCCAAGTCGCTAGAAGATACAGAACCAAGTCGCCAACACTTAATTCGCCACACCACTAAGTCGCTAGAGTTCCAAGTCGCTAGCCAGATGTAAGTCGCTAAGTAGTAACTCGCTAAGATGCAAGTCGCTAGCAAGATTTTGGCAGCAATTCGCTACTCAAGTCGCTAAAGATGCAAGTCGCTAAAGAGCAACTCGCTACCGACCAAGTCGCTATCACCAAGTCGCTACCCGTAGTGGAGAGTCCACTACTTGTACTGTAAATCGCTAGATATAAGTCGCTAGGTTTAGAACGTAACTCTACAAATTTGTAAAGCAAGTAGCTATGAAGAAACTAATCCAGGTGAAGTAAAAGTAAGCTAGCATGAAAAACCACATAAACATCACTTTTCAATCCAAAAACAACCAACCAAGATGATTCAAGCTTACCAAATGAAAACCTAAACACTTGTGATGATTCTAAACATAAAAGTACTAACAAAATCCAAACTTTAACCCAAGAAATCAACCAAATGATGCAAAAACCACTAAACTTTTTCAAACTCAAAAACCACCTAAAACCACTATAAATCCAAAGATGTGCAAGATATGATCTAACCATGGCTCTTGATACCAATTGTAAGATATTGGATTTCACATACACATCACAACATAAACCCAAAGAGCACATAGATGGTTTTAGAGAGAGAAAGAGTGGGATATTCTAGTAAGAGAAACTTGTTGAATATTAGATTACCAAAGAACATCCAACCTCTACCTTGCAAGGTAGAGGGTATTTATAGGTTACAAACTAAAAACGACCTCCTGACGGCACGTGGATCAGGGGATACGATTGGGTAAAGACCAGTCCTTCTTCCAGCGGTGTTGCACTAAACTATTTTACGCTATTGATTAACTAAACAACTACATAAATAAGTAACTAACGATAAGTCTACGAGCTAACTTATGCTAGATAATAGTTGGGGTGACTGACTCTTCAATAATGGAATTTTCTAATTCCTAACACATGGGGCGTATGGTTTATATGGTTTTAGAGAGAGAAAGTAGAGAGAGAAAGTAAAGAGAGTTGGGAACTTGGTGAAAAACAAAGAAAAATGGTATTGAAGCTCAAACCCTCTACCTTGGGAGGTAGAGGGTATTTATAGTGTCTTACATGACTCGCCTCCTACGAGCTGTGGATCAGGCATACAGTGGCTAAAGACCCGCCGTCATCCACGGTGTTACTTAACCAACTACTTATTACCATAACTTAACTACGACTACGAGCTTTCTAACAAATACATATACTTGAGGTGACCGACACTTTAACTAACGGATTTACTAAATCCTAACAATCTCCCCCTAAGGGAGGTTACCTCAATTTACATTGAATACAAACAGATATTACATATTGATTGTTCTTGGATTCTTGATTAAGTTCTTTGCTCTATAGATCGTAGTCTTTGATTCTTCATATTCCGCATGTTTTGTTATCTTAAGTGGAGGTCTTTAACTGATCCACGTGATGATGAGTTTTGAGCCAGCTTTTAGATCATCAGTCACCATAAATCTCTGACTCATCCTTTGTTGTTTTGCCATCATGTGAAGTTGTGACTTTTGGACCGACATGCTCACATTTTGGATCATGATATCTTCTCATTAGAGTTGCGGAAGCTTTTTGTTGATTCAAAATATTTCCAAAAGCGTAGCAGAAGCATGGTTTGAAAATATCAGAGCCAGTTGATGAAGATATGCACTTATCATGATTTCTTTAAATGTGAATGTGATTGTGTGAGCATGCGGCTGTGGATTGACTCCTCAATTCTGATCATCTGCAATCGTCGGGGTGTCGCTGCTTAGCAGTTAGCAATAAATCGCACGAAAGTGTCTTTGATCACTTTCGTTGAATTGAGGCCTACTGACCCACGGTTCCCGTTGATTGTCAGTACAAATCGCTATGATCAGGTAGAATTCCGAAGAATCTCCTTGATAAGGTTTCGCAGCTATTCTAGCCATTCTCAAATCGGAACATCTCAAAGAAGACAACACAGAGTGAGTGAACCAGCAAATTGAGATTCACTGATAGATGAAAAATGATTTGAAAAACAATCATGTATTGCTTAATATAAAGCGTTTTGCAATACAACGAAGGTTTTATGGAAAATCAATTATCAATCATAAATACTTTTTTAATTTTGAAATATTAATACACAGTCGATGTGCTATAGGAAAGAATTTTTAAGCACAACGACCGGTTTTTTAAAGGTATCCGTCAATCCATTTCCTGGACCAAGGTTGATTCAAGATTGAATCGCCCCATCGTTTCTATCCAGTTGTCACAAGCTTGATCTTTAGAAAAGATCTCACATGTTACCCACCAAAAGCTTGTTTGATGTTGGCTCTAGAAGGATTTCCATCTTTATCGTGAATGTTTTACATATCACTCGGATGTTCTGGAAAAATCACAAGGATAATGCGTAGGAGTCTTAATATATATTCTTACTTTCCACATTGCGTGAAACAGCAAGCCTTCAAGAATAGTGTGTGTTAATACAAATAAGCCGTAAAAACGTTTATTTATATTTTACGATCTTCTAATGTTTTGTCGATAACAAAAGTAAAATCATTTTAACGAAACAAATAGAGTACGTAAATAGTTTGAGTTAATAGTTTTCTAACACACTTACGCTTTCACATAAAACACTAAAACAAGTATAAGTGATTTTATGATTTAGATACATATGTACAACAACTAGTGTTTACATATTGGGTTAAACATATACTTAAACTAAGTATACTAAAATGGGTAAAAACTAAGTGTATACTAAATGGGTAAAATACTAGCAAATGGTTTTGACCACAACCCATGGTTTTATATATACCACTTAACCAAGTTCATTGTATCTAGAAAGAAAACCATGGATCAACCCATAACTCATGACCCATGACCCATAACCAAAAATACCCATGGGCAAGAGGAAGCGGACCACGGATCCCTAGCTTTGTGCTAGCCGGATCCCTTGTGGTAGGGATCCGGGGAACAATAGGATTTTTCCTCTATAAATAGTGAGCCATTTCTTCATTGTTTCTCACCCCCTTTCAATATACTTTCTCCCCTGAGTTAAATCTCACTAACCTTAGATCCAAGAGATCTATGTTTGTAGTTTTGTTTTTGTGTGATCTTTTAGGTTCCTCTTAAAGGCAAGATCACCACCTTTGAAGTCGAGCAAGCTCAAGTCCATGAGTTGCCATGCTTCCTCATCATCAAGGCTACTGAAGTCTTCTTGTTGATGATTCCCTTCTTTCTTCAAAGAAGTGTAGTGTTGAAGACATTAGTGAAAGATGTCTTAAGAGTCAAGACGAAGATATTAGTGAAGGGTATCTATCGTCTATAGGATAAAGCACTTGTGGTAGGTGCTTGGAAGTCAAGACTAAGAAGCATTAGTGAAAGGTGCTTAGAAGTCAAGACAAAGAAGCATTAGTGAAAGGTGCTTAGAAGTGAAGACATAAGACATTAGTGAAAGGTGTCTTGTAGATCTAGTCAAAGGCATTAGTGAAAGGTGCCTTAGATGTACATTCGATATGGTGTGTTTCGATGTACAAGATAGACTAGTTTTAGATCCAAGGATATTGATATCCTTGATGATGTTGTAAAGGAGTAGATCTCCTTTGGGATTAGTCGTTGGTGTAGTGTGGTAGTAGTTCCTCCATTGCAATGGAACTAGGTGCTTAGCCTAGTACCTAATAAAGGGTAGGCGACGTTGTGAAGGTGTAGTTCACCTAAGGTGTGAAAGAACTAGGTACTTAGCCTAGTACCTAATAAAGGGTAGGCGACGTTGTGAAGGATTAGTTCTCCTAAGGTGTGAAAGAATTCGGTGGTTAGCCTAGCACCGTATAAAGGGTAGGCGGACGTTGTGTTAGGTGTGGTTCGCCTTGGTGTGAGAACTTCGGTATTTAGCTTTGTACCGGAAAGGTTAGCGGACGTTGTGAGGCTTCTCCGCCATAAGGAGATTGGTGTAGTGATTACGAACTCTCGAGTAGGTGACTCGGGGAGTGGAGTAGGGCAAGGAAGGTGACCTTGTAGCCGAACCACTATAAATACTTGCGTTGTGGTTTTGTGCTTCTTACTCTTATCTTTTCATTACTTACCTTTACATGCTTGTTTATCAACATCCAACACACACATCCAAATAGATTGACATAAGTCGATCTAAATATATTAAAAGGAAGTTTTAATTGGTAAAACTATTCAACCCCCCTTCTAGTTTTCCACAGTGTGTCCTAATGAGATTTATTGATGATCTCGTGGCTCTAGACTCAATAGTGCATATTTAATTTCCTATGTCGGAGACTAGGGAGAGGGTCTTCTTCTTCAATATCAACAATCTCTAAGAGAAAGTCGATAGATTATGTAGGTTCCCCGTGAGAATGAAACAAGCCCTTTTAAGAGGAACTTGAGTAGCTTGGGAATTTTGTAGTGCAGTGCGTCACTGGGTCCATGACGTCTTGTCTTCAATACCAGTGTTACCTTAGTAACCACCAGTAGCATATGCATTGAACCGGTTTCTGCCCTAGGTTGAATAAATGGAGGGCTATTTCTTTTCACCCTTTTCACATTCAATTCTTTTTCATTCTTCAACCCCTTGTGCTTACCGAGACTTCATAACTAGAACCTTGTTGGGTTTATTCAGTACTAGCTTCAGTCTCAGTCCGCACTCTTCCCATATTCTCATTTTTCTCCTTTTTTTTCATCATGCCTAAGGACTCTACACTATCTAGTGGATTGTCCCTGGGTAGATCCCTCCGGCTCTGGCGGGATCGTGGGAACTAATACCTAACCTAACCGTCCTTATATCTCCATGCGTAAAATAAATTTGGTCGGTCTTTTTGGTATTGTTCTTCCGCCTATGAAACCAATTGAAATCCATTTGAAAATCAATCCAGGTACTTGTGATACAAGATCAAAGCGTTTTGCACCTGAATTGTTTTTGATAATTTTAGAGAAGCTCCCCCTCAACATGTGCATCATATATTTGAAGTGTTTTAGCACATGGAGGCAAGAGGGTTTGAAAATCTTCAGATTGAGAATTAAGAATTCACGTCTTAGATCAACCTTTTCTAAAAATATCGACATCACTTTCCCGATCAAGATTAGTATTTTAGATACTTTGTTAAAGATATTTTTGGGAAAGGATGTGGTTTTCTTATGATTGCTCCCCCTCAATATGTGCATCGAGATTTGAAAGTGTTTTACACATATTAGAGAGAACCTGCACTTAGAGACAAATCGATCACGTTTCAATTCTTTTTGGTTTGAGATAAATGCTCCCCCTCATCATGTGCGTGGAAAATTTGAAATTTGAAATCGTTTGGCACATGTAGGGAGGAGAACTTGTTATTAAACTTCTAAACCACTTATTGAAATATCAGTTTATATCCAATTTAAATCACAAATTCTCCCCCGATCACAATTTTCAAATCCTTTGAGATTTGTGATCCCTAATGATTTAAATTTTAATTTTGAAATTTTTTTAGGAGAATTGTGACTTGCTTTTGAAAAACCAATTTGACTGATAAGGATCAGATTCAGAGACTTTAAACTCCATTGATCAACCATGCATAGATATCTTTTTGAAAACATTACATTAGCCAAGGTCTTGAGTCAATTGTGTAAAAACCGAAAATGGACCTTGCTCGTTTACGTGCCAATTGTTTGAAAAATAACCTTTTTGATTTAATTGAAATCATTATCCCCCTCAACCAATGACATAGGTTGTTGATTGAGAGATAGAGATTTTGACAGATAATAAGTCCAGATGATTTTCAAAAATAGAGTCCGAGTTATTTTCAAATCAGTTTTGTTTTCATCAAATTAGCAAATATTTTTCAGAAGAATCTTTAGAAGGAAAAATATTTGAAGGGAAACATTTGTCTTTTTGGCGACAAATATTTATAGTTAGAATCAGATCATGAGATTTCAAAATTTTAAATTAAATATGGCTCTGTTCTTTCTTTTAAAACTGGTTACTGCCTGAAATGACAGTAAACAACCATTTTTCTCCATTTTTTTATGTACATTCGAACTTCATCTAAAGACCCGTGCCATTCTTTGAATAACAAATCAAAGTCCATAGATGTTATCGAACCAAAGAAAAACATGACAGAAATACTTTTGGAATTTTTCAAGATTTTCTAATTTTTATGGATTTTTGAAATTTTATATTTTTCTATTTTCTTTTTGTGGGTTTTATAATTTTGTATTTTGCTTTTTGATAAGATATGTACAAGAGATAGATAGAGACAAACTCAATTACTCCTCATCTTCCTCACGAAGGCGTTTGAGTGTTTCAGGTGCAGACTCTTTAGTCCAAGTGGTGGAAGAATAAACTCAAAAGCGTTCTCTAGGAAAGAGCTTTGGTGAGATGGCGCTAAGCGATATTACAGTTCTCACGAAGTATAGTTCAACCACACCTTTTCAACTTGTTCCGTATGAAGTGATGTCGAATTTTGATATGCTTTGCTCTTGAATGTTGAACGTTGTTGCAAGTGAGAGCAATGGCACTTTTGTTATCACAATACAGAGGGATTTTGTTGAATTCAAAGCCATAGTCGGATAATTGGGATCTCATCCATAGGATTTGAGCACAACAAGATGACATGGCTATGTATTCGACCTCGTAGAGGATATCGAGGTACTCATTTGTTTCTTTGAATACCCAGCTCACAAGCTTATCACCCAAAAGTGAGCACCTCTGACGTGCTTCGGCGTGTATCTTGACACCCCTGCATGGTGAGCATGAATAGGCTTTGTTAGTGACATGGTGTCCTTAGGTACCAAATTCCCATGTTGATGGTTCCTTGGAGATACCGAAAGACCTGTTTAACCGCTTCAAGGTGCTTTTGGTAGGCTTAGCCTGGTATCTAGCACACATGCATACCGAAACAGAATGTGTGGTCTACTGGCGGTAAGGTACATCGGGGATCCAATCATACTACGATATTTAGTTTGGTCAACCATGATCCACTGAGTGGCCTCCTCATCCGGTTTAGAAAACGCTCCACCATGGAAGTGTCAACCGGGTCACAAGAATCAAATCCAAATTTCTTTAAAATCTCATTTGCATATTTAGATTGATTGATAAAAATGCCTCCGGGACTTTTTATATTTAGAATCAAATCCAAATTTCTCATTTGCATATTTAGAATCAAATTCAAATTTCTTTAAAATCTCAGTAGCTAATTGTTTTCGAGTTGAAACAGGACGAGAAGGATTCCCAATGATGTTATCCAATGGATGATCATGTGTCCATTTTCTAAGGTGTTCGTGTGGTTGTTGTTGAGGGAATGAAGTAGCAGAGTTTGGATCTCCTGATGAGGATGGTTCTGAAGTTGGTTCAGGAGCAAATATGTTCTCAAATGGAGCATCTTCGGGAGTAGCAAAGGGGTCATCTCCATCATAGGTGCCAGAAACATTTCCATGATGGACACTCGATGATTGAGGATCTGATGATGAGAATGAGTGATCTGCAATAGGCGTTTCTTGACTTAATGACATAGATACTGAAGGGTTGTTGTTAGGATTTAGTAAATCCAGTACTTAAAGTGCCGGTCACCTCAAGTATGTATACTCGTTAGAAAGCTCGTAGTCGTAGTAATTCAGTGGTAGTATTTAGATTACTTTGTAACACCGTGGAGGACGTACGGGTCTTTACCCACTGTATGCCTGATCCACAGCCTAATAGAGGCGTCTATGCTTGTACCCTATAAATACCCTTTGCCCTCCAAGGCAAAGGGTTGGAGCTTCATAATACATTTTTCTTTGTCTCTCTAGGGTTCCCATTCTCTCCCACTTTCTCTCTCTAAACCCTTAACCTAACGTCGCCTACCTCGTGTTTGGTATAAACCAAGATCCTACAAATGGTATCAAGAGCCATGGTTTGATCATCCATCTCTCATGTTCTTGGTTTGATTGTTATTCTTGGGTTAAGGTTTGGTTTATATGCGTAAAAAGGTTGTCATTACACGATAATTTTGAATCATTAAAGCTTTAAAATTTTCACTTTTTGATCCAAGATTCTTGTGGGTTAAGGTTTATTGAGTGTTAAACTTTCAGTTTCTTGCAAAAAGTTTGAACTTTGAGTTTTCTTGGTTTTAAGAGTGTTTGGATACGTGTTATGCGAACCTACGTGTAAGAGAGGAAGGTGGTTTTGATCCTCAAGCCTTGTTATTTTGCTGTTTTTAAGGTTGTTTCATCATAATAATCAAGTTTTGTAAAAGGTTTTAATCATAAAAAGCGTGTTTGGCAAAATTTGTACTTTCTACGCGTATAAAACCCTAATTCTGGCGTAAGGTGTTTTTCACTTGATCTTCGTTTATGGTGATTACTCAGTGTTATTCTTGCTTGGATAAGCACGAAAAACACTTCGACTTTGGATATCTCGTGCACTGTGAAGTGTAAGAGATTTTTGTGGATAAAACCCTAAGTCTACGCATAAGCATAAACTTAAGCGTAACAATTCCTACGCACAAGCTTTTTCTTACGCATAAGCTTGTCTTACGCCTAATGGAAACTTACGCATAAGGTTCCTACGCCTAAGTTTTGGCTTACGCATAAACTTAAGCCTTTTACCCTAAAAACTCTACGCGTAAGCTCTAGTCTACGCGTAAAATCTGTCTACGCGTAAGCTTGTGTCTACTCGTAAGTTTGTTGTTACGCCTAAGCTGCTGCCTACGCATAAGCCCTTCATCTAAGCATA
This sequence comes from Chrysanthemum makinoi, assembly GCA_910596185.1. NCBI lineage: Eukaryota > Viridiplantae > Streptophyta > Magnoliopsida > Asterales > Asteraceae > Chrysanthemum > Chrysanthemum makinoi. The sequence goes on along the minus strand of OU343219.1, from coordinate 50,174,849 downwards.
AGATTCTACGCTTAAGTTCCTACGCGTAACTCTGCTGTCTACGCATAAGTGCATAAGTTTTACGGTTTATCTCTTGATTTTGTAAAATCTCGTGAAAGTATCTATTTCCCGGTTAAGTCAAAGATTTGTAAAATCCCGTAGAATTTAAACATCTCTTCCGTTGCTGATGATATGCAAGCTGCGAGATCTGATACTCGTCCTCGATGCTTGACAGAACTGACTATGAGTCATGGTCACAAAGAATAAGGCTGTACTGCTTAGGAAAGGAGAATGGGGTTAACATCCTTAAGTCTATTGATGAAGGACCCTATCAGGTTGAGACTACTAGAGACATGATTGATACTGCTGCAGATGGAATAATAGTTTATGGAATGGATAGACCTAAGATGTATGATGAACTCACTGATAAGGAGAAAAAGAGATTCGATGCTGATATCAGGGCTTCAAATATTATTCTTCAAGGTCTTCCAAAAGATATCTACAAGCTTATCAATCACAACACAGAAGCCAAGGCAGTTTGGGATAATGTCAAGATGCTTCTCTCGAGTTCTGAATTGACTATCGAAGACAGAGAATCACAGCTGTATGATGAATTTGAGAACTTTAAGATGAAACACGAAGAAGGTATTTATGAATATTACATTGAGATTCCACAAGGCTGGTGAATGATATGAGGAATATCAAGATGACTATGCCAAACATTAAGTGAACTCAAAATTCGTAAACAATATGAATCCCGAATGGCACAAGTTTGTCACTTACGTGAAGCTTACCAAGGACTAAAGAACACCAACTATGAGCAATTGTATGCCTTCCTTCTTCAGAATGAGAAACATGCTATGTTTGAAAGAAGGATTCTTGAACAGTTCAAATCTCAACCAGGAGAAACAAGCACATCAAATGATACAACGCATTCTTCACCAAAGCATCACAAGTCACACCCACTGGAAATGATTATCATAAGCCCGTTCCTGATTCGAGATATAAGCAACCTAGTTACGATGCGAGTCATGGAGCACTTTATCAATCAAGTGGCTCTTATGGTCAAGCAAAACCGAATCTCACCCTCAAACTAACAACTATCTCGAGCGCATCCAATCTTCAAAATCATTCCCATGTAAGAGGCGAAAAGATTGTGGTGAAAAATGTGCAAGGAAGACAGAATGCTTATCCTCCACACAATGAACAAGGTAACGTAGGTTATGGGAATCTTTGGTGTTGGTGGTGGATATGTTGGAAATCAGAATCGTGGAGGGAATGTAGTTCAGGGTCAACTAAAACCAATCAAGTGCTACAAGCTGTGGTGGAGAGGGCACATTGCTAGGAGCGTACTCAACCAAAAGCGCCCTCATACGCAGATTACTTCAGAGACAAGATGTTGTTGGTTCAAGCACAAGATAATGGTGTAATGTTGAATGAAGAGGAGCTGTTGTTCTTGACTGATGGGAATGCTAGAACATATGATGGAGATGTGGACGAACAACCAGTGCATGCGGCTCAGAACAATCCCAACGCCTTTCAAGTTGCAGACTGTGATGCATTTGACTCAGGCGTTGATGATGAACCATGTGCACAAACAATCTTTATGGCTAATATTTCTCCAATAACCTCTTCATCTCAACAAGCCAGTTCATCCAAGGAATCTATCATTAAAGAGGTACTCAAACTATATGATGTGGTTGATGAGCAAAAGATTCACCATGAAGTACAATCTACTGAAGTCATTGAGTCGGATATTGATAATATGGGTAATAACAATGTTATCCCATATGAACAATATGTGAAACAAGATGACAGTCTTGTTGTACCTAGTGATGAATCTTATGCAATTAACAATGAATGCATGCACGATGAATACATTGTATTTGTGCCTGATGATTCCTTGACCACTGAGCTCAATACCTATAAGGAACAAGTTGCTATTTATGAACAGCGTGCTAAATTTGAGTTAACTACCGTAAGCGAGAGGATAGGGATAACCAAATGCGTACAATTATTAGAAAAAGTAATTTTAGAGAAGAAGTATTAAAACAAGAGTTAAACTCCTTACAAGAAAAGCTTTCTAAAACCGCTAAGCAAAAACAAGAACTTCAAGAAAATGTGAAAATGCTTAAGCAAGAATTCAATGCTAAGGAATCAAAACTTTTGAATGATTTTTCCAATCTAAAAACTTTGAAAAACAAACTGGAGAATAAGTTGTACGTACAAGGGAATACCATTCAGACTGCTCACATGATCACTAAGCATAGAGTCTTAAGCGATAAGCATGGCGTTCCCCTTGTTAAGGAACCAAGTCCAGTGGTTGTTAAAAAGGCTAGAGCTGCTCATAAGGTACTTTATGATGGTAATGAAATCCTTAAGCCTAGGCAGAACCCTAGTTGCATTGAGTGCACTAAGGAAGATAAGAAATCAGATGAAGTCACTAGGGAGAAAATGAATAAGAAGCTAGAAGATCTCAAATGCAAAGAGAAGAACATTATAATCAGTCCCCATGATTACAAAAAGGAAAACTGGATTTCCTTAAACAAGTTTAAGCCTCAGACACTTCTAACTCCCGAACAAATGTTCTAGAAAAAAGAAATGGATTTACAAAAGGCTGAAAACGTTGTTGAAACGAATTCCCCTTGTAGGAAATTGCCCGTGCAAGCTGTGTATCCTCTAATACACCAATGCATTTAGTGCCTAGATCTATTGCCACTAATAGCGGGACCTTAATCACCTATATGTTGTTTATCAAATGTTTGTTGATTTTGAGAAAACGTATAAGAAGAGAATCACACCTACAGGGTTCTTGAGGGGGAAAGGGGTTTTGAGCAAATGAAATAATGTTATTTAACTGAAGTCATGCCTTTCTTCAAACAATTAAAAGGACAATTTGAGAGTCTTAAAATTGGAATAAACACTGATATTAAAGAAATGGAAAAGGAATTCGATGCAATGATAGTTGAAGTTAATGATTATGAACAGGAACTAAAATACAATGAAATTGAAAGGAAGAATCTGCATATACTAAATGAGAACTTGATCTCTCAATGTGTTGCTCAAGATGTGTTCTATGTTGCTACGAATTCTTCTATTACTGCATCTCAATTTCATGAATTATTTGTTGCTTTGAAAGTTTCCCATGATCGTGTCATTGAGCTTGAAAAAACGAATTCAAAATTGCATGAGAAAATTAAACAGGATGATCATGATAATCTCGTTAAACATCTTTCAAAATTAGAAGTTGAACATTTTGCTTTGCAATTAAAATATCAACATCTCAAAGAAAATTTTAAAACCTCAAATATCAAGACATCGTCTGATGCTCCTGAGTTTGATGCATTTTTGAAATCAACAAACGTGATGAACAAATTCGAGCTCATTATAACACGATCAAAGGTTGAAAGCTCAAATTTCACAACTGAAAGGTGAAAAGAGGGATGTAACTGGTTCCCATATGCCTCCACCTTTAGATTCTCAGAATTTCCAACTTCAAAATATCATTTACAACTTACAATAGGAAAATGCTTGTTTTAAAACTGAAATTTCAAAGGTTAATGATCAAAACAAAGAGTTATGTGATTCATTTAAAGTTACACATGATAAACAAATTGAAAAGATAACTTCTTTACTTAATGATATTGAGGATCTTAAGCGTGAGGTGAAAGGAAAGTTGCCAATCCCCAATTGCAAGTACTCTGTTCCTAAAGTCTCTGATTGTGATAAGTATGCTATTGATATGTTGTATATTCCCCCGCCCATTAGGAATAATGAACTTGCACATAAAGCATATCTCTCATCTCTTAAGGAAATTTTAAAGGGTCTTCGTGAGATTGTTGAAGATGAAAGATTAGAAAAACCTCTTGATAGTACCATTGCCTATGCTTGCATGGATGCCCAACGATCTCAAGAACTCTTAGAGTACATAATTGTCACATGTCCAAAATTTAGCAATAGGCGAGATAGAATAGTAGCACCCATTTCTATGCCTAAGGATAAGAATGTGACAATTAATGTGCCCCACAAAACTTCAGAACCCAGCACTTCTAGACCACCAAGGCACAGTGTAGTTTCACCAACTAATATTCCTGTTGTTCCTTCTACAGGAGTAATCGGCAATACTAAGGTTAGCGGGTCAAAGCCTTCAGGCAATACAATGCAAAATAGGATCTTGCCAGCCAAAAGTGTTGAAGAAAAGCTAGTAGAAGAACACCCTAAGAAGAATAAGTTTGAGTGAATAAACGAATCGTGTTGATTCTAGTATTAGCTATAAGCGTACTGTAATAAATTAATTCTCTGCCTTTTGCAAAACATGTAATGAATGTTTGATTTCGGTCTTAATCATAAATGTTCGAGAATGAGGTGATTAATGTTGATAATACTCAAGTCAAGAATATAAAAAATGCTAGACATGTTAAGGAGATCGGAAGCCTAAAAGAAAAAGGTTAGCAACTGTTGGAAGCCTACAGGAAGAAAATTTAGCAATATGGGTTATCAATGGAAACCTACTGGCAGAAAATTCAAATTGAATGAATCTTGCCCTAAGTTGTCTAGATCCATGCCTTATAAGAAATGGAAGCCTTTGTAGGTAGAATCATACCTTTAAGAAGTGAACACACCTCACACGGGTCCACTTGTCACTACTAGTGTTGCAACCAATACTAATGAGGTCATATCTCCTATTACTTATGTGGGTGCTCCAATAATGTGTACTAACCAAACGGAACCCAATCGTTCATGGGGTTCCAAATTATACAGTTATCCATTCTTGTCTGTGTTCAAATGCAGGTCGTACAAATCGTCTCTGGTATGACTGGTGACGGTCGCGGCTCATGAACTTAAGTGAGTAAATTTATTGGAACTGTTAGATTCGGAAATGACCATTTTGGAGCTATTATGGGATATGGTGATTATGTGGTCGGAGATAGTGTAATTTCCCGGGTATATTATGTGGAAGGACTTGGTCATAACTTGTTTTCTGTTGGTCAATTCTGTGATTCCGATCTTGAAGTGGCTTTTCGAAAACATACTTGCTTTGTTAGAGAACTTGACGGTGTAGAATTATTAAGAGGTACTCGAGGTTCTAACTTATACACCATCTCTATCGATGACATGATGAAGTATTCACCAATATGCTTGCTGTCAAAGGCTTCTAAAGCAAAGTCTTGGTTATGGCATCGTCGTCTCAATCACTTGAACTTCGGCACCATAAACAACCTCTCCAGAAAGGATCTTGTCAGAGGCTTACCCAGATTAAAATATGAAAAAAAGATCATCTTTGCGGCTTGTCAATTGGGAAAAAGCACAAAATATGCCTACAAACCAAAACTCACAAACTCTGTAATGGAAGTTCTTCATACCCTTCATATGGATTCTGCATGCGGACCAATGAGAGTGCAATCGATTAATGGGAAGAAATATATTTTAGTCGTTGTTGATGACTACTCTAGATTTACTTGGGTAAAGTTTTTGAGGACTAAGGATGAAACTCCAGCTGTCATCATCAAACTTATCAAGCAACTTCAGGTTCGTCTTAACAACATGGTTAGAATTGTTCGAACTGACAATGGCACAGAGTTCGTTAACCGATACTTAAGTCAATTTTATGAAAGTATTGGAATCAGTCATCAAAGAAGTGTTCCACGAACTCCTCAACAGAACGGTGTAGTTGAAAGACGAAATCGAACTCTTGTGGAAGCTGCAAGAACAATGCTTATTTACTCAAAGGTTCCAATGTTTCAGTGGGCTGAAGCCATTGCCCTTTGCTTGCTACACCCAAAATCGTTCCCTTATTCACACCTCTCATGACAAAACTCCATATGAACTTGTCCATAAACGAAAAACCGATTTATCCTATCTTCGTGTGTTTGGTGCTTTGTGCTATCCAACAAATGACGGTCAAGATTTAGGTAAATTAAGAGCTAAGGCGGACATTGGAGTTTTGTAGGTTATGCACCAAACAAGAAGGGTTACCGAATCTACAACAAAAGAACTCGAGATATCATGGAAACTATTCACGTTACGTTCGATGAGCTGTCCGGGCAAATGGCTCTAGGACAATCCGGTTCTGGACCCGCACTTCAAATGAGTCCAATTGGTTCATCCTTTGTACCAATTTCCTCTCCGCAACTCCATATGTACCTCCATCTGAAGATGATTTGAAGAAATTGTTTGATCCAATGTTTGATGAACATTATGAGCCAAGTGCCACTGATCTATCAACTCCAACAACAGAGGCTGCTACTATCTCTGTCAATGAAGTCAACTCTTCAGTTTCAATATCATTAAGTCAAGAAGCGCCTGCTGCTGATCACTTTGTCTCATCAACAAATCATCAATCATTGAATGTACATCATGGAAGTGTCTCTGACACCAATGATGAAGCAAATCCCTTTGCTACTCCCGAAGATGCTCCATTTGAAAACATCTTTGCCCCTGAACCAACACCTGAACCATCTTCTTCAGGGGATATAAACTCTGCTACATCAGTCCTTCAACAACAACCACACGAACATCTTAGAAAATGGACACATGACCATCTATTGGATAACATCATTGGGAATCCGTCTCGTCCTGTTTCAACTCGAAAACAATTAGCTACTGATGCTTTATGGTGCTTCTTCAACTCAGTACTCTCTAAGATCGAACCAAAAGATGTTAAAACTGCAATGTCTGAGGACAGCTGGTTTAATGCAATGCAAGAGGAAATTCATGAGTTTGATCGTCTAGATGTATGGGAATTAGTACCTGCTCCCGATTGTGCAATGATCATTGCTCTCAAGTGGATCTTCAAAGTGAAGCTTGATGAGCACGGTGATGTTCTGAAAAATAAGGCACGATTAGTGGCAAAAGGTTATCGTCGGGAAGAAGGTATCGACTTTGAGGAATCTTTTGCTCTGTTGCGTATTGAAGCCATCAGAATATTCTTGGCTAATCCGCTAGCAAAAACATGGTAGTTTATCGGATGGATGTGAAAACCGCCTTTCTTAATGGAGATCTTAAAGAAGTGGTATTCGTCAGCCAGCCAGAAGGTTTTGTGAATCCAGAGCATCCTACTCATGTCTATCGCTTGAAAAAGGCCCTTTACGGTTTGAAGCAAGCTCCAAGGGCATGGTATGATATGCTGTCAAAATTTCTTCTATCCACCGGATTGACAAAGGAGCAGTCGAACCAACATTGTTCACCAAAAATTCAGGCAAACATTTAATTCACGTTCAAATTTATGTTGATGATATTATTTTTGCCTCGACTGACCCAAATGAATGTGACCGTTTTTTCTATGGAGATGGGCTCCAAATTTCAAATGTCAATGATGGGACAAATGTCATTTTTCTTGGGATTACAAATTTCACAAAGTCCCGGAGGCATTTTTATAAATCAATCAAAATACGTTAATGAAATATTAAAGAAATTTGGATTTACCTCGGTGACCCTGTTGACACTCCTATGGTGGGCGTACAAAACGGATGAGGACCACTTTCAGGGATCATAGTAGATCAAACGAAATATCGTAGTATGATTGGATCCCTGATGTACCTCACATCCAGCAGACCAGACATTTTGTTTGTTGTATGCATGTGTGCTAGATATCAGGCTAAGCCTACCAAAAAGCACCTTGAAGCGGTTAAACGGGTCTTTCGGTATCTCCAAGGAACCATCAAATGGGACTTTGGTATCGAAGGACTCGGTATGTCACTAACGGCCTATGTAGATCTGGACCATGCATGATGTCAAGATACCACGTCGAAAGTACGTCAGGTGGTGCTCAATTTTTAGGTGATAAACTTGTAAGCTGGTCTTCAAAGAAACAAATGAGCACTTCCATATCCTCTACAGAGGCTGAATACATAGCCATGTCATCGTGTTGTGCTCAAATCTTATGGATGAGATCCCAACTATCTGACTATGGCATTGTATTCAACAAAGTTCCTATGTACTGTGATAACAAAAGTGCCATTGCTCTCTGCTGCAACAATGTTCAACACTCTCGAGCAAAGCACATCGACATTCGGCATCACTTCATCAGGGAACAAGTGGAAAATGGTGTAGTTGAACTATACTTCGTAAGGACTGAATATCAACTAGCAGACATCTTCACAAAAGCTCTTTCGAGCGTTTTGAGTTTATTCTTCCACGACTAGGCTTAAAGAGCCTTCAACCAGAAATGCTCAAACGTCTTCAGGAAGACGTCGAGGAGTAAAGGTGTTCGACTCTATCTATTCTTTGTATATATCTTTTCAAAAACCAAATACAAAAATATAAAACCAACAAAACGAAAATAGAAAAATATAAAACTTTTCAAAATACATAAAAATCAGAAAATCTTGAAAATCTTAAAAAATATTGTTTGTTTATCATGTTTTTCTTGTCGGTTCGATAACATCAACGGACTTTGAGTTGCCACTCAAAGAATGGCACGGGTCTCTAGATGAAGTTCGAATCTTAAAAAAAAAAACGAGATGGAGACAAATGTTGGTTCATTGTCACTTCAGATAGTAACCCGTTTTTTAAAGAAAGAACAGAGCCATGCTTTATCTTGTTTTTCAAAACTCCTGCTCTGATTCTATAAACATTTATCTACTATCTAATGAAAACTAATTGTTTTGAAAAATAACTCGGACTCAAGTTTGAAAATCATCTGGACTTAACCTTTGTCAAAATATCTGGATCTCAATCAACAACTTAGGTCATTGATTGAGGGGAGAATGATTTTAATTAAATCAAAAGGTTATTTTTCATTCAATTGTTTTCAAAAGATAATCATGCATGTTTAATCAATGAGTTTAAAGTCTCAAAATCAGATCCTTATCAGTCAAAATGTTTTCATAATCAAGTCACAATTCTCCTCAAAAGCTTTCCAAACCAATTTAAATATACAGAGATCACAAATCTCAAATGATTTGATAATTGTGATCGGGGGAGAATTTGTGATTTAAATTGGATTTAAACTGATAAATTGGTAAATGGTTTTATAAGGATGTACAAGTTCTCCTTCCCACATGTGCCAAACGATTTCAATTTTTCCTTGCACATGTTGAAGGGGAGCATTTATCTTAAACCACAACGATTTGAATCGTGATCAATTTGCAGGTTTCCTCTAGTATGTGCAAAACTCTTTCAAACCTTAAGGCACATATTGAAGGTGAGCAAGCTTATGAAAACCTCATCCTTCCCGAAAATGCTTTATCTACTTGATTTAATTAGGGAAGTGATGTTGATATCTTTTAGAAAATGATAATCAAAGAAGTTATTTCTGTCTCTTAACTCCGTGTGCAAAGCGATTTCAAATACTTGATGCACATGTTGAGGGGGAGCTCTTGTTCTAAAAATATCAAAACAATTCAGGTACAAAATGCTTTGATAATATATCTTAAGTATCTGGATTGATTTTCAAATGGTTTTCAATTGGTTCCAATGGCAGATGAACAATACCAAATAGACCGACCAAATTTACTTTATGTACGGTGATATAAGGATGATAAGGTTAGGTATCTGTTCCCATGATCCGCCAGAACCGGAGGGATCTACCTAGGGACTATCCACTAGTTAGTGTAGAGTTCTTAGGTATGATGATAAAAGGAGAAAAATGAGATATGGGAAGAGTGCGGACTGAGGCTGAGCTAGTACTGGAATAAACCCAACAAGGTTCTAGTCATGAAGTCTCGGTAAGCACTGGAGGGGTTGAAGAATGAAAAAGAATTGAATGAGAAAAATGGTGAAAAGAAATATCCCTCGAATAATTCAACCTTAGGGCAGAAACCGGGTTCAATACATATGCTATTGGTGGTTACTTAGGTAACACTGGTATTGAAGACAAGTCGTCATGAACCCAGTGACGCACTGCACTAAACTTCCCAAGCTACTCAAGTTCCTCTTAAAAGGGCTTGTTTCATTCTCACGGGGAACCTACATAATCTATCGACTTTCTCTTAGAGATTGTTGATATTGAAGAAGGAGACCCTCTCCCTAGTCTCCGGCACAGGAAACCAAAAGAGCACTAATTGAGTCTAGAGCCACGAGATCATCAATTCATATGAACCTAGTCTCCCTAGTCTCTTTAGGACACTTATTTCTTGAAGACTCACAGTTTCACACAATGTGGAATGTGAGAATATATTTTTGAGAGTCCTACGCACTATCCTTGTGGTATTGCTAAGACTTGTTGTGTCATCTGGACTTCATCAATGGAGCGGTTCATTAGTGAATCGTTACTTGTCCAGGAAAATGGATTGACGGATATCTTTGAAAAACCAGTCGGTGTGCTCAATATTCTTTTCTTCAGCACGTCGACTTCGTACTGTGATTTCAAAGTCAAAAGATATTTATGATTGATAAATTGATTTTCCATAAATCCTTCGTTGTATTTAAAAACACTTTATACTAAATACACGATTGCTTTCAAATCATTTTCCATCAATCGGTGAATCTCTATTATTTGGTTCCTCACTCCGTGTTGTCTTCTTTGAGGCGATTTGAGAACGGCTAGAAGCATTTGCGAAACCCTGTCAAGGAGATTCTTGAATTATACGATCACGGTACTACTTGTCTTGATCAACGGGGAACCATGGGCGTGTACCTCAATTCAACAAAAGTGATCAAAGACACTCTATGCGCTTTATTGCTAAGCTGTTTTATGCGGGAACACCCGTCGTTTGCGGTGATAAGAATAAGCGGTCAATCCATAGCCGCATGCTCACACAATACATTCATTTATAAAGAAATCATGATAAAAGCTTCAAAGACTCTGATATTATCACTCCGTATGCTTACGCTGCTTTGTTGATATCATGAATCAATTAAAGCTTACGCTACTCGATAAGAAGAAATCATGATCCAAAATGTGAGCATGTCGGTCCAAAAGTCACAACATCACATAATATCAACACCACAATGGAAGAGTGAGATTTATGGTTCTGATAATCTCGAAGGCTGGTTCAAATACTCTAACATCACGTGGATCGGTTTAAGACCTCCACTTTCGATTTTTCAAGACATCGTGCGATGATGAATCAAAGACTACGAGCTAAAGAACAAAAGTGCTTAATCAAAGAAACCAAGAACAACGAAATGTTATATCAGTTTGTAATCATTGTAAGTTGAGGTGACCTCCCTTAGGGGGGAGATTGTTAGGATTTAGTAAATCGATACTAAAGTGTGTGGTCACCTCAAGTATGTATACACGTTAAGCTTCGTAGTATTAGTAATTCGATGTGGTAGTATTTAGATTACTTTGTAACATCGTGGAGGGCGGTGGGTCTTTACCCATTATGCACGATCCATAGCCTAATAGAAGTCTATGCTTGTACCCTATAAATACCCTTTGCCTCCAAAGGGTTGGAGCTTTTCATAATACATTTTTCTTTGTCTCTCTAGGGTTCCCATTCTCTCCCACTTTCTCTCTCTAAACCCTTAACCTAACGTCGCCTACCTCGTGTTTGGTATAAACCAAGATCCTACAGTTGTCCATATTGACTTGGTTAGATGCAGCCTCTGTCGATGGATTAGACTTATCATTAGCAATAGGTTCCTCATATTCATCAAACATTGGATCAAACAATTTCTTCAAATCTTCTTCAGAAGGAGGTACATATGGAACTGTTGGTGAGGGGTTTTGTACAAGGGAGGAACTAATAGGACTACTTAGTGAAGCTTGAGGTGCGG